>JAOUZG010033416.1:130242-151954 GCA_026289955.1 Argiope argentata
TGTGTAAATTAGATGTAAATATTGTACATATTCACGAATAGTTGTGTAAATTAGATGTAAATATTGTAAATATTTACGAATTGTTGTGTAAATTAGATGTAAATATTGTAAATATTTACGAATCGTTGTGTAAATTAGATGTAAATATTGTAAATATTTACGATTTGTTGTATAAATTAGATGCAAATATTGTAAATTTTTACGAATTGTTGTGTAAATTAGATGTAAATATTGATGAATTGCTGTGTAAATTAAATGCAAATGTTGTAAATATTTATGAGTTGTTCTGTAAATTAGATGTAACTATTGTAAATATTGATGAATTGTTGTGTAAATTAGGTGTAAATATTGTTAATATTTTCGAATTGTTGTGTAAATATTGTAAACATTTTTAAACAGTTTAATTGTATAAAATTAATTGTAATGTCATCGCGCGTTAGCGAGGAAAGACCATTCTAAAGGGATTTACAACAGAAGATCACCATAGTTGACCAATTTGGCGATGTACATGTGTTGGCGACATAATGAGGTCACTAACGGTTTTTAGTACACGCTAACATATGTAGTAGAATGTAAGAAATAAAGAATTGTTCTTAAACAATATTGGAGAAACTTCCAGATTTGCCTCAAAAGAGCGTGCCGTTTCCGAATTTGTTCCACCCACTTTAGGGGAACGTTATTTGAAAGGCATGCCTTAAAGGTGGGGAATCATTTCAGTCAGACAACGAGCTACGCTGGTTGGCTTAGCTTAAGAGAACATATTTTCTCTTTTTGCTGTGCGAGCTGTAGATTTGCTATTATTTGAAATTAGTGGATTAAGTAGAGTTAATTCGCTGTGAATTTTGTAGCTTGTGTGGTGTGTATTTAATACTTGTTTCCCTAGATAATAAAGTCTGCATTTTCGCATTAATCTTGTGCATTCGTAATTGTAAAAATGAATGACCAGCACAAATTTCTTTAAAAATCATTCAAATAAAAATAAAAATTGATGAGAAATGACAAATAATACTTTTAATTATCAACCATTATTATAATTGTTCTATAAAGAACTTACGAAAATAATTTCTTTTTGCAACAGAAAAGAATTGTACTACACCATATTCAACAAAAGTTATTGCTCTTAGACTTTTATTAATGTTCCAGATAAATAAGGTATTACATCTTAAATCAACAACTAATGTTCAGATCTTTTACCTTTTATGGCGAAAATATGTCAAACGACGTTTACCCTCGAATTCTAGAAAGATAAATTCTAAAGATCTGTCATGGATCAAATAATAACAGAAATAATAAAAATGAATAGTCATTTTATTTTTTTCTCGACATATCAATAATAGGTATTTATAAAATATGACAAATGGATAAGTCAAAATTTCTTTGTGAAAGTATTTTTGAATGTCATTTTGGAAGTTTTATATGGCCTGAAATTCTTCCTGTTATGGGTTCAAAATATCTTTTAGAATGAAATAAATCTTTCATTACATTATTGTTGAGATACGAGAGTAATAATCAGTTGGTGTAAACATATTGGTTCCATAAGGTTTTATCTTTTTATAGAAAACATTCCATATATGTCTTCAAATGCACAAGTTTTAACGTATCCCAATAGTCTGGTATTTAAAGCACAAAATTATCGTGAATCGTAATTAATTGATTGAATAAAATAAATTATTATCATGTCAGAGCATAATGTTGTTTTGGGGATGGGGTTTTTGACTCAACAAAAATGAGTGTGCAATGAATTGAAATTTTATTATCTGCACGAGCATTTCGAATAGTCAGTGCTCCAGCCAGCACATTCGAATTCAGCTTTTAATAACATGTTGCCATCGGATTTACAAAATTTCTGATTAAAAAAATAAGTTAATGACTACAGAAAATAAAACCTAGAAACTTGTAATTTTGAGCACGTGATTATATGAAATGAAATAAATAGGAAATGCTATAGTTTTTTAACAATAAATGCGAGACAAAGATTTTTTGGATCGTTTGCAATACTAAAGTGACTTATTCGATGAAACAATTAAAATGAGTAAATAGTAATTGCACAAGCACGTGGTGCTTTAATGAGGGTTCAATAAGATGAGGTTTTAGGCATCAATAAAAATGCGTGGGCAAGGAATTGAAAATTTAAATTTCAACTTTCTTAAAAATAGGTCTTAGAAAACTCAAACATATTGGTAAATGGCTGCAATTTCGAAATAAAAACCTTTTTTTTTCAACTTTAACTTTATAAAAGCTTTCTTCAAACTTGAATAAAAGTCTTTATAAAATATAATATAAATTGTTTTGATTAATCCATACGTTTGCAAAATCTGCCACTTTTTGTTGAGACGCCTTCTTCAAACGTTAATAAAACACATTTTAAAAGTAGATTAGATTGTTTAATTAAATAAAACGCTTTCAATGATTGGCCGTTCAAGAAATTATGTTATTACATGATACATACATGCTCTGACATGATATATATAGCAGATTTCAATTTTTTAAAATTTCTCTTTAGAATCTTTTAAATTTTAAAAATATATTCTCTTTAAATTTAATTATAACCAAAATACAATATTCCTTTTTTTTTACTATTGTACTTTTCAAAAATTTTCAATTTAATGAGGTTTAAGAGAAGAATTAAATTAGGTTTAAACGGCATTTCAAATTAGACAATTTAAATTGAACTAATGCCGGCGTTCTGGCACAGAGGTAGCGAGTCTTCCTTCGTGATCTGGTCGTTCGAGTCCCAGTCAGGGCATGGTTGCTCTTCTGTATTGTATCTATGAGGAAAGTGAATGCCCCCCCCCCTGTAACAAGGAACTGTGCAAGCGAATGAGTTACGTGCATGTCACCTTTATATGAGCTAGAAGTCAGACTTGTGTCCTCGGGTGCTCAGGGGTCTATACCCTTAGAAGCCACTGCACCCCTCCTCCCATTGTAAAGAGGATACGTCATCATCATCAAATTACACTTACAAGGAAGATAATTTATCGAAAGAATAATCTCGTATCTTTTGAATTTTAAAAACTTGTTCCCGTTAATGTAATTATACCCTTAATCGGTACTATAATATAAATAAGTTATTTAAATAAAACTTTTAAAATTCAAAAATGCAATCTCTTAAAATAATTATAACCTTGACACAGTACTCTCTCTCTCTCTCTCTCTGCTATGGTAATTTAAAAAAAATTCATTGTAACAACATTTAGGGGAAAAGGAAAAACAGTTTGAAACTATGATTTTAATTATACTATGTAAATTACACCAATTAAGTAAGATAATTTATTGAAAGAATAATCTTTATATTTTTTGTATTTTAAAAACGTGATCTCGTTAATGTAATTATAGCTGTAATCGATATTATTACTATAAATTTGCATTCTAAAATGCAGATCTGTTGACTTAATTTTAAAGCCCATTATTTCATAAAATATAATTATTAAGATTACCTCATCACACAGATAATTATGAGCTTATAATTTTCGTTATTAGTCCAATTACAATAGAATCTACGCAATTTTCAAAAACAAAGAAATTTTTATTACTCTAATTTTCTGTCACTGCTTGTTGAATATTCATGAGTTATTACACTCTCATTTTAAAAAATAAAATAAAAATGACTGCAAAATGGTTGCCTCCAATCGTAAACGTATTCTTTTCTTATGATTACGCCATTAAATTAGTTTCCACAGAGCTACGCTTAAATTGCTATTTTGTTTTGTTTCTTGGGAAGGCAATCATCTTTTTCATCGCTAACTAAGCGGAAACAGTATTTAATCAGCTGTTGCAAAACTTTAAAATAAAATAAACAAACAAAAACCAGAGAATACATTGTTTTTATCGCAAGACAATCGTTTGTTTTTCATTCAACGAACAGCGTAGGTTGAGCCAGGCTTTTATCAACAACATGTTGCCATTCGTGCAGGTGAAATAATGAAGAATTCGTTCCGATAACTTTTCGGACCATCTATCTTTAAGAGTTATCATGAAACACCCGATTTTCTGTGCTAAAGGAATATAAACCAACCCTCGTATTTTCATTACCTGCCTTGTAAGAAAGGCACGTGAACATTTTGAGACCCGATGGCAATTTAGATAAGCCAAGTTATTCTTTTTTTTTGTCATTATTTTATTTTGTGTTGGCAGCAGCTCGAGACCAATTAGCCCATTGCCAGCTACTAAACTCTCAACGCATGTCAAGCGTTTCAAGAAACCTCTGCGTTTTTGTGTGTCCCCCGCACGGAACTTAACGAGAGCAGAAAAGGGAACTTTTACAAAGTGCTTGAGGCAGACGATTTTTATCCTTTGTTCGAAATGAAATGAAGAGCATTTTTCGGAGAAAACTTTTTGTCAACGAATAACAGTCGTTATTGTAGACTGTAATGCATTTTTCTTTTCTTTTGATTCATTTTAACTCGTAACGCAATATATTTCTTTGTATTGAAAAAACACACACACAAGTAATATAAAAGAAAAAAAAATTAAGTCGAATCCTACTTAGATCAACAAAGAAATTTTTTTATATTAGTTGCTTTGTATTAAATAATTATAATTAATATAAATAATTTATCAAAAAATTATACTTGGCCCCCAAAAAAATTAAGATAGTATCCGTTGAAAATAAATCAAAACACACTCAATTGGCATTGGATTTTAAAAACCAATTGAGGCAACGAAAATGCGTGAATTTTCTACACCAGTTGGGGTAACGCAATACAGATGAGAAATTTTTAATTTTCTTTAGTCTATACTATTTTAATTCGAAAGTACTTCAAAATGAATCCGAAAAATCGATGAATTAACAGTGTTTAATTTCATACTCGTGAAAATGTTGATATGTTTGTGTGAGAATAGACGATCTGACACAGATTGAAGGAATGCAAATAAATTTTCTACTCCAGTTGGGGCAACGCAATACAGATTAAAAAATTTTACTTTCCTTTAATCTGTATTATTTTATTTCGAAAGTACTTCAAAATGAATCCGAAAAATCGATGAATTAAAAATGCTGAATTTTAAAGGCATCAAACATTAAGAAAATAAACAGAATCGTTTGAAATAATCGGCCGAAAATATGTTACGTCTAAATTCATTACCGTGGGGGGGGAACAAACTGAAATCGTTACTTATTTGCCAGTGGGGAAAGGACGGTTTTTGATGAGAAGTTAGTTTTAAAGTCAGTTTTTAATTTATTAATAAAAATTAATGAACTAATATTTTAATATTTGAAAAAACTGTATTAACATCAAATGTCATTCAACCGCTTAAAAGTTTTACCGGTATGCCGTACGTGCATCGATTTATCGAATTTTGATAGCTGCTAGCTAAAAATAAATCATTCATAATGATCATAATTCAATAGTAAAATTACTTCGAATACATAAACAAGTCATATATGCGATGGACTTTTATTTAAATCAAAATAAGAAAATGTTCCTAAAATAGAAGGTGTCATCTTATTAGATAGTAAAGAAAATAAAACAGTTAAGTGGTTAACTTAGAAGTATTTTTTTTCTTCAAATTATAAAGTTCAATTAAATTGTTTCTTAATTGTTCATTAAATAGTAACATACTGAAAACATTTTAAAAAGAACAGACTTTTAACTGCTAAATAATGAAGATAATTTATTTTTATCTATAAAAAAATTGAATATTTAATGAAAAATTTATATTTTATTATTTTATGCGAGTAAAATTCTTTTTATTACTTACGTTTGTTCTTATAATAATTCAGATCAAAGATAATTAAAAAAAATAATTAAAAATAATCAAAATAATTTTAAAAATAATAAAGATATTTTTTCAAAAAATAATTAAAAATTTTAGTTTATTAAAATATGTGATAAGTAATAACTGCAAATATGTATATTATGTAATGTATTATGTATTTGTAAATATGTACATTATGTAATATATATATTAAATATGTAATAACTGCAAAATTAAGGGGAGTTAAAGTCAGCATTCACAGCAGAGTTATAAACTTACAAACGAAGTCGATTTAAAAAAATTAATGCTGAAATCCTCTTCCCTACTATTTGAACATCTTCTGAACCTGATTCGTAATTGGCATATCGCCACAATTCTTGAATAAAACAGAACAATTAATTTTGTTCGTTAAATTATCACATCAAGTTCAGAGTCATTGATTTAGCATCTATTCGGCGTAATTAAAAAATATCTATAAATATTTCTTTCTTAATATGAGTGTCCCTTCCTTCCAAATATAAACAATTTTTTTAATGAATTTAAAATTAATGGCGATAAAAGAATTCTTTTCTAAATTTTAAAGTGTTCTAAAAATTGTTTACGTGGAATCACAAAAATCAAATTTATTGAAGAGAAATTTTGATTTTTAAATAACAATATAATTAGAATTTTGATATGTTTCTTTGTTTTAATCGGCATTTACACCCCCCCCCTCTTAGCTCCAAACTTGATTACTCTTTTCTGCTCTAAAGTGCAAACAGATTTGACATCAAACAGATCGTTTTCACACACACACACACACACACACACACACACACACACACACACACACACACACACACACACACACACACACACACACACACACACACACACACAACTCGTTGGAATTTCTTCTAATATTACGAATCCCAAAATTATCACACACGGAGCTAAGTAAAATTCTGAGATCTTGAGACGTTCAAAGCCTAGTTCAAGATTCTTAATTTTTTTTTTTGGGGGGGGGAGGTTAAGGGAGAACAATTAATAGAAAGCTACCAAGAGACCACACTAGAAGCTTTTTTAGCATGATGCTTCTTCTAAATGAATTCTAAAACTGTTATGGAGCTTCCTAAATTTAGCTTATGATCAAATTTAGCTTATTTCCAAAACTAAATTTAGCTTATTTCCAAAAATGTTACTTATTTCCAAAACTAAATTTAGCTTATTTCCAAAAATGTTACTTATTTCCAAAACCAACTTTAGATTATTTCCAAAAATGTTACTTATTCCCAAAACCAACTTTAGATTATTTCCAAAAATTTAACTTATTTCCAAAACTAACTTTAGCTTATTTCCAAAAATGTAACTTATTTCGAAGACACACACACAAAAAAAACATTTAAAGATAATATACAACCTATAAACATTATGTAGTAAAAAAATAATGCTAAAACTGCTTTGAACATAAGTTATTAAAATAAATATGAATTTTTTACTCATTTGACTATTTTATTATATTTTTTCATGAGAAATTCCAACAAAGTAACAAAATTATTCAGCATCATTAAGCTGAAGCCGAAAGAAAAATTTCTCCTAACCACGCAGAACATGAACTGCTTGTTGCATTATGGCGAAACATCACGCAAAAACTGCTGGTGTGATTCGATCGAGGTTCCATCGCTATAACATAACCCCGAAATAGTTTTCAATAACCTCCGAAGAATTCGGATCGAAAATAACATCATACAGTGAATCCTGCAAAAGGCAAAGTAATAATGATAAAAATTAATAAATGAAGTGGCTGTGTATATAAAAGGGCAAAAACAAGACTGTTGAAAAAAAAAGTGCTCACGAAAAACCAATTGGGCGCAAAAAAGTAGCATAATTCCCAAATTAAAGCGGCAATAATTTGTTGTGGACGTGCCTGAGCATGCAGTGAACCGGATATGTCGGGTGGCTTTGGTGTTCGTGTGTGTCACACCAACGTTGGCGGTTTCGTGTAATTTACCCTAATTTGGGACGGCATAAAAGGATTTTAAGGTTCTTTTTTTTTTCATTGTTTTTGAAGCATTTACGCCAATCAGGCAGGGCATGCAAATCACGACCAAAATGTCAAAGGAGGTCCACGGACTCTCGTAGAATACTTTATGCACTTTGGACTGTAATTTAGTGGGACCTGTATTAAGCATGCCTAATTTTAACAAGCGGGAAAAGTAGCTGTATAGTGCGGAAAATTAATGTTGTTCGATTGGATGCTGCTTGTTTTGAAACATAATCTTTTCATCGAGAACATGCGATATGCATGATTAATATGTATAGTATTTTTTTATACAATATCTTGATCAGTTCTCTTTTTTTCACAGTGATATATCACAAAAAATTCTAATAATTGTGTACAATATATATATTTTTTGTATTATGAATTTTGGGGAACCAAATATAAATAAAATAATGAAAATGATTTTTAAAAAAGGGAAAAAAAACTTAATATGTTTGGCTATTTAATTTATATAATATTATTAGCTGTTCTGAATGCAAGAATTCGTTTGCAAATTGAAAATTTGTTTTATTTGAGATCATAAATAAATGTAGTTTCAAACTTAATGTATATGGTGATTGAAATAACAATTATCGTTTGCTAGAAGAAAAAAATATATAAAGCTTCAAAAGATCTCAAGGTCAAAAATTAATTTTATTTTTGATAAATCATTGTGATTAATAGTATAATTATTCTATTATACAAAGAATTGTATAAGAAGCAACTTAGTAATATAAAGTTTAAGGACTAAATAGGTTCTTTTATTTGCTTTTTTAGACATTATAAAACTATTTTTTTCTGAAAGAATTGTTCTAAAATAATAAAACTTGTTTATTTAACATAAAATTTTCCAATTCTTTTTTATTTATTTGTAGAGTGTAATTATTTTGATTATTATATTTACAAAGAATTTTAAAATTTGCTTTTACTGAAAAATAATTAAAGAAAGAAATTTCCGTTTCAGAATTCAGAAGGAAGGTCTGATTTGTGATGTTTTTTGGCGCAATAGCTACACATTTCGCCATACTGCGCCAAATCCAAAGGTGAAATATAAAGGTAAGTTAAATTTGGGAGTTAAAAGAATACGTATAAAAGATGATAGACTGCATTAAGATCAAATATAAAATGGCAATGCTTCAGAATTTACAATTCCAGTTTAAATAAGAGTAAAACATCAGTAAAAAATTTTTAAAAAAACACGAAATCAATGCTTTGGTACCATTGATAACAAAAGAGAAAATTAGTAAGCGAACTAAATATTAGTATAAAATCTAATATCCTTTAAGAATTTTAAAGTGTTCTGGTGATGTTTTTCACCCACGATGTCCTGTAAGTTCAATGAAGTTGAATGAAAAAAGCGAACACGTTGGGGATTAAAATCGGGACATTCAATTAAAGTATGATTAACAGATGAAAGTTAATTTATGTTAAGTTCATTTTAAACATATTTCGTTCCCTTTAATTTAATTATAACAATTAAATAATGCGATAAAACTTCATAGGATAAAATTCAAAATTATTAAAAAAACATTTTACTAGTATATAAGAATGACAAATAATACATTTTTTTTGCAAATATTTTTTTTAATAAAAAAGAGCAGACGATACCAATTCTCCTTATCAATCTGTAAAAAGAAAATAAAGCTTAAAAATATCTCCGGAAGTTACCTGTATTCCAAAACGAAACTAAAGTAGCAAACGATAAATAAAAAAAAACGAAGTAAAAATAAATTAGCGGATTTCCGAAGACGAAAAAAAAAATATTAGGAAATGTGCGAAAGAAAAGAACGTGGTACGAAATTAGCTGCAACCGTACTAAGAGTAGCTTCTTCCCAATTATAAACTCATTGCTCATAATGTATGTCACTTGTTTCCTGTGAGCGGGGACACGATTTTTTTTTGAAGGTAAGGAAATAATATTCTAGGAAGTCGTTAAATTCTATGAGACACGTTGGAGGAATTTTTGTCAAGTTGGGGTAATGCAGTTAGTTCCTAATTGTGGCTGATTTTAATTTACTTCGACTGCTAAAAAAAAATTCACGACGTTTTGTGGTTTCTGTGATTGCTATCTGTGAAACGGGAGATATGGTTTTCTAAATGATGAAATAATTTATCACCGTCATGCTTGTGTAAAAAAATGTTTATAAATACTAAAACTTTTGAAAAAAGATAATTGGAAAAACTAAGTTGAATTAGCAAGTTTTTTTTTAAATGTTGTAAATGATATTTTTATGGATTTCTTATTTTTGTTTACTTCTTAAAAAGAAAGATCAATTTTCATTTTCTTTAATGAGAAAAAATGTGCATTGGCCATTTTTTTGTATATTTTTTTACTAAAAATATGAGTTAATTGTGAAATGAATACCATTTAATAGAAAGAATTAGCTAAGAATTAATAAAACTCATTAATAATTAAGGAAGCCACAAATAAAGTTAATATATTTTAAACAAAATTGAGAAATATTATAATCATTTGTTAAATTATGATATATTATTATCATGTCAGAACCTGATATGGTTTTTTGGGATAAGGTTTTTAGCGTCAACAAAAATCTGTAGGCGAAAAATAAAGATTTATTATGTACAAGAGCATTTCAAAAAATCAGCTTTTAATAACGTGTTGTCATTGCATTGACAAAAGCTCCGATTTTAAAAAAATAAGTTAACGACTACAGCAAGTAAAACCTAGAAAAAAGTAATTTTGAACGCGTGATTACCTGAATTGAAATAAATTGGAAATGTGATATTTTTTTAAACAATGTATGCGAGACAAAGTTTTTTTTTATCGTTTGCAGTACTAAAGTGACTCATTCGACGAAACCATTGAAATGAATAAAAATATAATATAACTCGCACGAGCACGTGGTGCTTGGCCGTTCAAGAAATGATGTTCTGACATGATAAGTTGAAATATGCATAGCAGATTTCATTTTAATCTCTTTATAATGGTAATTTTATTTTACTTATTATGATATGTCAGCTTCTTCCTATATAAATTTAGTAAATGCATATTGATGTAAAAACTGAATAAATCTAGATATTATGAAAAAGAATTCAAATAGTTTTAAAGAGGATTTTTATTTAAAAATTGATATAAAGCAAAATTTCCAAATTAATTAATTAACAATTAGTACCCAAAATCAATTCCTTTTAAATTATTCAAGTCTAAAGTCCACCTCTTTCATCTTCAAAATCAGATATTTATTTTATCTCAAAATGATACATTTCAAGACATTTTTTGAATTGAGATTATTAGGTACATGTCCACCAAAAATTGAAAAATATGAACGATTAAGTAATGGGAAATATTTAATTCTTTCAGAAGTTTGCATTGCTCAACTTTGATTGAAGGCTATAAATTAAATGCTTTTATCTGTGCCGAGCAAGAAGTTTCAATGATATACCTTTAAAAAAAAGGAGGAAAAATTAAAAATTTTCAACCCTACTTTTGTCTCAGACTTCTAAATTTTTAAATTTTTTCAACATCTTTAATTATTTATTTCACCGACGTCTGCCAGGATGACGTGAACACATAATCCTGGCGACTCGAACAGACACCTCCTCCCTCGAATCTCTTCTTCGTAGCTAATTTTCCCCATAGTTCAATTCGGCTACTGCGCCATCTGGCGGTCAAAGGAAATACGATCCTTCTATGGAGGTTGGCAAAGATTAGTCCCTCACGCCTTTATAAAAGTTTCCATGCTTATTGAAATAATTAATTTGATGACCATATTCAAATAAATAGAACTTTACCTATGATACTTGAGCAAAGCACCAGTAACGCTTTTATGCACTTTATAATTAACATAATTAATGATTTTATTCACTTACATAGCAACTAAATTAATATCTCTTTAAATTGGCGGTGAATCCTCAATTGGCGTTGAAAATTCAACACTGGTATAATTTTTTGATCAAATATTTATAATAAATGCTATTATCAGGCCGAGATAGCCTGGTTGATAGGGCTTTGGATTCGCATCCCTTATGCTGCGAGTTCGAACCCTCCAGCCGATGACTGTGTGTGTGTCTGATGGATACTAAATCTGTCGTTGTCACAAAGTCTCCCATATCGAGAGTAATACTGTGGTGAATGTTATATAAGCCAGATAATATCCTTCGAGATGAAGGTTTCCTTTTGCTTGATCGGTATGTTACTCGCTTAGTAACTCTAAGATCCAGAGTCCGCACCCACATCCTACAATACCATTGTTAGGTACTGGGTCAGAGGTGATCGTTCTCTATTCCAAATCTAAATTACGATCTGTGGATGATTTAAGGAAATCCGCTCAGTAAAAAGGATTTGTGGCGTGAGTCATATTTCTGTATTCGGGTGCTCAGGGGTCCATACCTTCAGAAGCTACTGCACCCCTTCTTCCGTTGTTAAGTCGAACACGAGAACGACAACAACCTTGCTTCATGCTTTCCCTTTCATCATTAGTCTTTAACTTTTACCAAATAATTCATCACTGGCGCCAACTGTGGTAGGCTCCACATAGTTTCATTCCGAAGATGCCCCAAATTTTCTTAATAAAACTAAAAAAGAAAAACTTTTGCATCTTTGTTCACAGAAGATATAAATTCGCATGCGAGAAAAAGCAGTGAGCGATGTCTGCGGCTTGTTTTTATTATATTTCCAGTGTTACGTAATGGACAAACATTAGTGTTGTTTTTTGCGAATTTATTATTAGCTTATGGCACTTTTTTTTAAAAAAGTGGTGACTTAACCTTTGAAAGTGTATTACTTCCTCCCCCCAAAAAGAATATTCTATAATTTGTCTGTCGTCATTCGCCACTTGCTGCCCGCTTTTCCAAACAAACGCTTGACAGAAATCCGGCGACATATTTCATGTTACTTTCCACGCACGGTTCGACGAAAGATGTTAGACTCACTTTTTAAGAAGAAGCCAAAACTGCTGATAGATTGTGAGTAAAAAACAAAACCGGCCAAAAAAAAGAGTCCAAAAAAGAAGCACAATGGTTATTATTTGTTTTGGCAAATTTTCGTTCTCGCTACCTTAGTAATAAAAAAAAAACAATGGTTGAAAAGCGGGTTCGTCATTAACTTATGTTTTGCCCATTTTTTTTTTCTCTTTCAAACTCCCAATTCACCACTAGGCTGTGAACGACCCCATATTTAACGTCAGCTATTTTAAAACTCGGTATATTCTTTTTTATTTTATTATTATTTCATGCTCTTTTTCAACAACTTAATGAGTTGTGTTTTCTTGAAACATTTTCAAACCCGAACCGTTTCTGACACAATTCGAGATAACAAGACGTTTTAAAGGATGGGGATCCAGGCGCTCGCTTTAATAGCGAGAAGATTAGGGACATATTTTTGCCTCGCTTTGATTCGAGCGGACGGAAATGACAGGATTTGTTTACTTTGGGGGTCGACTTCTCCCCTCCGAGAGGTGTATGGAGGAAGTGACAGAATTTCCTTGTCTTACATAAAAAGAGTGATAGAGAGTTTGAAATTCTAACAAGTTTTATTTTAGAAGGCTGTCTCAGTACATGTTTCAGTGATGCTTGGTGTAAACGGAGAGATCGTGTGGTTTCCCTTGGGTAGGTAAGCATAATGGTAAAATGAAGAAATTGCAAAAAAAAAAAATCAAAATGATGGAAGATGTTGGTCTTGAGAGTCGTTGCTATGATAAAGACATTAATCATTGATATCGTTAGAAATATTTTTGTGGGAACTTGGCTGAAGTTTTATGAATAAAAACTGCATTCAGATATCGCCAAGAACGATATTGTTTAAAAATAAAATAACAAAAATATATTTCATTTGAACTACATATAGATGGTGAGACTGCACATTTCTTTTTAATTATTTAAATAGAATCGTAATAATAGAGTTTCTATAATCGCAATAATGTCTCTATAATCGTTAATGTCTCTATAATTGCAATAATAGAGACATTAATTGCTGTTATCGTTTGAAATATTTTTGTGGGAACTTGGCTGAAGTTTTATGAATAAAAATTGCATACAGATATCGCCAAGAACGATAGTTGTTTAAAAGTAAAATGGCAAAAAGATATTTCACGTGAATAACATATAGATTGTGAGGTTTCTTTTTAATTATTCAAACAGACTAGTAAAAGCAAGGAACTGAAGAAAAAATGATGATGATTTTGCAGCAATAAAAACATTTATTACTGTTATCTTTGAAATATTTTTGTGGGAACTTGGCTACTTTTTTATGATTAAAATTTTCATATAGATATCGCCAAGAACAGTAGAGTTATTTAAAAAAAATAAAATGGCAAAAATATATTTCACTTGAACTTCATATAGATGGTGAGACTGTACATTTCTTTTTAATTATTCAAATAGAATCGTAAAAGCAAAGAACTGAATAAAAAATGATGATGATCTTGCAATAATAGAGACATTAATTACTATTATCGTCTGAAATATTTTTGTGGGAACTTGGCTACTGTTTTATGAATAAAAATTGCATACAGATATATCTCCAAAAATGATAGGATTGCTTGAAAATATAATAATCAAGAGATATTTCGGTTAAATAGATATAAAGGCGATGTTCTGTGTTTGGTTTTGGAGCTCGGATATAATCATGAATTGATATAATCCCAAAACGGATGGGAATTGATGATTTTAAGAGCTGGGGTTGGAGAGGATCGTTCTCTGTTCCAGGTCTAAATTATGATCTGAGATGAGTGAATGAATTTGCATGAATGAATTCCGCCCCCTAGAAAGGGTTGTGATGTGTGTGTAGCTAAGTCGTAATCTTGGCCCTAGATGGCACTACGTGTAAAAACAAATAAACGCATTTCTTAAGCTTAAATCTGCTGCTGTATCAGCGGGGGGCTTGAACATGGCAAGTGCCATAAGTAACAACACCATCACCCCTATTGTGATTTCTTGGGGTCCATTGATGGACCTTGGACACGTCCGAAGTTTTCCCGCAAATTGTCGATGAAGTGTCCAGACGTCAAAGGAATCCAAGAAACCGCAAGAGGGGTAAAACGGGGGGAACGCTTTGGCCATCTGAAGATTCGCAGGTCGTTGGAACTTGGCTTTATTCTGTTCTTGTTTTTCTAATACTTTTTTTTAACTGTGGACAGTTACGGGTAAAAATAGGTAATCAGTGTAAATCTCACGAATTTCAGTATATATTGTTCTTTTGTTCTTTTCTTTGTTATTGTTAAATCATGGCAACGCTCCTTGAACGGAATGGCAATAAAAACTTCACTGTTTTCACTAGAAAAAAGGACTTTAGAATGAAATGATTCTAAAGTCATTTTTTTAAGTACCAGAAGCCAGCATGTACTTAAATCTATCTTTGTTAAGCACGAAACAGTGAAAAGCATGGGATTGTTGAAACTTCCGTGCGTGTAGAGAAAGGGGTGTGAATGAAAGTCATGAACGTGGCTTTATTTAGAAATAAGATCATTACTTTTTCTGATTTTTAAAGAAGAGAGGAAACGCCCGCAATGTTCTACGATTCGACGTGCAACCTGAAGTCCTGCAATCTCCGAAAATTGATTAATAAGAGGAGGTAGAAAACACAAAAATTGATTAGAATAATGTAACTCTATTGATTGATATTTAATTTCATTTGACTGATAAAAATAAAAGAAAATTACAATCCGGAAACCTTTAATCTGTGCCAATTTTGGATGAAGTGCTTGGATTGCTTTTATTATTTTTTTGAAATAAACAAGCGAGTCTAAACTTTCATATTTGCAATCTGAACATTTTTCAGGCAGATATTTATGCTCCCATTCAGTCAACATTAATACATAGATTATTAAAGATTGCATGGGTTGTGATTCAAGTATACTTTAATTTTGGATTGCGTATTTGGATCGCTTTTATTGTTTGTTATTTAAATTAGCAAGTGATTGTAAATTTACATATTTACAATCTGGACATATTTCAGGCATATTTTTGCTCTCATTCAGTCAACATTAATACATATTTTAGATTCTTGACGATTGCAAGGACAGTGGTTTTGGATTATGTACTTGGATTAGTTTTATTATTTTTTAAATAAACAGTCCAGTTAAAATTATGATATTTGCAATCTGAACATATTTCAAGCAGATATTTTTGCTCTCATTCAGTCAACATTAATACATATTTTAGATTCTTAAAGATTGCATGGGTAATGATTTATATATGCTGTTATTTTGGATTACATACTTGGATCGCTTTTATAGGTTTTTTTAAATTAACAAGCTAGTCTAAATTTGCCTATTTGCAATCTGAACATATCTCAGGCAGAAATTTTTGTTGTCACGCAGTCAATGTTTATATACATACTTTAGATTCTTAAAGATTGCATGGCATTGATTCAAGCATACTGTTATTTTGATTGATTTCGATGGCTTTTATTGTTTTTTAAAATTAGCAAGCTATTCTAAATTTACATATTTACAATCTGAACATATTTCAGGCAGACATTTATGCTCTCATTCAGTCAACATTAATACATATTTTAGAGTCTTAAAGATTGCATAGAACAGTGATTCAAGCATACTGTTATTTTGGATTACGCACTTGGATCGCTTTTATTGTTGCTTTTTTAATAAACAAGCGAGTCTAAATTCACATATTTGCAATCTGAACCTTTTTCAGGCAGATATTTATACTCTCATTCAGTCAACATTAATACATAGATTCTCAAAGATTGCATGGAACAGTGATTCAAGCATACTTTTATTTTGGATTGTGTATTTGGATCGCTTTTATTGTTTTTTAAAAATTAGCAAGCTAATCTAAATTTACATATTTGCAATATGAACATATTTCAGGCAGATATTTATGCTCTCATTCAGTCAACATTAATACATATTTTAGAGTCTTAAAGATTGCATGGGCAGTGATTCAAGTATACTCTTATTTTGGATTGCGTATTTGGATGGCGTTTATTGTTTTTTTAAAAAAATTAACAAGCTAGTCTAAATTTGCATATTTGCAATCTGAACATATTTCAGGCAGTAATTTTCGTTGTCACGCAGTCAATGTTTATATACATATTTTAGATTCTTGAAGATTGCATGGCAGTGATTCAAGCATACTGTTATTTTAATTTATTTGGATGGATTTTATTGTTTTTTTTAAATTAGCAAGCTAATCTAAATTTACATATTTACAATCTGAACATATTTTAGGCAGATATTTATACTCTCGTTCAGTCAACATTAATACATATTTTAGAGTCTTAAAGATTGCATGGGCAATGATTCAAGTATACTATTATTTTGGATTACATACTTGGATCGCTTTTATTTTTTTAAAAAAATAAATAAGCAAGTCTAAATTTGCATATTTGCAATCTGAACATATTTCAGGCAGAAATTTTTGTTCTCACGCAGTCAATGTTTATATACATATTTTAGATTCTTAAAGATTGCATGGGCAGTGATTCAAGTATACTGTTAATTTAGATTACATACTTGAATCTCTTTTATTGTTTTTTTTTAAAATTAACAAGCTAGTCTAAATTTATGTATTTGCAATCTGAACATATTTCAGGCGAATATTTTTGCTGTCATGCAGTCAACATTTATACACACATTTGAAATTTTAAATACATGAAGATTGTGCAGAGCAGTAATTCATTTAGCTTACTTTGTTTCATCTTTGACAAAAATACTGTTATTCAAGAATCGTTCAGAATTAGATTTAACAGTTTCCCCTGATAGTTCTTTGTTCTAATATGGACCTCTGACTCATCCAGAGACTATTTCCATTTTTTTTTAAAGTTCCGTCAATCCAAACAAGTTCAATTTATCAATCCGCTCTAGTCCAAACAGGTCGGCGAACAAAACTGACAGGAACACTTCTCATGAAGTCCGTTCTTCATCATTCTTCGGTAAACAAAATAAGAATAAAAAATGGCCATTTATCATATTTTACTGTGAAAGAATAAAATCATCTCACATGCTGCTTCACTTCCTGATAATGAAGAATCAAAAGGACTGCGACTTGAAAGAGCGGCTACCACTTTCCCTGTGGACCGTTTTTTGAAGTCTGGAGGGGTCAGTCCCGGCAGCGGTCAAACCTAAGAAAATTTATTTGCTTCTCTCAGCGGGTTCATGTGAGTTAAAAGAAAAATATTCTGACCTCTCATCTCTTCTCATTGTTTGAGTTGCCACTCACGATTCTTGTTAACAATGATATATGTTCTTCACTCGCACGAGATATGTGGCAAACAATAAATGGCCCAGCCATTTTTGAAAAAAAAATCCTTTTTTTTAATTCTTTATCTATAGAATGGAAACGATGGAATTGAACTGAAAATATTTATATTTGCTGGCAAAAAAAAAACACAGTGAACTTTCATGTTATGTTTCTCATTAAGATCGGTAATTTATAGGATTAAAATTCCAGTTGACATCCTTGAAAGTTTGTGAATAAAATCGTCTGATTTATTAATACCTGAAATGAATTGATTCTATCGTTAATTTAAAATCTGACAAGGAAGTGGAGTTTTGATGTTTACAAGCTTAGAAGATAACAAAGTTCGAAAAAATATATTATAGTAATTTCTCGTCATTTTTGTATTCATACTGCTGCTTATGTTTTATTTTTACTTCGGAACCTTTCGCTCGATTTTTTTTACTACACTTTTCTTTTCAATTATTTTGCAGCTTATTATTTGTTTTTCATTTTACGAATTTGAATAAAATTCCATTTAATCTATTATTTTGCTACTAATTATTTGTTTTTCATTTTACGAATTTGAATAAAATTCCATTGAATCTATTTTTTTGCTACTAATTATTTGTTTTTCATTTTACGAATTTGAATAAAATTCCATTGAATCTATTATTTTGCTACTAATTATTTGTTTTTCATTTTACGAAATTGAATAAAATTCCATTGAATCTATTATTTTGCTACTAATTATTTGTTTTTCATTTTACGAAATTGAATAAAATTCCATTGAATCTATTATTTTGCTGCTGATTATTTGTTTTTCATTTTACGAATTTGAATAAAATTCCATTGAATCTATTATTTTGCTACTAATTATTTGTTTTTCATTTTACGAATTTGAATAAAATTCCATTGAATCTATTATTTTGCTACTAATTATTTGTTTTTCATTTTACGAAATTGAATAAAATTCCATTGAATCTATTATTTTGCTACTAATTATTTGTTTTTCATTTTGCGAATTTGAATGAAATTCTATTGAATCTATTATTTTGCTACTAATTATTTGTTTTTCATTTTACGAAATTGAATAAAATTCTGTTAAAGAACTGATGCGAAAAAAAGTAAAAAAATAATAATTTTATTTACCAAATAATGATTATGATTGATTATTCAGCGGAAAACAATATAAAAGAAAACTTCGAATGTAATTTCTTTGAATGAAACGATTTTCTTCAGGTTTTGATCCAGATTAATGAAGATTTGTTAGTATTTCATACGATAATCTTTAGTTTTTTAAAATTAGAAGAAAATTTAATTAGAGAAAATTTTTATGGGAATTAAACAGGCATCATTGAAAGATCATGGCGTAAAAGATTTTTTTCTGAAAGTTTGCTCCTAAATTATTTAATACTTCAATTAATTTTAAGGGGGAAAATATCATTAAACTTTTTGAAAGCTTATCATGGTAAATATTTATAATTTAAGAGGTAAACACATGCAAAATTTGACATATTTCAAGTCAATAAGCTCGGCTACAGAAAGTTTAAAGCAATCTTAGTATTATGCATATCGAAATTAGAAATAATTTGCCGGCTGAAAAATATTATCAGGTAAAATGTTGCTAATCGCATGAGTTTAGTTGTTCTGGCTGGCAGAGCTATCTGGGCTTATTTAGAACCTCTACATCTGACTAAATTTAGAATAATTAGTTTTATTTTATCATGTCAGAACATGATGTTATTTTGAGAATGAGGTTTGTGGCGTAAACAAGAATCCGTAGGCGTAAATTAAAAATTTTATTATCTGCACGAGCATTTCATAAAATCAGCTTTTAATAACGCGTTGTCATCGCATTTACAAAAGCTTTGATTAAAAAAATAAGTTAATGACTACAGCAAATAAAACTTAGAAAAATGTCATTTTGGGCACGTGATTATCTGAATTGAAATAAATTGGAAATGCGATGTTTTTTTAAACAATAAATGCGAGATAAATTTTTTTTTCGGATCGTTTGCAATACCAAAGTGACTCATTCGATGAAGCCATTAAAATGAATAAAAATACAATTTATCTCGCACGAGCACGTGGTGCTTGGCCGTTCAAGAAATGATGTTCTGACATGATACATTGAAATATGCATAGCAGATTTCATTTAAATCTTTATTTTATTTTGTTTTCTTTCCAGCGCAAGAGCCCTGTAGTCTTCTATACTGTTCCAAAACAATAGGTAAAATTATATTATTTTAAAACAATCCTCACAATGAATATGAATAAAAACTCTAAAATGTAATGAAGACTTAAATAAATGGATAAGACTTTGAGAACTTTAAAAATGCAAAGGGTTGAATATGAGGTATCCTGTCAAGCAAAAAAAAAAAAAGATAAAAGATAATGGAATGAATGACTTTAAGAAAAATTTGCAAATACCAGACTTTGAAATAGGGGCAGTCTGAAAATATTTGTTCAACTCACAATGACATTGCGAACAAAGTAGTGGTTGTTCAATTATGAGCGAATATAGGGGAATCTAGAGTGTCCAATGCATAAGCTAGTTCAAAGTGTATCTGTTTTTCTATGCACTAATGAGAGCCAAAATTGCCCATGGGGTTTTATTACATGAAGTTTGTTGTTTTTGTCTCTAGGTCCCACTGTCTCTACTATTTAGAATAAAGAGACAGTTCAATTTGGTTCTTTATGTCGCTCACAGGAATAATAGTAGCGATTGAAACAGTCGCCAAGTTGGCAGCCTAATCAGTTTTTCCATTGCCCAAAATTTTAACATAGGGGGGGCACCTAACAGAATAAAGCATTATAAATTCGATAAATCAGAACATCTAAGACGCTTAAAACCAACGGATGAGGATGACGTGATTTTAGGAAATTTACAATCTGACAATATATGCTCGATAGAAATTTGACGATAATTTTGCAAACTCAGTGATGATTGTTCACCAATGGATGAATATTGTTGTTGTTACTTAAGGCACTTGCCTATGGACAAGCCCCCCGCTGATACATCAGCAGATTTAAGCCGAAAGGAGCGTCTCTTGTTTTTGAAGCAGCGCCGGCTATTGCCAAGAGTACGACTTAGCTACACACTAACCACATTTGCTTGCATAACCCCTTTTTACAGGGGGCACCATCACACATCTCACAGATAGCACAAAGAAGAACAACCATGTACGAACCGGGAATCGAACCCGGGACTCCCTGAACAAGAGGAAAACGCGCTACCTCTGTGCCAGAAAGCCGGCAAGGTTGAATATAAAGTGTCCAATGCATAAGCTAGTTCACAGTGTATCTGCCTTTCTGTTCACTAATAAGGGTTAAAGCTGCCCATGGGGTTTCACAACATGAAATTTGTAGTTTGTTCCTAGGCCCCACTGTCACTGCCTTTTGGAATAAAGCAGCATTTTGATTTGATTCTTTATGTCGCTCACAGGAATAGTAGCAGCGGCTGAAACAGTTGCCAAGTTGGCAGCCTGGTCAGCTTCTTCGTTGCCCAAATTTTAACTGATAGAGTAAAACAGTATAAATACGATAAATCGGAACATCTTAGACACTTAAAACCAAAGGATGAGGATGACGTGATTTTAGAGAATGTACAATCTAATATATGCGCGATAGAAATTTGACGATAATTTTGCAAACACAATGATGATTGTTCACCTATGGGTTAATACAATATGGGTCCAATGTGTTAACGAGTTCAAACTATGTCCTTTTCTATGCACTAATGAGAGTCAACGTTGTACATAAGGTTTAATGATATGAAGTGTGTTGTTTTATATCCAAGTGCCCTTTAGAATAAAGAAGCATTTTAATTTGTTTCTTTATGTATCTCACAGGCAT
>JAOUZG010033416.1:162266-181749 GCA_026289955.1 Argiope argentata
GTTCGTCAAATCTTTCAAATCGACAAAATGCTATAAAACAAAGAATTTTGAGATTCCAATCTGTACTGATCATTGTATCCATGTTGATTGAAAAAAAAATGATAAAACCTTGATATCCAAATATACTCTTAAGGTGACCAGGGATCTTTAAAAGGACTTCTTGCAATTTTCATCCTAGTAATTTGAAATTTTGCAAAGATTAAGAGTAACACTATAGGAGATGAAACACAAAATTTTAAAGCATTATATTAATTTATATATGAGTTAGGAAAGTTGATATAATATAATATTATCGATAGATAACATTAATGAAAAATGCTCCATGCGCTCCAAATGTATTCGAAAGTATTTCAATTTTTATTATTACTTACTCTAATACTTTTGAAACAAAAGTTAGGATTAATCTTGAAGTTTGAGAATGAATTATCAAAATTATCCAATATAATAACTTAAAACTACTGATTTTTTAAAAAAAAGTTTAAGTAGTTTTAAGTTATTACGTTGATTAATTTTGATATTTCGTACTCAAACTTCAAGATTAATCCCAACTTTTGTATCAAAAGTAAATAATAATATTAATTGGAGTGCTTTCGACCAAATTTGGAGCGCATGGAAAATTTTTCATTTATGTTATTTATCGCTATTAAATATTATATTGAACCCCCTAATTCATAAATAAATTAACATAATGCTTTAACATTTTGTGTGTCATCCCCTATAGTGTTACTCTTAATCCCTGTAAAATTTCGAATTGCTAAGGGGAAAATTGCAAAAAGTTATTTTAAAGGTCCCTGGTCGCCTTAAATATTTGGAAAATATTCTATAATGATGCATAACAATGCAGAGTATCATACCTTATTTTTTTACGATTTTTTAATATGAGAAATTAAACGCAATTTATGAATATTATCAATCTATTAATGCCTCAATCTAGCTTATCTCAACTTATCGAATCTAATTTGGTTTGAGCCAAATTTTCGAATTTTATGGTTTTTGAACTGAATGTGGATTAATCGTGTTCTTATTAAGGTTTGTAGAACGCTTTGCTCATTTTTTTAATACAAATAATCCTTCTCTTACAAAAGTATAAGCTATACAATGAAGAATTTCGAAGTTTCAATATATAATAATCTTTGAATTCATGTTAATCTAGCAGGCCAAAAACCTTTTATTTCCAAATATGCCCTTAATATTTGTGTGATATTGTTGTAGAATATTATTATACGCTACTTCGTAAGAACATGAATATTTCCTTGTATTTCTCTGTTACTGATAATTGATCGGAATTCATAAAAGATATTAATTTTTTTCTTATCTCTTACTCATATTGATTTTTCGAAACTAATCTAAATTAAATACAAAATTTTATTATTTAGAATTTTACTGGCCTTGAAGTCATAAGACGTCACTGAAATCACCTTCTGCCGTAATGCGGGTTTACACTCGACCAATTATAAGACGGCAAATAAGCAGCGCATGCGCAAAAAGGGCCTGATTTATGTTTGCCACAGTTTCATTAAGATAAATTCAGGCATTCCATTCTTGGCTATAAATAGCCACTTTGGCGACATTGAATTTTTTTTCAACGCATATCGTATTAGAATTATAGATATTTACACAAAGAAACGTGGTAAAATAAAAATAAAAAGTTAACATCATTAAATTTGGGGCTAAATGTAAATTATATAAAATAAATGGAAAATAAAATTTAAAAAAGCACACAACCTCGCATCAAAAATAACAAAACTCAAAAGAAAAAAATTGAATGATAAGTGATCAATTTTTTCAAGCCAAAAAGACCCTCCAAATTCTACAAATGCATGCGCAGTAAGAAAAAATACAATAAAGCAGCTTGTAGTTGTCCCAGCAGTACAATTACTTGCCATCGGCCGAACAACATTTGTCAGCCTTTCTGCGCATGCGCTTCCTACTTGTCGTCTTGTGATTGGCCGAGTGCAAACCCGGTATAAAGGTGGGTTCACACGAGGTCAACTATTGCTCGCAATAGAAAATCACGCCTATTTCCGGAAAAATCACATGACCACAGTGGGACAACCATTTGCCATTGTCCCTACGACGTTGTCTCAACTGTTCAGACGAGGACAATACAGAAACAACAGCACAGGGACAACAATTGTGCGCAATAACTTGCCTCGTTTGAACCCACATTAATAGCGATATAAAGACTTCCTGTAAAGTTCTTTACCAAACAGTTTGTACATTACAATAACATTGTCGCATTTCATTGTTAATCAGTACATGAATTTTGGATTCAAAGGACTGAAATGTTTTACATCTTTTACTGTCAAGGCGAGTGCAATTTGAAATGGATTTTGGCTTGGCATTGAAAACAGATGTGATTTTGTTACCCAATGAATACAATCTGAAGACACTCTACCCGGTTCTTGGTTCGAGTTTTTCCCTTAAGGTAAATAATTAAATTTCGAATTTTTTTCTCGGTCATTTGAACAAACAAAGTCTTTTTTAAAGAAGAACATTTAGAATTTTAATTGTTTTAAACTTGATTCTAGATGTAAGAGATAAAAAAATATATACAAATAGGGATAAATTTTTGCGATATTTTATGTCAATTCTATTCATATATCTCTGTAAAATATTATATAATATTGTAAGATTTTTGTCTTGTATAATGTTTCTATTCTCCCAAAGCTTAGAAGTAGTTTAGGAAGGTGACTTTTCTTGCTTCTTCTAGTAAAATGACTTTCTAATTTGTACATCGAATTTTAAAATTTCCGATAGTTAAATCTGTAGTTAAAACTAAGTAGAAATTTAGCAAAAAAAATTTTTAAAAAATCGTTACCTGGACAAGTTTAGCAATCTTAATTACTTTCAGTTTTTCATACAGATTAAAATAGCAACAATATCCCAAATAGAATGTTTCATTTCATAAAATAAAAAATGAAGCATTCTTAAGATAAATCTTAATAATCTTAATTCAATAAGATAAATCTTAAGTCAAAAGTTCAACAGTTCTATAGTTTTAATAACTAAATTTAGTTATCTAAAGAATCGTAAATACTGTTACGTTTTTAGCGTAGCGAGTTCGGATTGAATGGACTTTGTATGAGGACAGCACAAACAAATTTATTTACAGCTATTTACAGTTATTTACAGGATAATCGATAAAGTAAAAATTTCAGATAAATACAATCCAGCAGTCAACAGTCAATTACAGCGTTAATTCAAGTCTTACGCACAATAAAACACAGTTTGAAAAACAGCTATCGTATAGCACAGATACAGTAAATCGCAGCGAGCTCAATAACACAGCGTTAACAGCAAACGCAAACACAGCTCACAAGTCCTTTAGTTCAGCGAGACGCTTTTTATTTCAGAGCCAACTCTCAACTAACTACTCGCTCCGGCTTTTCGTCCTTATATAGCCGAAAAGCGCGTGCACCTGAATCTCGTGAAAATTCTCAAAACATCGCGCACAATCTAGCGGTTACTAGACTATTCCTTTCGCCAAACCAATCAAGGTGGCGCGAGGCTCCTCGCCAAACGTCGCCAACTTTGGCGAGTTTTCGTGCCGCTCGCTCGTTTGTAACAATACTTAACGACTTTATAGTACAAATGTAAGTATTTAGGTAATCATACACAAGATATTGTACAATGTTCCCAATGTATTGTTTTATATTCTGGATGGTATACAATACTAAAAAGATATCAAAGCATTTGTTAGGTTAATAAGATGCTTGTTAAAATTAAGTATTAACAGAGAAAGATTTCTGATTTTTTGAAATAAATTTAAAAGTTATTCTTAACTATTTTACAAGAATTATTGTTTAGTTGAGTTCCTTATTATTTTGTAAGCACTAATTATTCCATTATAGAAAAGTTTTCAATCGCTCGTAAGTACTTAAAGTATTCTAATTCTATTTTCATTCTTTTACTCGCACATTTCAACTCATTTTAAATTCCGAACTATTGGATTACAATTATGTTCAATTATGTAGATGAATATTTGTAATATTTGATATTGTGAACAATGTCTAATATTGTTCGCAAAGCCTTTTACAAAAAATATTAACCAATACAATGTTGTGAATTTTTATTTTTTATTTCGTAATGAAATCAGTTTATCCGATTATTTAGAATTCTTTAAATCCAGATAATTTATCAATTTTGAAAAGGATATATAAACATAACTGATTGGCAGGTGATAGTCATAATGACTTCCTGATAAAACCACGCTAAATATTTTATTTTTGTTTGTAAATGATTCATTCCAGCTGCCTTCTGATCAAAGTATTATATTTTAACGAATTTGTTTGCTGTTAATTTAACACAGAAAAATATAAAACCAATCTTATGTTTTTCTTGCAATTCCAGATATCAAGCTGTATTTTAAAGAATTAAAAATGATCCCACGAATAAATAAATAAGGTTAGAGTGGTGATTAGTGAGGCCCCGAGTTTGTCTTTAATATGGCAACCCAACGGAACGCTCTTCTTGCAACCCTAATGCTGATTTGTTTACTATTTTTAACAATGATTGAATTGAACATGAAGTACTACTATTTTAAGAAAAATATTAAATTGAAATTAATAATAAATATCGATGAGAGATTTTAGTTCTGCTCTTTATTATAATTAAAAGCTTTTTTTCAACTATTAAGACACTGCAATTTTATTTTTAATGTGAACACGAACTTTATTCTTTTGCAATTTCTAATTGTCAATATGCGCTTTAAAAAATCGTCGGAATTCGTATTTTACGAAATCGTCTGCATTCTTACTTTAAAAGTCAGATGCAAGGGAAATCTTCGCAGTTCTAATTGTTGAGAATTTATAATGAGGAATGGCAACACACAGTGTTATCATAAGTTTTGGATTTCCTGTTTATTTTCATTTTATATTTCGTGTTGCATCTTATTCCAGCGTGGTATTTGGCAGTGCGATTTTTTTATTCAAATAAAATATGTTGTATTTACTTTAAGGAATTTTTTTACCTTACGTTATTTCATCTTTTTGATGTACGGATCATCTGATAAATTTCAATCTATTTCATGCGCAAATCTCTGATCAGTTTCTGTCATTTACATGTAAATAACTCCACTATATTATCTATCGCCGGCTTACTGGCACATAGGTAGCGCGTCTTCCTCGTGTTCTGGAAGTCCCGGGTTCGAGTCCCGGTTCGGGCATGGTTGTTATTCTGTGTGCTATCTGTGAGATGTGTGAATGTGCCCCCCTGTAAAAAGGGGTTGTGCAAGCGTGTGGGTGTGTGTTTCATCCTCATGAGCTAGAAGTCAGACTTCTGCCCTCGGGTGCTCAGGGGTGCATACCCTCAGAAGCTACTACACCCCTCTTTCCGTGGTAAAAAGCGGAACGACATCATCATCATCATATTATCTATCTTGTATTATGTAAAAATTAACCGATTCCAAAACGAAAATAGTTTTGAATTCACACTGCTTTTGAAGTAATACTAAAGCAATTTCTGACCAATCATGAGCTAATAACATTTTTCGTTCCAATTTGAATTTAAAACACGTATATGAAAATTGTTCAACTGCTTAAAAACTCATTGGTACCACCCTGAAACTTAGGATTGCCTTACACTATAAATGCTAACTAAATACATAATTAAAAGCATCCTACACGCCAAACTTATTCTTACTTCTTGTGTTCGTTAAGTTGCTATTCTCAAGCCATTAAATCTTCTGGTGGATATCTGATCGAAAGAGTGCATTACGTGAAATACATCCTAAAAAATTCATCAACCTGTTGATTCAATTGATGAACATCGATGATAATCTTTAATGAACCACGTCCACTTTTAAATAGTTCACCACCAAATACTGAAACACCAAAGATCAATGCCCCTTAGTCAGAAAATTAGCAGTACAAAAACGCCATAGTAACCACCTGTAAAAAAAAGTTAAGAGAAAAAAAATAGGAACTCGTCAAGATGGTACAGTGTATATTCCCGTCCACTTGGTTGGATTAAGGTTGATGAAATGCCCAGGACCGACCCACCGGACTTTTTAGATTTATGAAGGTTCGTTTGAAAGTCAGAAGGTGGAACCACGCCTTAGAAACTACATCGGAACCAACCTCGTAATTAAGTGGGTTGGTCGCAAGGCTGAAACATGAAGTTAATTGCTCGTCGGTTCTATTAGGTGTTTGTTCTAAAGCGCCGGATTCCCCCTCCCCTCCCCAGCTAACTCCTGACTCTGGTGGTATGGAACTTTTAACTAGCTTTTCAATGATGCACTCAGAAAGAAGAAAATCATTTTCTTCAAAGGGTTTGTATGGTCCACTGTTACGGACAACAGTATTATCAAGGCGGGTGGCTAGAAATTGTTTTTGCGGGCCATATTATTAAGATAAATGAAGTGACAAATACGACCCAAGAAGATGTGCTCCAATTCTTTTTTTTTTTCACAAGCTGTTATGAAATTAAGAAAGCTGATTGAATAAAGCAAAAGATGCAGAGTGAATAAGCTGTTATGCAGGGCTTGCAGAATTGAAAGCTTGCCATGATTCATTCCAGAATTTTTTTTTAATTTCTTTTTCACTGATGAAAAATGTAATTAAGAACCAAAGGCTAAAAATGTAATTGGGTTTGGAATTTCATCAGTTTATTCATTCATTTATCAGCACAGCGGAGAGTAATAAGCATTTTAATCAAGATATTCCAACTTCACCGATTTCATTTCATATTCAAGATGAAATTGCTTATTCTTTATGTAACTATAATGAAGAACTATGTAATAGATAAAAGAAAATGCGTTAAAAGAAAAGAAACACGTTATTACTGTGCATTATCGCTTTAAAATATTTAGCTTATTCGAAAGTAATTTTAAATATTGCTTGATAATTCTTAAATTAATTAACAAATTAAACGCAGTTATACATTTGATAACCAATTACTAGTTTAATTATACGTTTGAGAACCAATTACTAGTTTAATTATATGTTTCGGAACCAATTACTAGTTATAAATGTCCGGGGAAATGCTTCTAAGAACGCCAGATGGCTCGAAAGTAATTTTATTAATTAAAAACCACCAATTTAACAAATTAAAGGACTCATTCAAAGGCTTTTAAAAAATACTTAAGAAACAATTAAAAAAGTTCCTAGTCATTTGAAAATATTATATTTGAAAGGTAATTTCAAAATTATCTGGCAGGTTTAACGGGAGTCACCGAGAAATTATAGATTTCGAAAAAAAATGCTTCTAAGAATTCCAGATTGCTCGAAAGTTATTTTATTAATTGAAGGCAACCAATTTAACAAATTAAAGGAAATTGTACAATCGGAAATCAAGGAAACCAATGACTCTTTCAAAGTCTTTTAAAAAATACTCAAGCAACAATTTATAAAAATTCTAGACATTTAAAAATATTATATTTAAAAGGTAATTTCTAAATTACCTGACAGGTTAAAAGAGAAAGCCGCCGAGAAGTTATAAATTTAGAAAAGAAAATGCTTCTAAGGATTCCAGATGGCTCGAATGTAATTTTATTATTTAAAAAAGAATACTCGGTAGAATTATTAACCAAGAAGCTATTACCATTTAATGGATTTCTAAAAAATATCTGAATAAAAATCAATCGTTCGAATTAATTTGAAAATTGGAATTCTGTCTGAACAAAATCTGAATACTAATTCGTGTTCGTGAAGAAACTTTTTTGACATTACGGCATCCACACAAATTAATTTTCAAAAAAGTAATATAAAAAGTCATATATAAGTCAAGTCCTGCACAGGTCAATAAAGATTTTTTTATTTTAGTTACTTTTTATTAAATAATTAATTTAATATAAATAATTGATCAAAAAAATTAAACCTGGCCAAAAAAAATCAATTTCTTATCCATTGAAAATAAAACAGAACACTCAACTGGCTTTGAATTTTCGGCGTCAATTGAGGACTTAACGCCCACTGAGGCAGCGCAAATGCATACATTTTCTACACTATTTGGGTAACGCAAAGCAAATTAGAAATTTTTAATTATTTTTCTTCTATAATATTTTAATTCGAAAGTACTTTAAAATGTATCCGAAAAATCAGTTAACAATGTTTAATTTTAAATGCTTCAAACTCTAAGAAAATAAACAGAATCGTTTGAAATAATCGGCCGTAAATATGTTAAGCTGAACCTCATTAGCGTGTGAAGAAAAACAAACTGAATTCCTTACTTATTTTGCGGTGGGAAAATGAAGATGTTTGACTAAAAAGTTAGTCTTAATTAATAAAAAATTAATGAATTAATATTTTAAAAAAGCCGGCTTGCTGGCACAGAGGTAGCGCGTTTTCCTCGTGTTCTGGAGGTCCCGTGTTCGAGTCCCGGTTCGGGCATGGTTGTTCTTCTGTTGCTATCTGTGAGATGTGTGAATGTGCCCCCCTGTAAAAAGGGGTTGTGCAAGCGAATGTGGTGAGTGGGTAGCAAAGTCGCACTCTTGGCCCTAGTTGGCGCTACTCAAGTACAAGAGACGCTCCTTTCAGCTTAAATCTGCTGCTGGGTTCAGCAGCAGGCTTGTCCATGGCAAGTGCCATTTGGCACAACAACAACAATATTTTTTAAAAAACTGTATTAACGTCAAATGTCATCCACTACAAGTTTTAACAAAATTTACTTGAACTTGAGTGGATGAATAAAAAGTATTTTATTAACGATTGATAATTTGATCAAAATAAATATTTAGGGAGAGTGTGAGCTAACTGAAAAACATTTTGCATTTATTTTTTAATGAAGCAGAATTATTTTGGTAAACAAATATTTAATGCATCTTTCATAACAGGTATTTTAAGTGTTTTTGGCGTAACGTATGAAAGCAAACTTTGTAAATGAAAGTAAACTTTGTAAAGTGTGTTGTGGTCACTTTTAAAATAAGGTTATAGAAATTGAAACTTATAGTAAGATATTGTAGAAACCGTAACCTTTTTTAGATGCATTGTGTATAAGATGAAGTGAATGCATAGAGTACTGAAAAATACACGGAATTTTATAGCAAGGCTCTGCTATATGGAATAGAACATTCCATGACAGATTCCAAAGAAAGCTGTCATATTTTCAGTTCAGAGCAGCATAAGCCTAATACGTCTTCATTTTTCAAAGTAAGGCTTCCCGAATTTTTTTTGCGATCCTTTTCCCGCTGTATAAAATAAAAATTCTGATTCCCCACCTTCCTCCCCTACAGCACGGAAAGCTGTTGAACGCACACAACTATTCAAACAGGTAAAAAAATCAAGCGAGTCAAAAGAATATTATAAAACAAATAAATAAAATACTCTAAATTTTCCAAAGAAAAAAAACTGATTTGAATAATGAATTTAAGAAATTTCATCATTTTTGAGCTCTTTCTTGAAAAAATAAATCGTAAGAAAATTTAATATAAAAAAATTCAAAATTTCACTTTTTCTTTTATGTTATTTTATTTCCCTTCAATGGTTCCATTTTAAAAAAAATATAGTAAATAATTGATTTGAATAATGATTTATTTTTAAGAAATTTCATCATTTTTTTTCTCTTTCTTGAAAAAATAACTCGTAAGAAAATTTAATATAAAAAAAAATTCAAAATTTTACCTTTTCTATTATGTTATTTTATTTCCATTTAATTGTTCCATTTTCAAAAAAATACAACAAATAATTGAGTATCTGAAGACGATTTTAAAATAAATTTATAAATACTTCACTGCAAAAAAAACCCCGTTCAGACTTTAAATCATTCTCTTTTTATTAATTTAGTTCTTTTTAGTTCACACTTTCCCTATACATATATATATTGTTCAAATTTTCAATCGTTAATAAAATACTTTTTATTCATCCACTCTAGTTGAAATACATTTTTTTTCAACTTGTAGTGGATGACACTCGATATTAATGCAGTTTTTTCAAATATTAATTCAGTCAATAAATTTAATTAATGTTTATAACTTTAGAGTTTTAGCAGTTTGTAATGGAAATTGAAATCAACAGGCAATAGCTCAATCGGTAAAATGCAATTCTTTCAATATGTTTTTACGTGAAAGTGAAGAATGTGAGTTCAAATTTTTCACAAATCAATGATGATTTGATAATTTATTTATATTAATTGTAATTAAAAAAAGTAAATAAAAGAAAATTTTTCTTTGTTTACCTAAGTAGGAAATTATTTTAAAAAATTTTTATATTTGCTTATTATTATCATGTTAGAACGTGACGTTGTTTTGGGAATTAGGTTTTTGGCGTCTACAAAAATCCGTAGGCAAAAAATAAAAGTATTCGTAGGCGAAAAAAAACTTATTCGTTGCCGAAAAAAAAAATTCATAGGCGAAAAAAAAAACCGTGGGCGAAAAGTAAAAATTTTATTATCTGCTTAAGCATCTCAAAAAATCAGCTTTTAATAACACGTTGTCATTCCATTTACATAAGCTCTGATTTTTTTTAAAAAAATGTTAATGATTACAGCAAATAAAACCTAGAAAATTGTCTTCTTGAGCACGCGATTATATGAAATGAAGTAAATAGGAAATGCGATATTTTTTTAAAAACAATCAATGCGAGACAAAGTTTTTTTTGGATCGTTTGCAATATTAAAGTGACTCATTCGATGAAACCATTAAAATAAATAAAAATATAATTTAACTTGCACGAGCACGTGGTGCTTGGCCGTTCAAGAAATTGTGTTCTGACATGATACATTGAAATATGCATAGCAGAATTCATTTTAATCTTTTATTTTATATTTTCAAAAAAAATTTGTGTCAACTTTCATTTGCTTTAAAAGAATTCTAAAATTAGTTAAAAAGAAAAAAGAAGATAGTAGAAAGATACTTTTTTCGCATTTTAATATTTTTCATTAAATAAGTTTCTGCATTGAACTAAATTTTACTGACGTGGTGTATTTTATCAAATGCTTATATTAAAAAGATTCTTACTTTTTCCTACCAGTGACACATAATTAAAATTTACTTATATTTATGCTGCAACATAAAGTTTTGATGAATTTTTGTGAAAATTAATTAAACCGTAAGTTTTCCATTTAAAAAATTGCATGAAAATTTCATTTTGAGCAACCTTAGATATTTCAGTCAGTTAATTAAAAACAAAGAAAGATTTAGTTTAAAATATAGGTATGTAAAATTTCAATGAAATATTCTTTTTTTAAAAAATGCCTTTTTCGTTGTTTTAATATTGTGCAGCAGTAATCTATATTCTTAAGACCGTAATGTATGATTTAATAAATTCGTTACATTAAAAAAATATAATATGAAAGAGATGTAGAATTCCGATGAAAAAAAAGAAAATTCAAGATTATAGTTATTTAAATAAAAGAATACTTAGAGATTAAAATGCAATCTGCTATGCATCTTTCAATGTATCATGTATGTCAGAACATCATTTCTTGAACGGCCAAGCGCCGCGTGCTCGTGCGAGTTAAATTATATTTTTATTCATTTCAATCGTTTCATTGAATGAGTCACGTTAGTATTGCAAACGATCCAAAAAAAAGTTTGTCTCGCATTGATTGTTTAAAAAAATATCACATTTCCTGTTTATTTCATTTCAAAAAATCACGTGCTCAAAATGACATTTTTCTAGGTTTTATTAGCTGTAGTCATTAATTTTTTTTTAAAACAGAGCTTTTGTAAACGCAATGGCCACGAGTTATCAAAAACTGATTTTTTTAAGATGCTCGTGAAGATAATAAAATTTCAATTTTTCGCCTACGATTTTTTGAGTACCTCATTACCAAAATAACATCATGTTTTGACAGGATGAATCCACCTTCTGAAAATAGTATCACTTTTTACAAAGGAATCAATATTTTACCTTATAAATATTGCTTCTTGAATGAATATTTTTTATCTTGTAAAATATTTATATCTTTTTCAGACTTTCATATGTTAAATCGTTGCCCATACACAATTACTGCCCAAATGGCTTTCTCGAATACATAGAATAGAGGAAGTATAGTACCAAAAAATTCGAATTCGAGACTTTAACGAATATCCTTCTTCTAGACCTCTACAAATTTGTATATTTCTGTCAAATTTTGAACAAAATCCGTTCAGAGGAAGTCTGTTTGTCTTATTCTAATAAAACTGATCTCCATAACTTCAAACCGAAGCCAGTTAGGTAGATAAAATTTGATAGCCACAATTATTTCTACGGTGTTGATACCTACCAAATATTGGAAGAAAGCTGAATGTGGCACAATATGCCCTCTAGGATTCAATAAATGATTGACTTTTTTCTATATTTTGTAGAAACAGTTAACCAGAATATATGTTTTTCTCAAAAGATATTTGCATGTTGTATACATACATACATATCTATAATCTTTTAAATTGACGTTAATACTATGTCTTTTTGCCATGTTATGTTTTTTCATCATGTGAGAGCATGCTTTGAATTCTCAAAATGCGTAGGTAACAAATTATCTCTTTTGTGGCATTCATTTTTCGCTTTAAAGGTTATTAGAAAATAATGCAGGAGGTTATCATATTTGGCTATTTATCACCAACTTATGTTACTACTCAATTTCCAAATTATTCACTGTCAATTACGTCTACCGTTATTCTAGATGAAGAACAATCACCATAGACAGTTCTACTAGGAAAAAAACGGGCAGCATCTTAGCATAACGGATTGTGACGTTTAAAAAGTGATAAATCTTACAAGATATTAACTTTTATATTTGTGATGCCATCGCGGTCTCATGAATTAATTCTAATAAATACTTTTTTAAAAGTCTGTTTTCACTAATAAAGTTATTTATTTAAAAAAGTCTGCTTAATTCTGGATAATTTTCAAAACAATGGATTTAGTTTGTAAGAATAAAGAATCGTTTTCATTTATCACGTGACTAAGTTATCGTAAGGTATTCGCTAAAATTTATGAATTTACTCACAGAATATAACCACAGAAGAGAAAGAAAATCGGAAATAGGATAGAATTCGAACACTTTCTTCGCTTCTGGTTAATGCAAATTCAAAATATCGCTGCATATTTTAGCTATTTTTGAATGACTTAACAGCTTCAGATATTCAGATGAGATTTAGGACAATTTAAGACACATTCAGAACCAAGAATAATGAAATAATTATACAGGAACTTTTGTTTCGGTATTAGACAAGAAAATTCATGCAAATTTCAATAGATATGTTAATAATTATAAGGCGTAGAGTTACTTTCATGAAAATGGCTTTCAAAGGAAAACTTATGTTATAGAAATAGTTTTTTTTTTCAAGAGGATAAAGATTATTAGAAAGATAATATGTAGATGTGCTGAAATTGCGTCAAATAACATCTAATTTAGGGCGCCTATGATTAATTACTTATGTATATATAAAAAAACACCTTCAGTGAACTTTGCGCTAAGAGACTTAATTATCTCAATTATATATCCACCATTTTCAAAAAGATTTATTTTGTTTCTTGCACGAAAAGTTTATACTTTTAGAATGTTATAGAAGAAAATTTGGACTTTTACAAGTTTTATGAGAAAAAAAATGAAGGTATTGACGATTTATCTTTCCCTTTGTTATATTTCATAAAATATATAAAATTGAAAACGATTAAAAACCTTTTTTTATAACCTAAAAGAACATTTTTTAATGTTCTGTTTCAAATAAGCTGCATGAAATCAAAAACAGACGATATTTCATTTCTTTTAATGAAATATATTTTCAGAATTTGTTTAGAATACTTTTTTTATTTTGATTGCCAGCAGCTGAATTATGATTCAGACGATATTTATTGCATATTAATGAAATTTATTGTATTTAACAAATATTTTTTAAAAAAATATTTTAGATAAATCAAATGTGGTTTCATTCCAATATAATTTAAAGAATAATTTTCCGTGAAGTGATTTCAAAATGAAATTCAAAGGAACGAAGTTTTATGAAGTTAAAGAATAAGTGGAATTTCACAAATTGAATTTATTCATGTTCCCAATAGGTAAATTTTAAAAGTTTCTAATCATATATTTTAGCAATTTCTAAATTTATTACCATTTTTTTATATTTTAATTAAAAAATATGCTTAAACTCTTCTGAAACAAAAGGTTCGCAAAAAGTTTCAACGAATTCAATTTCCACCAAATTTCCCAGAAGAGAAATGTAACTTTTCACGAACGCAGATTTCAGAGTCGGAATGGTTGCAAAAAGAAAAACAATCGTTTTTTTTTAAAACATTTTGGCAACTCAGCTTAAAGGTGCGGTTTCACCACCGGAAACGACACGCTTTGATGGATTGTTCTACTACATCTTATTTTTGTTCTTTACGCCATTTTCTTTTTTGCCATGTTCCATCTTCACGCTGCTTTGAGATTCTACCGCTTCTTTGAGTGCGGTCGAAGTTAGCGATACTGTTCTACTTTGTACGTTGCAGTTGCAGTTTCCTGGCAATTTACATGGTTTAAAACTTTTCGAGCTTGAGTAAGAAATGTTGTGGGGGAAAACATAAGAGGTTCATTTTCTTTTCAGAGATTCTTTAAATGCTCTTTTTTTAAATTCCATGAATTCCGCGTATGAAGAATTAGCAATAACTTAACGGTGAACAACTATAATCATTTTTTGGTAAGCGAAATATACGAAAGGAAAGTATTGCTATCTTCTAAGGATTCTAACTTGGAATTTTAACCAACTTCCACTTTTAGATCTCTCTAAATTCGAAAAACTTATTTTTGAAATCATGTCTGTCTGTTTATCATGTCTTTTGAAATCATGTTCCATGATCATTACTCCAAATTTCTACCGTATTTTCACCAAACTCTATTCAGTTTGAAAGTGGGCTGTCCGAGTATAATTGAATATGGTAATTGAAAAACATAAAGTTATATAAATAAGATTTAGTACACAAGTTTATTACTTAAAATCCTGATTGTATCAAATTTGGAAAGGAATCCCTCATGAGTTGGTCCGACTGTCGATCTGTACTTTCAATGTTGTTCAGTTTCATCATTTTAACTCATTCGCTTCCAACCACGAATATATTCGTGATTGGCAGGGTGTTACCCATTGCCAGCACGAATATACTCGTGATACTTTCAATATATTACACGTACAGCTTGTCAAATTTGCAAACTTTTTATGGCCACAATCATTAATATACATATGTAAAAACTTGAAAAAAGGCTACAAATTAATTGTTTTTGCAAAAATTCTACTTTACTTAACCCATTCGCTGCCAAGCCTAAATTGTATGAGGTTATTCCCATTGCCAACCACTAGTATACTCGTGTTTGATTTTTATGCATGTAAATGATTATTTATGACAAAATATGTTATTTATTTGGAAATAATAAAACTTATATAAACAATAACACTCAAAACAGAAATAACAATGGAAATAACCTCATACAATTTAGGCTTGGCAGCGAATGGGTTAAGTTTTGAATTATATGTTACAATTCGCATTCAGTCGGTGTATACTATTATAAGCATATAATATTTAAAATTATGTATATTTCTATATATTTAAAAGCTGATTGATATTTAAAGTGGTATAGAAATTAATTTTGTGCATTAATATATTCAGAGGTTTTTTTAAAAATAGTGTTCAAATTTTGATAATTTTTTAATTAATGATTTAAATAAAATTTTGCAAAGAAACCATTTGTTTAACAGGCACTTTCTATTCAAGATGTAACCCCATGTTCAACTGTTTGCATTGTAGAATTTTCTGAATTATTTTTGTATCATGCATGTCCCAATTATCAAATAATACATCAGCTTATAAATACTATCAAGTATAAATTATGTATAGTGTCTCAATTATTTAATATTGCATCCCATATTTTAAACTTCCAAATTATCGAACATTAATTTTTTAGCACAAATAAAAGCGGTTATATCCGATTTTTACCCTAATAATAGAGCTAGAATAATTTTTTGTATTTACTCAAGATCTTATCGATCCTGAAATAAATAGTGAACAACCAGTATACGTGTGTAATAGTTAGCAAACAGTAGGAAAAACGCGAAGACATAATCATGCATTTATATAGGAATTATAAATAATGCAGAAGGAAAAATCATAATTATATTTGGTATTTATATATTCTGCGGTAAAGTGGATGAAAAAGGTAGATATATGGTTATTTAAAAAAAGGGTATTGCAATAAAAGTGTTTGTTTTCATTAAATATTGCTGAATTAATTAATTTTTGGAATTGTGGAAAAACTTATTAAAATTTCGGAATTCAAAAATCGTTTCAATATTACGAAATATAAATTCTGTACTTACGTATTAGACCGTCCAACTTCATCGCCAAATTTGAAGTCGTCGCCAATGAGTTGATAAATCGCCAATTATGGCAACTCGGCAATGGTGCAATCCGTTGATCTTTATCGCCAAATTAAAATCCGTCGCTAATGTGTTACTAAACAGTTGGCGATGGTTGGCGCAGACGGTATAATACGTAAGTACCATAAATTCTTATTATAAAGGGGATCTATACCATTATATTGCGCATTCAAAGTTATGGTATTTTATCCAAGTCTCGATAATGCAATGCTTTGATTAGCGCCTTGTGTTAGAGTTGGTCCGTAAATGACTTCTGTATTAACTGTAAAGATCTCAATCAATAACTTCTTCGATGAGTAAATGAAAAAGTATTTGGATTAAATTTTCTGAATTCTTTATTATGAACATCTTTATTTGATGGGAGATACACTCTCGCAATAAGAACGAAAACAAAACTTTACATTCTTAGCATCGATATACCATTTTTATCCTCTAAAATATAATCACATTATTATCATACTACTCAACTATAATGAAGATTGTTATGAAAATTCTCTGGTGGTTTTGCTTTTATATAGTGGGCGTATGGTGTGCAAACACAATAAGGAGACCTCAGTAAAAAACAACAACAATTTTTTACACAAAGACACCAATACAAAGACGACGAATGCACATACGTCAAATATGTACAGCCGATACGAACACAGGGCAGCAGTAGCCCACTAATAGAAATCAACCTCAGAACACAAAGTAGAAAGATCGAATCCAGCAAGATAAGGGGTCCTCAGATCTACGCTCTCCAAACGGCTGAAGTTATCACTGTCTCCTCGCTTTAGCAGCCGACTGACTACCATACGACTTACTACTTCACACAATACACGTCGCTGCTTCCACAGTAGACAACATGTTTCGGTACACAGCAGTTCATCACTCGCTTAAACTACTTAAAACATTGGCACTCCGACGTTCCTTCGTTATCCTCTCGAAAATTCGTTACTTGCCTTCTATTCCAGCTCCGCTTCCGGCTCACACATACACAGCTTGAGTCTGCCAGATTTTTGTAGCTTTCGGGAGGTGGGCCGAGAACCTTCTAGGTCAATCAAGGCGCATCTCGATTTCTATTGGACGGATCATGAAAATCCTCTGAATTTTTTATCATAATCCATTTGGCCGCAAAATTCGTTTCCAAATTGTCCAATGTTCGCCAAGTTTTTCGCCAAGCCCTGAAATCATTAACGAGGCACCCGTTCAGTTCACAATAGGGTTTATCGTTTTGTGATGAGACTATTCGTGTTGGGAAGCAGAATTACATGCTTGTAACAATATATATACACAGCAGCTACACTAAGAATATTTTACTGTATTTCGAGATAAAATAAATCGAGCTTATATGCGTGGTAGACAAGCACTTTTTAAAATTGTTTCTGTATATTAAATAAAATTTACATGCAGCGAATAAAGGTTTTTGCATACAAGGAATTATGTCTATTACAGTCAAGAAGTCTCATTTATTTCATTTAATGAGAAAGCCTGTTATATTAAGTCTTTTAGCAAACGATATTTTAAAATATCGGAAATCGTTTGCGGGAAAAAATGCAAATATTCGTTGATCATTCGTATGTTATTCGTTCTGAATCAAAAATATCTTTCGTAATTAAAAACGAAATTTTTTCTCTGTGTTGTGTTTAGCTTTATAATTCTTTTGAAATAACCAAATTAAAAACATGGATATATAAGAGAAGTTCTACTTAAATATTGATTTAGGAAAGAGGATGGAAAATGAATAAGTGGCACAAAATATAGTGGAATTTCACCAGTTTTGAAACTATCAACTATTTTGATAAACCGTCTTTCTTTGCATATTAATTAAAAAATAAATTTATCTGATAACCAAATTTTTAAAGCCTTTTAAGTCTAAAAAATTACCTATGCCAACAAATTAGCTTTGTATTTAAATTTATATGGATCAAATTCTTTTAGAATTATTCTAATTCGATATTTCATAGATTCGTTTGTGTGTTTTTTAAAGTCAAAATTGGAAGATTCTGGCATTAATTCGGTTTTTGAGGGCACACAATCAACTTGAAAATGTCAAAATTAACAAACAAGAGATTTAGCAGGTAGGGTAGTTTGTTTAAAACTTGGAGATATGTTTATTAACACTTTGGTGACCGGCAATTTTACACAGAAACTATGTCATGTCACCGGCTACTTTTTTGTAATTGAATATGAAAGTAAAACGTTCTAAAAAAACTCCAATGAATTTTGTTGAATTGGAACATCAAAAAGTTCTTCGCCGATACGTTCCGTCATGGTTGGAATTTTACTAATATTCTAATAAAAATGTAAATACTAGGAAAAATAATTTTTCTGTTATAGAGCGGACAAGACTAAACACGATACGCCAAGTTTTTGCAATGTTCTATATCGCCATCGGTGTTATAAATTGAAACAGATAATGCAAGTGCAATGACGAGTTAACTCGTCACCGTTCAACAACGTTTGGACATGAAAAGACGAGTTAACTCTTCACCGGTCAGCAAAGTGTTAATTTATGAGACCACACAGAATAACTAAAACCAGCTTCCAGTTATATAAAAAATTCTCAAACAGCTTCGTTTCTTAATTTTTTAAGACAATAATTGTTGCATGCATATTTTTACCTTCAAAAAAGTAGGAGTGGAAAAAGGATTAAATTCAAATACAAAGCGTCAAAGCGGAGAGAATACGTAAGCAGAGCCCGTTGTTGTATCAATTAATATTAAAAAGGTGCTGTTGCGCCGGCGTTCAAGTAGTTCCGTGAAATTGGCTGAAGTTTCGGGATGAATTAATCTCGCAAGAAGGGGCTACGGGCATTAATATAGAGAACGCACCCTAATGCACAAATTATACGCCTTTCGCGAGAATCGGCCGTCTTGAATTGATGATTCAGTCCGCAATTACCCCAGAAGACTTTTCGGAGTAATATATTCAGCTGGTCGGATTGATTCGGAAGGCTTCAGTTCTATTAAATTACCCTTCGTCTAATCTGAACGAAATGCGAGACTATTTTGCGAATTCGTGACACTTTGCATGATTTGTCGGATGCAAGACCAGCAAATATGGAATTGAGTTCGTATTGAGGCTCTATTTATTGAATTCGTATTGAGGCACTATTTATTGAATTCATATTGTGGCACAATTTATTGAATTCGTATTGTGGCACAATTTATTGAGTTCGTATTGCGGCACAATTTATTGAGTTCGTATTGAGGCATAATTTATTGAGCTCAT
>JAOUZG010033416.1:181759-208659 GCA_026289955.1 Argiope argentata
ACAATTTATTGAGTTCGTATTGAGGCATAATTTATTGAGCTCATATCCAGGCACAATTTATTGAGTTCGTATCGAGGCACAATTTATTGAGTTCGTATTGAAGCACAATTTATTGAGTTCGTATTGAGGCACAATTTATTGAGTTCGTATTGATTCACAATTTATTGAGTTCGTATTGAGGCACTATTTATTGAATTCGTATTGAGGCACTATTTATTGAATTCGTAATGAAGCACAATTTATTGAGTTCGTATTGAGGCATTATTTATTGCGTTCGGATTGTGGCACAATTTATTGAGTTCCTATTGAGGCACAATTTATTGAGCTCGTATTGAGGCACAATTTATTGAATTCATATCGAGAATTACAAGCGAGGAGATAGAATTTTAATTTTCTTCCTTGTCTAAATTATAAAGTAAATTTTGACTGAAATTCAAAAATCTTATATGGAACGAATATCTTTTATAGTTTTTAATTCAAAATTACAAGATCCATCCTAAAATAGCTTTATAGTTGCTTTAAAATAGAACGTTAATGTAACTAAACTAAACTCGGTAAAATTAAAATAAGTTTATGTTAAGTATAAAATGAATAATTGTTAGTTATTTCATGTAATTATTGATCAGGATTGATCGTTTATATGATGGAATTATTGGTCAGGATTGATTGGCTTTTTGATGGAATTATTGGTCAGGATTGATTGGCTGTTTGATGGAATTTTTGATCAGGATTGATCGGCTATTTGATGGAATTACTGATCAGCTTCAGACGGCCAACGAGTTCCCCTGTTTTACCCCTCTAGTGGTTTCTTGGGGTCATTTGATGCCTGGACACTTTACCGACAATCTGAGTGAAAACTTTGGACGTGTCCATAGCTCCATCAAAGCACCCCAAGAAACCGCAAGAGGGGTAAAATGGGAGAAAGCGTTGGTCTTCTGAAGATTCGAAGGTCGTTGGAACTTGGCTTTAGGACTCCCGTCAGTGTTCCTGTTGTGGTGTCCGGCCAGTCAGTTTAATGTTTTTTCCCGTGTGCCTTCAGGTGGGTCTTAGAGTCTGGTAGGACTTACATTAGCTTGAAAAAATTACCTTTTTCATGATACCAGTTTCATTTTTTCTCACATTTTAATATATTTTTTTTTTAAAAAAATTCTTGATAATACCAATTATAAAAATATTTTATTATTATCATGGAATTCAAAAATTTCTTTACTTTCATAGAATTGTGAAAGGAGTTTGTTTTTGATGTGAAACAGTTGATTTCTTTTAAATGCTATGAAGCAAGATTATCAATTCTGCTTTTATTTTTCAAAGCGTATTTTAAAAAAAAATTTAAGCCTACTAATCTGTAATACTGATTTTATTTAATTCATAATTTTTATAATAACGTACTTAAAAGTATGCTCATAAAGAAAAAATATCTTGTTGACCTTTATTTATAATATGCTTAAATTATTTTATGAATGAAATTTAAATGTATACTCGCATATGAGAATTTTTAAAATGAACCTTAAATATATTTTAAATATGGTGTTATTAAATTTTACACAAGGTTAGTTCTAATTTACTAAACATAAAAGATAGTAGTCTAAAGCTAAATAATAATGAAATTTGAATAAGCACATTCTGTATTAAGGGTTTATCATTCAAAAAACCCATACTCTGGGCAAACAAGTTGTTAACTAAAAGCGGCTAAATATTTTGTATTTTATACTTTGTTTCCACTTACCACCAGCTCGAACTCAATCTACTTAACTAACACAGAAATAACTAATAAATATGTACTATACATTTGGGCTAAAATTATTTCGAAAAGCAGGTCATATTTAAAGGTAGAATGTATATGACATTTCTGATTTTATCTATTTCACAATCCAATTCACCCGATTATTTAAGCAAAGCAATTTTTTTTCGCATTTTCCCCCCGAAAATTTGAATAAACACATTCTTTATTTATGGTTTAACATCCAAAAAACCCATACTCTGGGCAAACAATTTGATCACTAAAAACGGCTAATTATTTTATATTTTAAACCTTGTTTTTACTTACCTCCAGCTCGAACTCAATTTACTTAACTAAGACAAAAATAACTAATAAATATGCATTTGGGCTAAAATTATCTTGAAGATTAGGCCATATTTTAAGTTAGAATGTATATGACATTTCAGATTTCATCTACTTCGCTGTCCAATTCACCCGATTATTTAAATAAAGCAAATTTGTATTTTTTCGCATTTTTTTTCTGAAAAATCAGCTTATTTTATACAGTTTTCCTACATTGAAAAACCAAAGAATATTTTTTTCTGCAAAATTGATAACTACTCTCTGTATGGGAAGTCTCATTCGACTGGAAAAATTTATATGATGCCGATAAGTATTCAATGCATAAATCCTGGATTCATTCATAGGAAAAATACTCCAATAAATTTGCCTACCTCTCAAATATATAATATAAACCTGGCATGCAAAGGAATGATATATTAGTCTGGAGAAAGTTTCCGTTCGACGAAATTTAGTACTATAAGCAAATTTTTGCTGTCATCTGATTTAACAGATTTTCTTTCAAAACTAGATGGTGCAGACAAGGGATAAAAAAATATGAATAATTCAAAAAGCTTTTAAGGATAAGAGGTCTTGAGAACGAGAGATGATTTTAAAGTCCTTTGTTACCTACATCCATTAGGAAAAATTTTTATTACAGTACATTTAAAGGACTAGAAAAAAAATGTTTTGAAAATAAATGGCGGTACTTCATAATGTAAAAATATCTTTCGTCACTTAGGAGGAAATATAATTACTTTAAATAAGAAAAAAGGATTGCTTGTTTTTAATTTAAACATCAATAATAAACATCGCTTTTAACGTTTATTTTATACAAAAATATTGCTTTTCTGATTTCTGTCAAAAGGATATATGCACTGTTTATACCGGGTGTCCAAAAAGTTCCCGTATTGATGATTTTTGAATTTATTTTACAAAAACAACAGGTTTAAAAAGAATTATTTTTATGCCAATGATGAAAAGCACCTTTAACATAATTAAGGAAAAAATACTAAACTTACATTTATAATAAATGTTCAAAATGTCCACCCCTTTCTCGGAGACAAAGCTGAACTCGTTTGCGCATGTTTTTCGAAACGCGTTTTAACATGCTAAGAGTGATTTCTCGTATCCTTTGGGTAATTGCGATTTTCAAATCATCTACTGATTGAGGATCACCTTCATAAACTTTGTCCTTTCAATATCCCCACAGAAAAAAAGTCCGGGATGGTCAGATCAGGGGATCGAAGTGGTCAAAAATTTGTTGAGATAAGTCGATCGCCGAAAAAAGCTTCAAGCAAGTCCATGGTTTCATTACTCGTATTGCAAAAATTAATATACTTGAAAAAAAAATCATGGGCAGTGATTTTTTAAATTTGGAGTACGGGAACTTTTTGGACACCCTGTATAAGGTATTTTAAATGTACAAAACTTGAATTAAATTTTATTTTTAACTTAATGTTTATGGGATTGACTGTTATCTGTAAATTGTTGCATGTGTGATATAATATGCATGATGGGAAAAAAATTTAAAAGTTTTCTTCTGTTATTTTACCCCAAATTTGCCATACATTTAAGGCAATACATCTATGTTCAGAAAAAAAATTAAACGTTAAGTAAATTTCAAACATTTTTCTCAATAAAGTTTTTGTATATTATTGCATATAAACAATTTTACAGTTTTTTTACGAATTTTTTTTATTATTGCATATAAATAATTTTAGTTTTTTATGAATTTTTTATTATTGCATATAAATATTTTTACAGTTTTTTACGAATTTTTTTATTATTGCATATAAATAATTTTACAATAGTTTTATGAATTTTTTTTATTTTTGCATATAAATAATGTTACGATTTTTTTTAAATTTTTTAAAAAAAAAATTGTATTTTCTATTTCTATAAAGGAAGTTTTCCGAATATTTTAGATTTTTGCTAATAACTCCATTAGGATTCGCGTGAAGGATCGAGGTGACCTGATCACGGTTCATGAACCTTTAGGGCTTCAAGTTCGACACCCGGTTCCACCGAAGAACTGTCATGTAAGGGGCTCTGCTGTACGTGTCTCTCATGGCCAAACGTCCTCCAGCTAATTGGTGTGGAGAGAAGGGGGGGGACATCAACTCAGATGTCGTCATCGTCATCTGACTGTGGTTCGAAATTACGAGGTCTATCCCCAAATAGCCCAACTGTTGCTTTACTACGGGACGTTAATATAATTAAACTAAACTAAACCATTAGGATTCACATTCCGAGATTTGTTCCAGAACATTCGATGTCTTGTCATGGATTTTATACTTTAACCCCTTAACCGGTTTATTTTCCTTACTATCTAATCAGATGACTCCTTCTATTTTGGGAATATTTTCTTATTTTGATTCAAATGGAAAGCCATGGAATACTTGGCTTATCTACGTATTCGAAGTCATTTTACTATTGAATTATAATTGTTATGAACGATTTATTTTTTGTTTACAACAATCAAAATTCGATAAATCGATGCGCTTACGGCGTACGGGCAAACAGATTAAGGGGTTAAACCCTAGAGATTATTAAATCAATAGTAACGAATGAATTCGAAGTTTTTCTTTGAAGAGGTTTTTTGAGAATTCCCTCAACTCGCTTTGAGTGCAACTGTCATTTATTACAGATATTATGTACTTGTGTGGTCTGTTACCTATGTTTATTTCAGAATCAAAACTCTCAATTTATGAAAGTTAACTTTAACCTTAACCATCATCAACTGGAAGACTATGTGTCAGCTCGTATTTAAGTAAACACAATTCGAAAATAGATGAGGATGGAACAATTAAATTTGTCATTTAATCTTGCTCTAAAATTGTGAATCTAATTTTAGACCAAATCCAAGTAATAAACAGTTTTCCAATACACATTTTTTAATGAAGTTTTTCTTAGAAATCTACAGAAAATCAGCTGCACCGGTCTTTCGAAACTTTCTAATAAAAATGTAATCCTGTGAATGAAAATTGTGGCCTTTGAGCAAGGATAGGAGCCTTATGAAGGCACAGATTATTATTTTCATAATCCTACTCATCATATGCATATTAGACCGTAAATAAAAGTTAATATGCATTTCCGGCTTCTTTTTCTCGACAAATCTATACGAAAATTCGATATAGAAATACAATCTTTGTATCAAGTTGCCATATGAAATTACATATTCTACTTAAGTCATCACGTAAAAACGTATGAATGCATACGAACGAACACATGATCAACGTTTTGACTGATTTAGCTCAAAATTTGTGACAAATGTGCACTTCAGAGGCCAAAACGGTGCTCTAAATTTCTAAGGAGTTTCATTTGATACAGCTTTAATGATACAGCTTTGGCGAGGGGGATATTCTGGTAGCCCTGAGGGAGATCTGGCTGCGCCGCGTTCCTTCTCGCGGCTCTTTCGCCCAGCTATATAAGGGACGGGCTACCACATTAGGCAGTTCCTCTCTCTCGGAAGAGAAACGTCTCGCTGGACTAGCAAATTCTCACTTGTTGTTAGTGAGCTGTGTTTACGTTTGCTGCTAACGTTGTATTATTGAGCTCGCTGCGATCTACTGTTTCCTGTGCTATACGATAGCTGCTTTTCAGTCTGTTTTTATCGTGCGTGAGGATTGCATTTACGCTGTAAGTGACTGTTGACTGCTGGATTGTGTTTATCTGAAATTTTTACTTTGTCAAGTCATCCTGTATATTGCTATCCATAAATTTGTTTGTGCTGTCCTCAAGTAAAGTCCATTCAATCCGAATCCGCAACACTAAAAACGTAACAATATTACATTAATTCAGTTGGCATCCTGGCATGAGGGTAGTGCGTCTTCCCAGTGATCTGTCGGTCGCGGTTTGGGCTTGGTTGTTCTGTATTCTAACAATAAGGTGTGCGAATGTGCCCCTCCCAGTAAAAGGGGCTGTGCAAGCGAATGTGATGAGTGAGTAGCAATAGCCGTATTCTTGGCCCCAGTTGGCGGTACTACAAAACAAGAGACGCTGTTTGGGCTTAAATTGCCGACTACCTCAGCGAGCTTGTCCATTCAAGTGCCATAAGAAACAACAACAATTACTTCGGAGTAATTCATAGTTCCAAAGTTCCCACTGAGAAAGTGAGTAAGAGCAATCTGATCGTGCCTACTACAAAAGGGTCTGTGCAAGCGAATGTGATGGCTGAGTAGCAAAAGTCGTATTCATGGCCCTCGTTGGCGGTACTACAAAACAAGAGACGCTGATTGGGCTTAAATCGCTAGCTACCTCAGCGAGCTTGTCCATCGCAAGTGCCATAAAGGACAACAACACATTAATTCAGCTTATTCCACTTTGTAGTTATCATATTCACTTGGACCGCTGGAGGGACAAACTTCCTCTAAATATATTTCATTCAAAATATGATTGAAGACAACATGCTACATTTCATCTGTCTAGCTCAAACCTTTTTCGAGTAATCGCATTTCGAATAAGACAGAATGGATTCTAAAAAAAAAAATTCGGTCTTCAAAAGATCTAGAAATTGCAAAATCGCCATATTCTTTTGTGGGAAAGTTGAGGAGCGATGATGATGAGGAGCGATAGGACCGAACTCGCAATGTTAGAGTTTGTAGCCGAATAACGCAACCAGGCAAAAGTAGTACTAGTGTCCGGTGGATGTTATCTGGCTTATGAGGCTTCCATCACACTGTAAATGATTATTTTTAACTCAATTTTTAACAATTATAATTATTTCTCTTGAAAATAAAAAAATAGCATAATATAATTTCGCTATGCTTTGTTACTAACTGTAAATGAAAAGATTGCTTTCATTTTTAATGGTTAAATTTACGAACCAGAACACTGCTAGGAATGCCGAAGTAACACATAGCAATCCTTTGTAGTAGTTGCTTTTACCAACGAGTAAATTTTTTTACTAAAAAATACTTTTTTAAATACACAATAAAAGCTCTTTAGAAACATTTTTCTCAGTAATTATGACGTTTTAAAACAAATAATATAATTTTGCTATGTTTTGTTACTAATGAAACAAATTTGCTATGCTTTGTTTAAATGAAATGATTGCTTTCATTTTTAATGTTTAAATTTAAGAACCAGAACATTGCCAGACATGTCGAAGTAAAACACAGCAATCCTTTGTAGTAGTTGCTTTTACCAACGAGTAAATTGTTTTTACTAAAAAATACTTTTTAAAATACACAATAAAAACTCCTTAGAAACATTTTTCGCAGTAATTATGACGTTTTAAAACAAAAAGTACCCATTAGAAATTGAATTTCATTTTACTACAAAATCAAGTTTCTTATTCTAAATCACATAATTGTATCTACAAAAGGAAAAAAAATGCAACAAAAAAAGCGCAAAAGAAATATGTGCGTACACAAAGCGTTTATTTCTGCTTTGTCGGAATCAGATATACATATATATACTCTGGAAAAATTCCAGATATTGCTTTTTACAGCGACGAAACTGCGCTGGGAACTTCTGAAAAGAAAATCGTAAAGTTTTGAAATTGCGTTAGTCGATGGTTAAGTGCTGTAACTGACGCAAAAAGGGGGGTTGTAACCGTTTTTATTGCGGCTCTCCAATGGAAAATAACATCGGAAGAGAGGCCTTAACGTTATTAAACGGAAACTGGATTGTTAACAGGAGCGCCATTGGAGATATTTGAAATCAGGGGGATATAGGATTTAAGACTGTGCCATCCAATAAAAAAAGCAGACCCACTCTTTATCCGTTTCTTCGTTTCGGTTTTTAAAGAAATCTAGTTTAATGCCTGCCGGTGAATAAAATATTGAACGGAAGTTATCAGAGAGACTTGAGATTTTATGAGGAGATATAATGGAATTTGTGACAGTGTTAAAGAGACTACGAAGCATTTTATTCAGTTTATAATTGTAATACATGATAATAAGAACCCCGTCGGTGGAATATTTGACCTTTTGAATTGAAAAAAATGTATCCATCTTTATTATTTTATTGAAAACTAGCCTTTATCCGCGACTTCGTAAGCGTGGAAATTTTGATGTGCATGTATGAGAAATGGCGGTCTGATCACAATGTAAAATGGCATCTAACTGTATCGTTATGGCGCTGTTGGAAATAATTTTCGCCAAAAAAAAGTTTGTCGCCAATTTTTGGCAAATTGGCCGAATGAAGCGCGAACGGTAGCAATTGCGTTTCCAATCGTAAGGTTGGGATGTACGCAGTACCAAATTAACAGAAATGAATTAAATATCAATATACCGATTATGCCTTTTTTTTTGTACCTATTTATATTTTGAATTCAATTTGTTTGAAAGATGAATATTATATTCCTTAAATATCAATATACCAATTATGCCCAATTTTTGTTTTCTAGATATGTATATTTATAATTTGAATTCAGTTTGTATACAAAGAATGAATTTTTATATTCCTTAAATATCAAGACCAATTATGCCCAATTTCGACAAAAGATTAAAATACAATTCGCTACGATGTCTCTGCTCAATATTTTAAAATTAAAAAAATATGCTAATTAAGTATTAAATTTTTTGATGATTTCCAAATACACCTTCTTAAAATATTTCGCACAGATATAATGTTATGCTCTCTTAAAACTCAATAAATGATATTTTCATTGATGACAATTTCCATATTTAATTTAATACACAATTTGGTGCATTTTTTATTACTTTGATGAAAGTTAAAATTAACTCCCTCCCCATCAAAATTCTAAATCATGTTTTTCCTATTTAAAAAAAATCATTTTTTTCAACAATCAATTTTAAATTAGATTTTGGTTTCGTAGGTTATATATAAACTTATAATTTTCACTTGCAGTAACTTATAGCAAAGGGATTTTTCTAAATTAATATTTTTCAGTCTTATCAAATAAAAGGGTAAACAATCAATTACTGATTATCAATCAAGAAAATAAGGATAAAATAACGAGATGCTTTCAGTATTAGTCATTAATTGATTCAGTAGTCTATTTTTTTATCAACCTGAAAACTAAATGTCAAAAGTGAATAGTCTTATTATATTTAAAGCAATTTTTTAATACTGTTGTTATACATAGTTCTTTAACCCGAACTTTGTCCATTAAGTTTGAAATGAAACATGGGCATTTTTATTTAATTATATAGACTCTTTTACAAGCATGCAAATTCGAAAAGACAGTTGAAAAAAATTGTCCTTCTTTGATCACTATCTATCTCACAATGACAGGTGAAAAAAAGATGATCTATTCCAAAAAAATTATTTCGTTCGGTTTAACCGCAGAAGAAAAGAAGATGTCGCGGTTAGTCACAGTCATTCTTACCAGAAGGTTCATTTTATCGATTATCATAAATCATTGTTGAACTGTTCACCTGTCACAATTCGAACATCGTTTCAAATTCTTCATTTGTTGAGCTACCCCTCGTGTCAAAATAGAGTTCACGCCCACGATTTATGAGGGGATATTTCAAGACACAAATCATTACCAAATAATTTTTCAGATACAGGAATGCATGCAAATGTTCACCTTACAGATCATTCTGTTGGGAAAAAAAATCCCGCCAATGGTGGGAAAGTCAATGGTTAAATTTATTGATCTGATATTTTATTTGTTGCCTACAATAAGAATTATTAACAGGATCCTACTTGTCGCCAAGAAGATTAAATTCACGCCAACAATCTAGGAAGGTGCCAAAAATCTATCAAATTGGATAAACATATTATTGTAAATATTAGAAATTGCCACAAACCTTTAATTTTAGACTATACCATATAATTAACTACCGGGTGTCCAAAAAGTTCCCGTACTCCAAATTTAAAAAATCATTGTCCATGATTTTTTCAAGTATATTAAATTTTGCCATGCGAGTAATGAAACCATGGAACAATGCTTGAAACTTTTTTCGGCGATCGACTTATCTCAAAAACATTTTGGGCCACCTCGATCCCCTGATTTGACCATACCGGACTTTCTTCTGTGGGGACATTTAAAGGACAAAATTTATGAAGGTGATCCTCAAACAATAGATGATTTGAAAATCGCAATAACCCAAAGGATACAAGAAATCACTCCTAGCATGTTAAAACGCGTTTCGAGAAACATGCGCAAACGAGTTCAGCTTTGTCTCCAAGAAACGGGTGAACATTTTGAACATTTATTATAAATGTAAGTTCAGCATTTTTTTCTTTGTTATGTTAAAAGTGCTTTTTATCATTGGCATGAAAATAATTCTTTTTGAACATGTTGTTTTTGTAAAATAAATTCACAAATTATCAGTAAGGGAACTTTTTGGGCACCCGGTAGAATCTTCCATTCTTGTACCCATAAAGAAAGTGCTACGATTGTATTTAAGATTAATATAGATCTCCCTTGGTTAAATACTTTTAGAGCAGTTTCTCGCCAAATTTAATCGTGATAAATTTTATTATAATCCTAAAAATCGGTTTTGGTATATATATCCGAAATGAAGCCCTTCTGAAGAGTTACTTGAAGATTAGCATGGCCTTAAAGTGTTTGGCGAGATAAATCTTATCAGTATTATAAACACCAAACGAATTCAATTTCTAAAAAAAGCAATGAAAAAAACCAGCAAAGGAAATTTAGGTGTAATCCTAGTATACGGTACTTCTTGATTTGGCGATTTTATACCAAGAAGCCGTGACGTCATTTCTGCCACGGACGCTCGTTGGCTGGTTGCCTAAACTATGGTTCCTGTTAAGTTCAAATATTTGGCGACATTTTTCAAAATGGCGCAAATGTGTACCGTATCCTAGGATTTAACCGAAATTTATAAGAGTGGCATAAACATAAATAAATCTTTTTGATAGATCTTTTATGAAATATTTACTAAAATGTCAAGGATATATATATATATATATATATATATATATATATATATATATATATTCTTTTAAAACATCTTCGTATATGTTTGCGATAGTATTTTTTTAAAAAAAAATTTCTATTTGATAAAAAGAAGTCGGGCGTGTATGGAGTCAGTTGTTCGAAAATTCTTTTTCCTACATTCGATGAAATTCTTTCGTCTTCTGACGATATATTAAAGGAATTCAAGCGAATAGCATTCCGGATATCCTAAGTCTGGATTGAAGGTGTGAACTTTTGATGGTTGTCCGGCTAAGAGTTGTTATTATTACTTTTATTTCGTTTGCTCCAGCTGCTTGCAATTTTATAGAAAAATAGAATTCTGGATTTAAAAAAAGAACATGTTTTGGACCAATATTCTGCTTCAACTTTTGAAGAAAGTTCACTGTAGTATAACGTATCTATTATTCTTCGATCAACAAGGATAAAGTCACAAATTTGTTGAGTTTTCGTTCCAATTATTCTAATTCTGCATGGACATTTTTGAACTTAAGTGGTTGAAATCTGCTTGAATGTATTTTTTTGGTATATTCCCAATATTGTAACCCAATAATTTGAAGAGAATTCTTCCAGCAAATCTTATTGCTGATATTTATTATTAGTACTATGGTTTTGATTCGGAACTTTACTTCCGTTTTAGAATCAATTTGATAAACATTATATACTTTGGATAGAATAAATGTGCTCAATAGATCAAATTTTCTTAACATTTTCATAGAATTTTAATTGATTAAAAATGAAGTGAAATTGAGACATTTTCTGTAAAACACAAAGGAATTTTGCATCTTAAGATACAAAAAGATAATTCAGCAATAAAAATTCTTTACCGTATATTTTCCCGAATTTTAAATGATTTTTTAATAAAAAAATTCAATCGCATTTTATAACAATTTATTTCATTGTTGAAGTCAAATTCAAATTATTTAAAAAATTGTTAATATTTCCCCATACTAGATGTTTAAGGTATGAGGATTCGGCTTAGTTATTCTTGTTACGTAAATGTTTAATAAAAGTTTTTTTGACATTTAATTAATCTATTTCATTCAAATTTCTTTGACATTTAATTTAACTTTAGAATTAATAATGAGAATTTTTTAATTGCGCCCATTTTATAGGTTTTTATTTCCTGCAATATAATTAGATAAATAAAAAATATAGACAAAAAATAAAACTGTGTGTGTACTATCATTTACACATCGTGTGTGTATTGTCTCGTGTGCGTACTTTCATTTACTTGCGACTTCATACACGTGAAAATTTTGATATGTTTGTGTGAGAAATGACGGTCTGATACCAATTGAAGCAACGCAAATGAGTGAATTTTCTACTCCAGTTGGGGATAACGCGATACAGATAAGAAATTTTTAATATTCTTTATTACTGTTTTATTTTAATTCGAAAGAACTTCAAAACTAATCCGAAAAATAGATTAATTAACAATGTTTAATTCGAAATGAATCAAACACTAAAAAATTAAACAGATTCGTTTGAAACAATCGGTCGAAAACATGTTAAGCCTAATCCATTAACGTGGGGTAAAAAATTAAGCTGAAGACTTACTCATTTGGCGGGAAAGTCGGTTTTTAATTAATAAAAAAAAGTTAAGAACTCAATTCACAGTAATAAATAGTAACCTATATCCTATTCTAGACTATTATTTATATCTGAGTTAAATTTCCTCCAATTACATTCAGCCATACTGGCGTGATAGACAAACGTAATCGATACATCCAAACTTTCACAAATATAATTGTAGTAGTCATGTCTCTCTCTCTCTCTCTGCACACACACACACACACACACACACACACACTCAACAGAATGGTGTAAGGTTTTCTAAATTAGTTTGTGATATGTCTGTAGAAATGTGAAATTTAAAAATATTTTGCTCGGGGAGCCTTTAAAGTATAGTTATATAAAATATTAAATTGAAAATATTAGCAACTATTAATTCCGGGGTACCAACTGCTTTCTAAAGGCGGCTATTATACAAAAGATAACATGCCAAAAGTACAAAATTGAATTTCGTTACAGAAGCTGATTTCTGCCTTTACGTCCTGCCGACGATATATTTAATGTTGAGTTCTTGCTGAATAAGGAACCATTAATATCTGTCCGTTTCCAAGATAATTTTGATTGCTCGAAGTTATCATCTTACTTACTTCAGAACGAACGCTTTCATTTTTTTAAAACATTGCCTTAGATTCAAGCGCAACTGAGAGACATCTACTTTATTAAAATCTTCGAAAATTCCCGACGAGCGCCTCGTATTTCCCCATTCATCAAAGGAATTATTTTTACCATGAAGTCCCAAAATGATGAATTGGCGTTAAAGAACTCCATGACTGTGCAGCCCTCGACTGTGCTAAACAGGGCCCTGATTCAACCATTTCTCGATTCATTACTCGTAACCGCGAACCCAGGTACCGTTGCGTTGCAAGGGAGGAGTCAAAAAATGCGTTAGTGACAAATTAAGAAGGGCCCGGTGGAGAGAGAGAAAAAGACTCCAGAACTATTCAGAAAGGCTCTTTGAAGCAAGCAAAGAAAAAGAAAAATTTACCTCGTGCCGTTAGAAACGAGTGGGAAATGGCAATTACGTTTTCACCTGAGTGCCTTCGACTATAGCGTTTCACTTATTTTCTAGAAATCGAGAAGTTTCGTATGACAGAATTAGCTGTGGTTCCTCTCCCATTTTTTTCTTGGAACTTTTTTCCCCTTCTTTACGGCAACTCTTTCAGTAATAGCGTTCGGATGGGTGGATTTAACGTGGGGGAGATACGGAGTCATGTTGCTTTTTAATTTCATAAAAGGGGGTACCGCTTCTAAAAAAAAGTCGTTTTTGCAAAAGTTGTGTCTTCGAATAAGGATTGAAGACTTGGAATTTTATCTCGGTGATGAAAAGTTTAAGAGGTAAACGTTTCTTAAACGCCGGGGAAAGAGATGAGGGATTTCATAAAAATTGCTTTCCCCTCAAAAACGTAGATTTACCTGATTTTAACATGGTTGGCGAATGATGTATAAATTGAAATATGTATGGTTAAATGTGGGGCAAAACGCTGTAGGAGGGCAAATAGTTGGATTTAAAACTATCAAATTTGACCCTTAGTTGGTTCTACAGTTATAGATTCTTTTTGAGAAAGTATTTGACATATTTTAATTAAAATTTAATCCTCATCTTAAGGATATATTTTCTGAAAAGTTGAAAATATTATTAAATAAAAATTCTATGTGTGCAATTTTTCACTTACTACTATTAGTTCACACTCTCCCTATGTATATTTATATATTTTGTTCAAATTTTCAATCGTTAATAAAATGCTTCTTATTCATCCACTCAAGTTGAAATACATTTCTTTACGCTTGTAGTGGATGACATTTAATGTTAACACAGGTTTTTCAAATATTAATTCATTACTTAAATTCAATTAATTTTCAACGCTTTAAATATTGTTTTTAGCAGTTTGTAATGAAAATTGAAACCAATAGGCAGTATCTCAATCAGTAAAATGCAAGGATTTCTGTATTTTTCACGTGAAAGTGAAGAATGGAGTTCAATTCTTGCGAAAATCAATAATTTTTTTATCAGTAATTTACATTAATTGTAATTATTCAATAAAAAGTAAGTAAAATAAAAAAAAGTTTTGTTGACCTAAGTAGGAATTAATTTAATTTTTTTTTTACATTACTTGTTTTTCTGATGTGCAAAGTTTTACCCTCAAATATGAAAATTTAATCGCTTTAGAAAGGTTCTCTGATTTTTTTAAAAACTGATATTGCAAGCTCAATGATCCAGTTTCTGTAATTAATGATTGAACCCTCTGTATATTTAAAATAATTAGGATTAACAATGAAAGAGTCCTATTGCCCAAATTATTAGTCCGATTTCACCAATTTTTATTTTACATGAAAATTCTTAAATATATCATTAAGGGTGGTCTAACACTAACACTTTTTCCATTTCCAAGACATTAAAAAAAAAAACTTTGACATAATCTCCAGCCTCTGAACTGGACTGATTTCGCTAATTTCATTCAATTAATTTCTATCAGTTTGCTTAGAGAGCCTAGCAGATGATTATTGTGCAAGTATAATTTAAAAGAATATTTTCTTTTACTATAATAATAATTCTTAAAAATTCGTTGATGTGGCTAAATTACTGCTTTTAAAATAAAATAGTAGGTGTACAGAGGACCGCTGGATGTTGGTAATGTAAAAATAATAATGAACATAACAATGACGAAGGATAAATTAAAACGATTTAAAAAACACATTTATTACTTACTCAAAAAAAAATATTTGAATTATCAAAGAACAAAATATTTTCTTGTCTTTAATTCAGAATTTTAAATTTTACACCAAATTCATTTTTTTTTAAATCTACTATCAAGTGATGATAAAAATAATATTAGAATTTAATTAAATACATCTTCTAAAACTAAATTCTGGGAAAATGAAAATGTTGTGTTATTGTAAAAAATAAATGTGTACAAAAAGTAATTTTTGCTTCATCAGAATATGAATATAGAATCTATTATACTATTTCATCTTTGCAATAAAAAACATAGTCAAATTCCGTTTTTACATATATGAGGAAAAAGTCAACAAAGGTGTATAATAACATTCCAGTTATTTCCTAATAGCTGAAGCTAATTGTTTTATTACTACAGCGAATTGCTTCAAACAATTTAATGTCGCATTTTAATTCTTTTAAAGAGTTCGAAAAATCAATTTTTGTGTAGACTTTTCGTATAAATAAATTCGTAAAAGTAAATTTTTTTCTACCAGTGATTATAAATTAGATACTACTGAAAAGTTTATTGAATAATCCGATAATGCACGGCTTTTGGATAATTCAAGTGACTAAAATTAAAGGATTTTCCAGTGAGTTTTGAAGTATTTTTTTAACACTAGAACTACCGATGTTAAATATAAGTCTAGTTTCACTAACTCCATCCAATTAACGGATTTTTGAACATCATGGCTTTTATTGTACCTTTTAGTTTTGTAGTAAAAGAATATAAATTATCAAAGTAACATTTAACCTTTTGCAGTACGAAAAATAATTAGATGCAAAATTGTTCACCTAATGCAAAGATTTGTTTATTGCTATGAAAAATAAATATATATAATTGTTTTAAGTCGAATATATTTGAAAAATTAATCTACTTCTCTTAACCATTATGTAGGCGTTTAAAGAAATTTTAAAAATAAATAAATAAATATTACGTCAAAATGGTGAATGTTGAGTCAGAGGCGACATAGGACTGCAAAGGGTTAATATAACAATTCATTAATTATTAATAATAAAACCCAAGATAAATGGTTTTTTATTTGAATTTACAGGATATCTAGTTAAGGTTTTAGCTTTAAACTGACTAACAATCAAAATAAAATAGATTCCATTATAACAACCATCGAACACTTTGAATCAATCAATATAATTTCATATAAAGAAAGTAACTCAAATTTTTCCATAAAATGTTACTCGTGTTACATAAAAGAATGTATATACGTATAAATATCCATCATTGGATGGATAATCCATAAAATATAAACTTTGAAATTTCTAAAGTCATCATTCTGGTGGAACTTGATACAAATAGGTATAAGTCATACTGATTGTTGAAATTAAAATGGCTTAAGTGAAAATTGAATAGTAATATGTAATTGTTCTTATATTTCATTAAAAGTCATCATAGAGTTCTAAAACAATGCATAAATTATATCAAAATATTTAAACATGAAAATTGAAAACCTTCAAAATGATTACCTTAGCAGTTGCAGTGTTAACCCCTTAACAGGTTTGCCCGTATGCCGTATGTGCATCGATTTATTGAATTTTGATACCTCTAGGCTAAAAATGAGCCACTCATAATGATTATAATATGAAAATTACTTCGAATACATAGATAAGTCATGTTTCCGATGGATTTCCATTTCAAACAAAATAAGAAAATATTCCTAATATAGAAAGTGTCATCTTATTAGCCAGCAAAGAAAATAAACCGGTTAAATGGTTAAACAGGTAAGCAATCATAAGATTGCTGTATTTAAGTATTATATGTTTCAAAGCACGAGGATACGAATGAAGCAAAAAAAAAAGCACCACCTTTCAAAGAGAACGTAAAAAAGTGATCAATCTCTGGTATGAACGTTCAGTTCAGTCGTCATATAATAGTTCAGTCGTATTCGTCACGCATATTAATGATCGATTGCAAGTGGTTCAGATATAATAACTAATATCAAAAGCAACAAAGTATCAGTTTAAGACGTTATGTAAAAGTAGATGGTGTTTTAAGTAAAAATATACTAATAATCTTAATAAGAGGTTTCTTTTCTTCGTAACATCAATCACATTCTCAGGTACAAAAATACATACCACTGAGAGTCAAGATTATATGTCTCTGTAACCACATTTTTTTCTCAAACAGAAATATTTTTAATTCTAACTGCTTTGTATATTATCATTTGACTCAAATTCATCGTTGAAAGTATTTGGATTTTTCAAAAGCGATAAGGTCTCGATTATACTGTTATCAGTTTTGTGGTACTAAAAAGTTTTTAAGTGATAATATTTAACAAAAATTAAAGCACTAATAGAATAAGTGATTTAATAAGGATTTTTCACTTTCTTCTGTTCGAAGTATATAAACAGAAAGGACCGACAAAAAAAAATTCGAAGTAAACATTGGTTTTCATATTTTAGACTTCCGCATACCAAGAACAACTTTTGCGGTTATGAATATATCTGCTATATCTCGAAACTCTTTAAGCTAGGCGAATGAAAATTAAAATAACTTCAAAAATATGTATTTCTATCAAAATTTGAATAAAATCCATTCGGTAAAATTAGGTTGAATGCTAGAGTACAAGTGAACACAATTAGGAAAAGTAATCTGTTAGGTACATGGTATTTTATCAACAGGTTTAGCACCTAAAATATAGATCTTATTCAAATTTTGAATCCAATTTGTCTAATATCTGCCATATTGTCGGTTTGTACTTTTGCATTGTGTAATATAGGACTTGAAGGCAACGAGTGAGCTGACGCCCTTGGTGTGGCGGCTACCACTGATGAAGTTGGCAATGTCCACACTCTCACGTACACAGAGATCTCCTCAATCGCAAAAGTGGAGACAAATATGCTTTGGCGTGTTCCTCCGAATAACTCCTGGTACTCTAGAGATTGTCCTGGAGGGGCCCTCCATACCAGGGGCGATAGAAAACAAAGTACAGTCCTCTCTCGATTCATCAGCGGACATTTATAAGGCCTCACTTTCCACCTGGTACAAAAGTGTTTCAGGGACTGACATTGGTGTAAGAGCGCTCCAGCTTCTCCCACTCACATTTTAAGTTGTCTAAATTTTACAAAGCATGACATTCTCAAAGACTCAGCTCTATTCATGGACTTTTTGGGAACATTGAGTTTAATGGAGATGGTCTAGCACTGCTGGGCCATCTGGGATTAGTAACAACAATAACATCGTGTAATAGCAATAATTCAGAAACGTGACTTCATATACCTTCGATATATCTTTTGACTATATTTATAGTTCCGGTCAAATTTTGGTTTAAATGCTGGTGGGGAAGAGTACATACATATTCGATTTTCGATCATTTGTGCATTAAATTAAAGGGTAATTATTATACCAGAAATTAATTGCCAAAATTCCTACGTTAGATTTTGTAAAAACATAAGATTTAAGCTATTGATCGAAATTTCATGTCATGCGAATCCTTCAAGGTCATACCAAAAGTCCTGAGTTTTATACGCGGAGAGCGGATATCCTTTCATATATACTTCACATGCAAGATATGTAAATTTTGGGAAAACAACTTGTTTTACTTTCTTGTATGCGTAGTATAAAGCAAGAATAGCAATTGTCTAAAAATTTGAACTCGAGATTATGACGAATCTCCGAGTGTCAGACCTCCCTGAGTGCGAAAAGCACATTTTTCGAAAACATTTATCTGTCTCTTTGTGAAAAATTTAACTCAAAATTATTTATTAGATTTTTAATTGGAGCTTATACAAAAAAATCATCGAGAAATTTCTCCCAGTGGTAGTACTTTCTAATAGGAATTTGCATTAGATTTCTATAAAAATACATTAAATGCATATTTTTTTTAAAAAAATTATTATATTTATTACCATCTTTACGTTGATCTGATAAAAATAATATTGCCTAAAAAATATCTTAAATTTTTGTGATATTTTTCACGTTACTAAACATACCATTTAACTAACATACATCATAGACAAATTAAAAGATATCATTTAGATATTTTCAATAATTACTCATAAATTATTCAAACAGTTATTTGGAATTTATCCATTCATCTTAGCTTAGCGTCTGGAATTCATCATAAAAACCAAAATTATCCTTAACGATATCACTATCTTAACCAATCTTCTGCTTCGCGTATTAAATATACCTCATCTTTTTATTCATCCAATAATCAATCCTCCGTTTAAACTCTCCAAAAATTACTGAAAGATAAAAACACAGGTGTGTGTTTTTGAATGCTGTAAAGTGAGGTTCCTCATTATCATATTAATGATCCAACCGCCTATTTTATTTGTGTATTTTTGTGAGCATTATTAGAAGCTCATTATCATTACTGACAGCCCTGTTGACATTGATAATTGATTGTGATATATTTATTATGAATTTGACCTCAAGATTTTAGAACATGTTTTAAAAGTTAACGCACAAATACTTCTTCCTGAAACTTATGGTTATTCAATTAACTGGTGCATTTAAATATCGGAAAGAAAAATACATTGTTTTGTAACTTAAGGCTTTAAAATTTAAACAATAAGTGGATTTCAAAGCGAAAATACTAAAGTTTTAAATATCATAGTGTTTATAAATAAATTTTTAAGTTAAGCTATTTAAAATATAATCAAGAATGTTATTGATTTTATCGTATTTTGTTTGCTATCATGTCAGAACTTGATATTCTTTTAGGAATGAGGTTTTGTGGCTTCAACAATAACCCGTTGGCGAAAAATTGAAATTTTATTATCTGCTCGAGCATCATCTCAGCTTTTAATATCGGGATGCAATGCGTGCATTCGAGGGTTCGCAATGCGTGCATTCGAGGGTTCGCAATACGTGCAAACTTGCGTGCAAGTGCAGTGCACGCATGCGTAAATTAATACATGCAAATTTTAAAGGACAAACAAGAAAACTTAGGGGAGACCATTCCCATTAACTGGAATTGAGTCTGCCTTGCAGTGAACAAACCACATTACTCAAAAGTGGCTCAAGTTTGTGAATGCCCTGAAATTATTTGAATTCTTTACAATCAAGTTACATAATTATAATTCGGAATGAAATCCTCCAGAAGAAAATTTGGCCCCATTTCCGTGATTAATAACTCAAAAAAGCAATATTCTAGATAAATGCGGTTCATCTCATGATTTTATCGTTAAAAAATACAGCGCTGTGTAAAAGTCTGGATCATATTTGTTCCAAGACCATCTCGAAAGCGATAATTCGAAAACAAAATAAGATAAATTTACGAAACTAAATGAAGTTTTGAATAAAAAAGGAACACTTTTATAACCTTTTTATTTATTATTTTGGTATTTTATCTTATTATTTTTATTTAGTATCTTACAAAATTGATATAGATGAAAGTGACTTGAAGAGACAAGCTTTTTTCAATTGATCCCCATTGATCATCTGAGTTAAATTAAATTATTGACTTTTACCTCGAAGTATTTCCATTACGGAAACCCCGATTTTTCAATAATTTGATCCTGAAATTCTTTTTATGCCTGTGTATCAATTTACGTTCTGAAATTCGGTATAGTTCCCGATTTATAATTAATTTTGTTTGATGACCCCCCCAAAAAAAAACTCTACATATTAGGGGCGATATATTAAGTGAATCATGGCTATTTAATAACAAAGAACTTTTCTTTCGTTTATATTCACAGAAATTTCAGTTGAATGTTATTCACGATTTATTCTAATAATGTTTAAATGATAAGGTTTTAAATTTCAGAAATATTCAAAATACTTGAACATTAAATTATACATAAAAAATTTAATTGCAACTAAACCCAGTCAATATCCTCTGCGAAGCCAGCTGGTAGTTAAAAAAAACTAGCTATGATTAAAAACTTAATAATTATATAAAAATTCATCTGCAAAAAATATAAATCAGCTGGAATTATTACTTAAAATAATTAGAAATGATAACCATATTTCGATTAAACATATTTTAAATAACGTCCCAAATTTCAGAATCGGTTTTTATTATTACATTTTTATTCTGAAAATGTGATTAGAAAAGAATAAAGTTTGTTACATAACGATAATACATTAGTATTTGCAGTACTAATACATCAAAATAAAATATTCTATTACGTCTTACAATGGACAAAATTTAACGGTAAAAATCTTTCATTTTTCAATTTTTCATTTGGTGCTGATCCCATAAAAGTAAATTAGCCTTTAAATTAATCTAAAATGCACTATTCTCGTTTTTTCCAGAAGAATTTCGCCTCATTTTACGTCCATTTTATACGAATAATTTTTTTCCTTTTCTTATTTTTACATCTTTTATTTCATTGTATTCTTCCAAATTTGTAAAAAAATTCGCCTCTTCTTGCTTCTTTGAAGACATAATAAAGTTTTTAACTAAGTCTTTTCAACATAAATAACTCAGATAAACTTTCTTGTTCTTTTGTGCTGTTAATGTATCTTTCAAGTTGGAAAAAAAGTTTTTTTTCCTCCTCGATAACAGGTTTAATGACATAAAAATGATATTCAGAAGAAATTCGTAAAATGTCAGCTACTTCAAGAGGAAATAATTTTATTATTATAGCAGTTTTTCCTTGACGTTTTAAATATTTCTTAGCTAATTATTTTGGCAGTAGTATCTTCGTAAATTTGAAGATAGTAGTTACTTGTATATGATTTTCACCATACTTTTTAAAGGGATTTCACAGGCGCATAGAAGAATATCCTATTTGTCATGCAAATATTCCATTTAAGTTTTCAAGAAAAATTTACGATTCTTTTTGTTGTGTAGATTATGAATTTGGTTCCATTTGCTTATGGTTTAGAATTTAACTTTTTTTTACATCAAACTATTGCTAGAAAAAGATTTTCTTTGTTACAGACTTATTAATATTATGAACATATGTTTAAATATTCGTAATTTTAGTTAAGCATTTAAGCTAAAATAAATTTTTTTAAAAAATGAAACAGCTCTTGTGTAATTTTAAAAAGAATTTTATCAAACATTCGAATTTATTCGTTGAAACAAGGATTTAAACCAGCATAGAAACATTATAAGTGTTTAATGGCAATCCTATTTAAAATATTATTCTTCTCAAACGATATTTATAATGTATGCAAAATATTTTCATCAAATAATACTTTCTTATGATGAAAGGATAATATCACTTGAATCGAATGATTTATTAAACCATTGGAATTGCTTTTCGTTATACATTTATATTAAGTTTTAAGGGATGATGTAAAATTTTACTAAACAAGTGAAAATTGATAATTAGTTATATAAGCTCTTAAAGTAGTAGTAAATTTTTTACGAGATTTGAATTTCTAAAATATTTTCCCTTACTAACAACTGTATTATTTTAATTTTTTTTCTTTATAAGAAAGACAATTCTTAGTTAATATAAGATAGTTACTTAGCCATTTGACAAACACAAAAATTTCCATTTGTTTAAATTTTAACTACTCGAGGCTTTTTTCCTCTTTCAGATTTTCTTTTCAAGGGAAATTTTTATTCTGTAAATACAGAAAATGTTTTCAGTTCGTGATGTTTTCATGTTAACTATAAAGATATCTTTATTTTTGCTGAAAAAAAAATAGTTGGTAGAATCTTAGAAATAATCATAAAATTAAAATCATCAAGCATATCAAATACGATATTTAAATCGGATATTTTTTAAAGGTGAATTATGCAGTATTTAAAAACACGGTCAGTGTTTTTACAATTTTAGAAATAATCATGAAAGCTAATGATTCAATATTATTTTTATGTCATTTTAATCAATTAATGTCAAACATTTTTGTTTCAAAAATATTTTAAATATTGATTGCAGATGGTGTCTAATCAATTGGAAAAATATTAAGAAAATATACATTCAAATAGAAAGTTAATTAACTTTTTAAAAAGAATAATTGATCGTAAGATGCTAAAAAATTATAAAGATTTAAAAATACATAAAAATGCAAAAATGTGTAAATTGAAGATTTTGCCTATAGCAGTGTACATATATACTTTATAAAATTATTTATGAATATTTTATATTTTTTATTTAATAAATACAATAATATTGGCATGTAATTTTTTGAACATAGTTTAACATATTTAAATGTGATAGTTTCTTGAAGAGCATAAAAATAAAATGATTTTAGAATTTTTCATATTATTTATGGTTTTCCATCTGTTAATAATAAATTAAAATAATAACATACGAATAGATTAGTATGAAGTTAAAATATTTATTTATGAAAAAGGGAGAAGCATTTTAAAAATATTCCTTAAAAAAGTGGCGCTATATATTAATCAGTTATATAAGTTTATGAGTTTGGAAAAATCGTTCAAAACATTCTTTAAATGACTTTTAGGCTTAGAACAATCGTATTTGACATGAGGTTATTTATGTAATAGACACTCACTTAGAAATGATTTTTAATTATATAATATTGTCTATAAATAAATATAAATTAAAATAATAAATTTTAAGAAGCAAGATAAAGATAAAATAAAAATGCATACAGCCTCGCTTAAAAGATAAAGGTTAGTATATAATCACAAGAATGAAAACACGTACTGTTTTTGAATGTTTTTATCAATTTTTACACGATGTTGCCAATTAAATTTTTCTTTTTTTTATTTGGCCATTTTTTTCAAACTATTAAATTTTTATTCGTGTGTAGATTTAAGTCCTCTTGAAATTCTAAAGAAAGTGTCAAACTTTTCTTTTTATGATACGGCAATTTTTTTAAATAAAAATTTATCGAAATTAATAATTTCATAAAAATAATTTTTAAAATTCAAATAATAATTTCATAAAAATAAATCCTTGATAATTTCAAATTTTATTATTACCCAAATATCATTCATTTTGCAAATTATAACGAGTTTCTCAATTTTTTTAAAAAAATTTTGATTGGATTTCATAATATTTAAACTTCTTATGGATTAATTATTAATTATATAAATCAAAATCAACATATTAGCATTTTAAATATTAAGCAAAATAGCAGGAAATCTTCATTTTTGTTCTAAGTTTGGTAGTATTTACAAGTACAATTAGAATAAAGTACTCTTAATGGACTCTTAGAGAAAAAAATATTATTCCTTTTTTAGGTCGTGATAAAAAAAATCATGCAAATTCGTTTGCTTCAATTTGAAAATGAGATGAAACAGCTGTTTCGGAAACAAAACAGGAACTGTTTTTGTTTTTTATTGCAGCTAACCGCTTTTAAAAATTTCTTTTTAAAAGCTATTATGTCTGCTCATTTAGCAGATTTTCTTCTTATCTTTTAGTTTTGAGACATTTTCAAGCACAGTATGTAAATATTCAACAAACATTTTGTTTTGAATACTTTAGAAAACGTTTTACTGCTTAATAATTCAAAAATGTTAAAAAGGTTTTTTTTTCTCCTTTTCCATTTTGCATTGGTGAAATGTATTAATAAAAAATTAATGCATTTCTTTAAAAAATTTAGGAGTATATCTATGATATATAAAACGAAACTTTAAAATGTAGACATATTTGTATAATATTATTGAATATTTCTTTTACTGTTTTACATATAGTGCAAATTCGACTGCTAAAAATGCCAAATAATTAATAAATAATTTATTTGCTAAAAGTTTAAAACTTTTCTGTCATATTATCAATTTGTAGAATTAAAGTGTGTTCATTAAAATGAAATGTTACGTAAATGGTTGAGATTTTTATTTTAATTTAAATAGTACAAATGGTAATGCAAATTTACGCTGTACATTTTAGCCTTATTATATTATACTTTTAAAAGAATAATTAATTCGCAGTTGCAAAAAAACTATGTATTTATTATTTTAATAAAATTTAAGATTTACTCTTCATATTTATCAAAGTCATATTCCTTACTGAAGAAAATATACTGTACATATTTTCGTACAATGATATATATTCTTAAATCTTCAATTTCTTAAAAGTATCACTAATTTCTAGAAAAATAAATAATACTATTGGGAAAATATAAGATATGAAAAATATTTATATGAGCTTTTGTTTGCTTATAAGACAAACATATTGCATTTATTTTTTTAAAATTTAGCATTGGGATAAAAATTAAGCATTTGATATTTGACGCTTATTTTTGTACATCCTAGTTATAAATCAAGAATAACTGTACATATTTCACCTTAAATGATACCTTCAATCTTCTCGTCAAAAGCCACTTTTAACCCCGTAACTGGTTTATTTTCCTTACTATCTAATAAGATAACACCTTCTATTTTGGGAATATTTTCTTGTTTTGATTCAAATGGAAATCCATGGAATAATTGGCTTATCTACGTATTCAAAGTCATTTTACTATTGAATTATAATTATGAATGGTTTATTTTTTGTTTTCAACTATCAAAATTCGATAAATAGATGCACGTATAGCATACGGGCAAACCGGTTAAGGGGTTAACTAAATATAACTGTAGAAGCAGAGAAGAAAAGTTATTTTTTTCGTATGCATGTAATTTTTTTTCTATCTTCAAAAAATGATGTTAATATACAAATACATTTTGATAATATCCTAATGATAAATTTTATGCTCTAAAGAAATTATGACTATTATTATTATTATTCAATTATGAGACTATCATGTTCCAGCTATTGGTTTGAAAAATAGCTGAAAAAATATAAAAATAATTAAATTTGGAATATACGAGAACAGAAAGCTATTAAATACAATAATAATTGCGTTAAAAAGCTAAATGTCTGCATATTAACTTAGAGGGATAGTTAAAAGTAAATAAGACAGTGGCGTTTGAATTTTTCTGACGTTGGAAAACTTAATTATATCTAAATTAATTTGTTTATTAATTCTAAATTTAAAAATATGAATGTTTGCCTCCTAAGATTAACTATCGTTTATCGTTTAAACTATCTTTGAAATTAAATCTGTTTACTTTAAGGCACTGTCCCAATAACGTCAATCAATGTGAGAGTTTTGGTATTCTATAAGATAATAGGAGGATAAAATCAGTGGCGTATTTAGATTATATTACAACCTTTATAACGCCCCTGTTTTGATAATCTTATCAATCAGTGACTTAATTTCATTTTGATAATAATAAATTGATGAAATATGTTTTTACTTATTTACTAAGACGCATGATTGTGCTGTATCTTGACTTGTTTACAATGATATATTGATTGTCAGCGGATTCTATCTATGCTTTTGCGCATGCGTTAGGATGAGTTTAATCCGTCAAAAAAGGGGGTGAGAGGAAAGATGAAAGTAGATGTTTGCATTTAAGGATAAAACAAATTCAAATTATTCGCAAATTGAATGAAATTAAAATAATACAGTAAAAAAATGACAAGATATCAAATATATACAGGGAAAAAATTGAAAGAACAAGTATCTAATAGGATGGAAGTCAAAGTCGTACAATTCCAGAAATGAACCCATGCATCCACGTCTCACCCCTTGGTGAAATAGAATCGACCAAAAGGGATCGTTTTGGAATACTGAAAGCAACGGCATACACAGATGCTTGTTGTCTATATTAATTTTAATTATTAAATGAATTAAAGAAACATCTTGAAACCTAAACAATCATACTTAATAAAGTCATATTATTATAACCAGCGGGTGACCGAGCTCCGCTCGGAGAAAACAGGTAATTTGTAATGGAGAAGCATTCTGACAATGACGGTATCTTCTAATTGTCCATTTGCGGGTAGAATTCAGTTAATCGCTTGTTGTTCCAAAATTCCGGCTCCTTGAAGAA
>JAOUZG010033416.1:217874-241952 GCA_026289955.1 Argiope argentata
TACTATCGAACCAATCATTGTAATCTAAAATTAGTCTTTCTTCTTTGATATATCATCATCAAGATTATTATCGTCATCAATACCATTATATTCGCCATCATTAATATAATTATTATCGGCATCATCATTGATATCGTCATCATCAATATTATTGGTACCATCATCATCATCAATAGCATTGTTCATCACTATCAATAATTTTCAAACATGGTAATTATAAAATCAAAAAGAATTATCCTTCATACGATAAATATTCTTATGGTACTATTGAACCAATCATTGTAATCTAAAATTCGTCTTTTTTCTTTCCTATATAATCATCAATACAGTTATCGTTATCATCAATACCATTATTATCTTCAGTATCAATATCATTATCTTCGTCATCATCAATATCATTATCTTCGTCATCACCAATATCATTATTATAGTTTTCATTATCACCAATATCATCACCAATATATCATTAATTTTCAAACATGGTAATTATAAGATGAAAAAGAATTATCTTTTGAACGATAACTATTCCGTTTTGGTATCATCGAACCAATCCTATTTATCGTTTAAGATTTATCTTTCTTTCTTATATCATCAATATCAGTATTATCAATAATAATTTATTATCAATAATAAATGAACCCTGGGCTTCATGTTTTTAAAAAGCTTTCCAGCGTTTCCTTCATTCAAAAATAAAATGTCTCTTCATATCACGCCAAAAAACCTACCTTTTTCCTTTCCAACAAGTCAAAGGAATTGAAGGAACCTCGAAACGTGATTCAATTCCATTACGTGAATCGTTTTACATGCAAAATGAGATACAGGAATTTCAATTATCAACGTATCAGATCAAGATACGATACAGAAAAAGACCGACGATCCTCACCAATATCTCAGCAGGCCGCTGCAGGAGATGTGATAAAGTTTCTTCAAAACAGCAGCTTTTTCAATTGAGAGAGCCGAAAATGAGCCAGAACTGTTTGCTAACGGGCTGCCACGGTTTTGATGCATGAGGGCCAGCAGTTCGTTCCCCATTTTCAACTTCTTTTTACTGTACGCCAAAAGGTAAATGACAGCCCATATGTTACAATTCATCAAAAATGGATCAGGCTTATGATGGCAGCACGGCGAGAGCTAAGTGGTCGAGGACCATGACTTGACCAGAGATTATTCTGCGTATAATGAGGATATAATAAAGACCGGTGATCGCCTACGCTAAGGGCTTGGTGGCTGGTTGTGGGGGTTTCACGGTGGCTGAATTTAATTGAGGATAATTTCCATGAAAACATTTTTTATGTATATGCAGCAAGAAAACTTAAACGTTTTCTGCAGACTTGAAAATGGTAGCATAGTCACGGTTTTTTGGAAGAAATAATTTGGTGTATAACTGATTATTGAGAAAATTAGTCATGTTGGACTTGGCAAGTCAGGTTGTAGAACTCGTCTTAAGGATTTTAGAGGTCAATTTGTTGTTTACCTAAAAAGAGAAGTTCCCGGGTAATACAGGTGTCTGGGAGTTAGATGCATGGTCCAACTGTTGTGGTGGGGATGCGAAGGTAATTTTGGTAAAAGCAGAAAGAAAAACATAAGATTAAAATGAAAAAAAATAGAATTTTGTTCCCCAAATCCGTATGGAAAAAGAAAATTATGGAAGTTCAGAATCCTTATTTGGATGCAGAGAAAGAAAAAGGTCTAAAAGCATTAAAATGATTAATATATTTCACGAAACCTGAGCTTTTGAAGGAGGGAAAATACTCGTTTTATGCGTATATTTATAATAATTATGGGAGTAAGTTTGCCGAAACTCAAAACACGACATTAATCTATCTTTATTTAAATATTTTCGAAATCAGAGCTCCGTGCAAGAAGCTCTCGGATAATGTAAGAATAATCTTCAATTTGAGTGGTAGATTACCACGGTGAATAATCATTAATTTTAATAATAAATTATTGCGAATTAACTTCAATGAAGTATACATTTATTTTAGCTAAATAAAATCTTTATTGAGATATGCGTGCATTCTGTAGACTTAACCATTTGACTAGTTACCAAATTTGGTACATATGTACTTTGGATGGTTAGAATGTGAACCTCCGTGTGGTTTTTAAAAATTTGAATTAATTAAAATTTAACCATTATTTAGGTGTTTTTTTTAGCTAAGAACAAAAATAAAATACAACTCAAAAATCATTTTTACATTAAAATTTTTTTTAAATTATCTTTTCAACGGTAATAATTTTATTACAGTACATTTTTTTACTTAAATTTGATTAGCTTCGAAAAATGTTTATATATATATCTTACAAAATTTTCATACTTATAAATGGAAATTAAAACTTTTTCATTGCTTCTACTAATATTCCATTTTGTTTTTTTTTTCTTCACTGTTTCATGGTTAAGATATAAAGATTTAGATTTTTTTTATATTAGATTTTTTGTTTAACCCTTTCAATACCAATTTTTTATTCTCCAAAATTATGTAGGACAATTTAGGCCTCTAATGGGTTAAATAAAGCATAAATAGCTTTATTCAGCTAAAATGAAAATAAAAATTAATTGTAGGTGTAATTTTTGACGTGGGTCATATGTGTCCCAGTGGTCTTTTTAAATATGAACATAACCCATTGAGGTTCAGATGACCTAATAAAATAATGTGAAACGTTGAGTCTCTAATTTTTATCATATTTTAAAACAGATTTATTGCAATAAAACTTTTACTGATTTTATATCCAACATTATTAATGGCATGTCTATATATTATACTTTGGAAAAGTTTTTAACAAGTACAACTTGATTCATAGCACTGATAGTTTTCGTTCGGGCTTCTTTATTAATTCTTTATTACTAAGATATAGTTAATACTTACACTAACAAATGAATGTAATCTTAGAAAATTATTGGGACATCCCCTTCAATAAATTTCTCACTTATTATTTTTTTTTTGTTTTGATGGTTTAAAAAATAGAAATGGAACAAATCTGTTCAGTTGTTGCTCAAAGGTTTAAAGCATGTGTTCAGTGAAATTTTTTGTTATTTTATCAATTAAAGTTAAACTTTAACGTCCGAAGTAGTTACAGATTGATTATTAATATTTTTTTTGCTTCTTTTTAAGCGCTTTTATGCTGTCGTTCTTTTAAACTGATGTTTTGCCTTCTCATTATAGATAATGTATTATAATTGTAGAATTCTTTTTAATGAATCAGATGAATTTTTATTGAATAACCTCTTGATATATAGTGTAAATCAGGAAATATATCCTGGAGTAGATACTAAGCAACGAAGTCGAATTATTGTTCTATGTCTTTATACTGTAGCTCTTTTAAACTGATGTTTAGCCTTCTCATTGTAGATTTCTCTTTAATTGTAGAATTCTTTTTAATGAATCAGATGAATTTTTATTGAATAACCTCTTAATACGTTACGTAAATCATAAAATATATTCTGAAGTACATATTAAGCAACAAAATTAAATTATTCTTCTATATCTCGTACTGCCATTTAGCAAGTGTATAAGTGGTATGATTGAAAGTGTATCATTTTCCGTTAAAAATTGATCTCCTCTCAAATTTTCACTGATTCACTATATTTTATCCTTTCAAGGATCCAAATTGAAGAATATTGCTTATATTTTCTTTCAAAATTTTTAATTTTGCATTCGGCCTTGCGTTTTTCCTTTTTGTGACTCACTGTTTTTTTCTAATTTTATTTCAGCAATTAGTTTTGATTTCAATGTTCGTGATCATTAATAAATGGAGTGTATCTCATTCCAAGAAATCAAAATTTCTTACATTCATTATATATTTATGTCTAAAGAATACCACTGATAATTTTTTTCCTCTTGAGCACTTTGCCAAATAATGCCATATTTTCTACTAATTCGTTTGTAAATTTGTGATTATATCAAATATTGTTTATAGGATAATTGATATCTTTTATTAGAATAATAATACATTTAATAAAAATTTACAGTTTTTATTACAGATTATAGAAAATGCAATCCACATATTCTATAAAGTTAATTTAAAAATTAGATTTCCAATCAAAAATTCAATTAAAAATCAGAATTCATTTAGCTAAATAATTTATTTTTTATCAATTTATTTCTCCCTGGAATAAATACACTCTGACAAATAACGAGTTATAAATAATATTCATTCAAGATCATAATATTACCAACCTTTTTAATATTTTACAGAAAATATTTCTCTGTGCACTAAGAACTTAAATAATTATTGATACACATTAATGTTTAGTAAATATAATTACTACTACTTAATAAATTATCAATAATATTCCGTTCCTTTTTAGTGTCGCGTATATTCTTTATACATTCTGCTTATACTTTAGTATATTCTTTATATATCCTATGTATAGGTTAGTACATTCTTTATATATTCTACGTATAGGCTAGTATATTCTTAATATACTCAATATATTAGTGTATTCTTTTTAGTAAAATAATTGAATCATTCTAAATATTTTTGAAGGAATTTAATGTATCCTCAATTGATTAAAAATAAATATTTGTTCAAAGTGAACGATGATTTAAAAAAAAACACAAAAGGATTAAACTGAAATCAGCCATGCATATTTCAATGCATCGTGTCAAAACATCATTTCTTGAACGGACAAGCACCACGTGCTCGTGAAAATTAAATTATATATTTATTCATTTTAACTGCTTCATCGAATGAGTCACTTTAGTATTGCAAACGATCCGAAAAACTTTGTCTCGCATTGTTTGTTTAAAGAAATATCGCATTTCCTATTGATTTCATTTCATATAAACACGCGCTCAAAATGACATTTTTCTAGGATTTATTTACTGTAGTCATTAGCTTATATTTTTTAAAATCAGAGTTTTTGTAAAGGTGATGGCAACGCGTTATTAAAAGCTGATTTTTTGAGAGGCTCGTGCAGATAATAAAATTTCACTTTTTCGCCTACGGATTTTTGTTGATGCTCATTCCCAAAACGACACGATAACAAAACATGGCGTTCAAGAAATTGATTCAGCAGAATCCAATTTTAAAAAGCGTTTGTAACATTGTTCGTTTGTATGAATTCATCTAATTATTTTTATACGTTTTCTATCTTTTTCTCTGGCTAATAAAAGCATTTTTGAACTAAACTTTTAATTCAGAAGTGCAATTTCTTGTATTTTCATTGCTTAAGTAATTTAAAAGTAGTAATAGGGCAGTAAATATTTCCCAAAGTATATACAAGTATAATAAGTATTTTCAAAATACTTTGTAAAAGAAAGTGTTCCTGCTATGAAGTATAACAGAGATAAATAAATTATTTTGTTTATATTAAACGAATTATTATTTTTTCTTATCTTTTCTTTTTGTCTTCCATAAAATACAAAATGATTTTTTTAATGTTGCCATATAAATTTTTGATTTTATAAGGCAACATTTCAAACAAATTCAATTTAATGGACATTCATGTCTTTAAAAAACAATGCTTCACCTCTCCCTCTCTCACACATATTCCATTTTCTTCTTTCTTTATTAGTGGAAGTGTATTTTTTTTAAAGATGTCTTTTTTTTTATTATTATTATTAAAGACAAATTTTCGGAAATTCCGTAATTAAAGCAATGAAATTCAAAAAATTTATATAAAGAACAGCACATCCCCCCACCAAACCCCAAAAAATAAAAAACAAATTATTTCGATAAAAAATATAAATATTTCTACTGCTCTTAAGACGACATATATATGTGATGTGTGTTTCATTTTTCAAAAATCCTCTCATGCAGCAAGAATTATCAGCAAAAAATATAAAAAAAATATTTGCTACGTTCAGGATAGCTTTTGAATTTTTCTTGTTGCCATATGGTGAAATATTAACACTGAATCTGCTTATGAAAAAAGCTTTTTTATTACACAATTTGTTTATCAGATAACTTTTATTAAACATTTCCACAAAATTTTCTTTAAAAGATATTAAAAAAGCAAATAATGACTTTTCAGAATGCGAAAGATTATTTTTTAAAAAAATACTCTTTCTGCGGGGGGGGGGGTTGAATTTTAATGGGCCCAAGCTTCGATGCTAGAGGCATTAGAGAGTAAGAGCTCTTTAAACGAAGTTTCAATCGATTAATGACCGTAACGGCGGCTTGTATGAGCCTTAGAAAGTAAATTTGTTCAACCTTATCGTTTCTCGAATAGTTTGAGTCAGCCAGCTTATTACTTAAATAAAATGTTGAGTTGTCGTTATCTGAATATTTTTGGTGCGTATAAAGTAATTAACCTGGAAAGTATTATACGAATTTGTCTATTTACTTAATTAATTTTCTTTGACTTTCGTTTTATTATCATGTCAGAACATGAGGTTGTTTTGGGGATGATGTTTTGGCGTCAACAAAAATCCGTAGGTGAAACATAAGAAATCCGAAAAATAAAAAAAATCCGTAGGAGAAATTTTTTTATCTTCACGAGCATTTCAAAAACATCAGCTTTTAATAACGCGTTGCCATTGCATTTATAAAAGCTCTGATTTTTTTTAAAAAATAAGTTAATGGCTAATCTTCTAAACTACAGGCTCCGTCGTATTAAAAATCTTTAAAAAAAGCAACGTCTTTCTACCACATGTTTCTGGAATAATTTAAATATCTTTTATGAATTATCTAACTTTTCAAATATCTACTGAACAATTATAAAGCCGTTAATTTAAACCAGTTACTACTGTAGCGTAATTTAAATTATCCAATGTCTCTTTACTTTAAATTCTTCATACTGTCTCTTTAAAAAAATTTAAATAATTAATTAAATGTAATTACAAAACAAAAAAGAAAATGAAATCTACGATCTCAAAATTCAAGTTATCAAGTGAAATCATTATTGTTTTTAAGTCATTATTTGTCAATTAATTTAACCCATTAAGTAGTTTCAACCAATTTGAGCAATACTGGTAAAAGCAGGTCACCTTTTAAAAACACATCTGCTTTCAAAGAAGCATGCATAATAATATTGCTTCTAGAAGCATGTAAAAAACATATTCGATTAAAAGATGTTGATGAATATTGCCCTTTACGTTTTATTTATTGCCTACCCGAAATCTAGTTTCAATTGTTTTGTTGCCTTCGAATCAAAAACTCCTAACGAAAACAGCATCATGCTTTTGCATGATAATAACCAATGTAAGCTGTTCTTCCCAAACTTTCCCGCATATTCTTAAAGAAATCTTCTTATCGACCATTTAGTGCACCACTAATTATCAGATGGAGTTTAGAGAAGAAGACAACACATTACATCCCATACAGAACAGTTACTCACGCATCGCATGCGCTTGCACAGCCCCTTTTTACAGGAGAGGGGGGCACGATCAAACATATCATAGATAGAACAGAAAAAGAACAGCAATGCCCTAACCGGGACTTGAATCTAGAATCTTTAATACATTTGTCATACTAAAAAGCACCTTGCATGGCATAGGGGTGCAATAGTTACTAAACATTAACTTTTAGCTTCAATTAACAATTTTACTGAATCCATCGTGTCATCCTTGGCAAGTGTTTTGGCAATTAATCCCTATCTTGCTATTAATACTATCCGAAAATCGAATTTGAACCTTAGACATGTTTTTTCCGATAGACTGAAACAAAGATCTGACACAAAATTGCGTTTATAGTTATAAAATCCCATAAAACTTTTCATTTATTTAAATAATCGCATTTCTAATTATAGCCTTTTACATATTTCTGAAACTACGTATCGACCGAAACTACAAGTCAAACTCTTGTTGGATTGGGCTCAAATTTTTACAGTTGTCTATTATATGGATTTTAAATATGTGTATGGAATCTTGTCTATCTATCTCTCTTCCTTTTTTTAACTATTGTTTTAATTTACATCCCTAGTAGCACACAAATATTGTAAAATATTGATCAGTATTCGCAATATTGTATAATATTGTGGAATATTATTTAATATCATATAATATCGCACACTATTGGACATTATTATGCTACAGGATGTGCTACCTGGGATTCAAAAAATTAGATTGATGTACTACTCTGAAGAGATTATACTTAAACTGCGACAGACATCTGCAAATTTGGTGTTCTGACCACATACCAAATATCATTTAACTTGTTTAAAGCATTTTTCAGTTATCTTTATCACAAACAGACATTTTTTTTAAAAAATTATGTTTTTAGGACTCAAGAATGAATAAAACATGGAAATCCGTAAAAACTCGAATTGAATGGTTTGGCGATTACTATACTATCTCATCCAACTTATATCAGAATGTTAAAAAAAATCAACCATCCTATTACTAGCAACAACAAACTATCTGCAAATAATAAAACTCCGAAAAAATAGACCCCTTCGAGGCAATTTTAAAATACATTCCTCACCCCTCTTTTAAAAAAAACAAAAAAAATGTTAATCTTCTCTTAACAAATTGCGCCCAGAACGCTTTTAAGGTTCATCGAAAGATTCGAAGTATTTTGTTTTCATCCCGGCCATAAATTAACAGGTGAAGTACTACTAGTGACAAGCTTAAAATTACTACTTTTCCAAGGCGCTATAAATCCCGTCGATTAGTTAGTCGTGTGAAATGACGGTCGTGCACGGCCAGCAAGCCTCGGAAATTTGAGATAGTGGCCTGGGGTTTGCTACCCGGCTACCGGTTGCCCGCAATTTCTCACACGAAGCCTCAGAAACAGCTCACGTTTCGTTATTTATCAAAATGCTGTGATCTCTTGGAGATAAAACTGAAACACATTATGTCCTCCGAATAAAGGAGTGTTATACATTTTTGCTTGGTTTCGGGATTTACATGGTGGATTTCTGCTCTAAAAATTATGTGTAAATTGAAATCGTATAATTTGAATCCAAATTTCGTGTTTTTAAATCCGTTTCAATAAATTTTTTATGAAACAAGTATCGGCAGTCGTCTACTCTAAAAGTTCTCGTATACTCTCTAAAAAAGGTGTTATCTCAGAGAACGCCTTGCACATGATATTGACTTACAATTGTAGGGTTATGTATCTTTACCTTGTCCTCTATTTACATGGTGAATTTCTACTCTAAAAAAGATGTGTAAATTGAAAATTTCATTTTTGAAATTTGATGTATAATAGTTATTAAATCCTTTTCAATAATTTTTTTATATTAAAAAACAGTAGCAGTCTTCTACATAAAAAATTCTCGTGAACTCTAAAAAGAGGTGTTATCTCTTAGAACGCCTTGGATATGATATTGGCTTACAATAGTTGGGTTATACATCGTTGCATAGCCCTCGATTTACATGGTGGATTTCTACTCTTTAATTGATGTGTAAATTGAAATCGTGTAATTTGAAAATTTTATTTTTGAATTTGGATGTATAATAGTTTTTAAATCCGTTTCAACATATTTTTATATTTAAAAAAGTATCGACAGTCATCTACTCTAAAATTTCTCGCATACTCTCTAAAAAAGGTGTTATCTCAGTGAACGCCTTGCACATGATATTGACTTACAATTTTTGTGTTAAACATTTTTATACAGTCCTCGATTTAGGTGATGGATTTCTATCTATAAATGATGTGCAAATTGGAATCCAAATTTCAGTTTTGAAGTAATAGGAATAATAATTTTTAAATACTTTTTGACATATTTTTATATTAAAAAAGTATCGACAGTCGTCTACTCTAAAATTTCTCGCATACTCTCTAAAAAAGGTGTTATCTCAGAGAGCGCCTTGCTCATGATATTGGTTTACAATAGTTGAGTTATACATCTTTACCAAGTCCTCGATTTACATGGCGGATTTCTACTCTATAAATGATGTGTAAATTGGAATTGTGCAATTTGAATCCAAATTTCCTTTTTGAAATTAGATGTATAATAGTTTTTAAATACGTTTTAACAAATTTTAATTTTACAAAAGTAGCGGCAATTGTCTACTCTAAAAGTTCTCGTATACCCTCCAAAAAAGGTGTTATCTCAGAGAACATGATATTGGCTTACATGTGTTGTGCTATACTTTTTTACCCAGCCCTCGATTTACATAGTGGATTTCTGAACGGATTTTTCTATACAAATTTAGTGTAAATATTGTATACAGAATGTCATACATCTATATGTGTCTAACAGGAAGAAGGACAGACATTTTCCAAAAATGTATTTTTCAAACTCAGTAAAGTGTAAGGTATTCGAAAACAAATTTCATTTGATCGGATTTTGCTATACAAATTTAGTGTAAAGATTGTGTAGCGAATGCCCAACATCTATTTGTGTCAGACAGGAAGAAGGACAGGCATTTTTCAAAAATGTATTTTTCAAACTCAGTAACGTGTAAAACGTAAAGATTTTATCAAAATCTCTAGTTCGATTTTTTTGACGTTTACAATGTTTATTCTATGCTTCACATACAAGGAAAAAACTCCGTTTATTTGAGGTACACGCTCTGTCACGATTGTGTACATTTAGCAAGATAAAATTTTTGAAAGACTTCCTTCCTGAGATTTGAAGTTACTAAGTTACCTTACACCTTTCATACCAAACCAAAATACAATCCACGTTTGGCTATTCATCACAATATGCCTACTTATCTTTCCAGGATAAGACTCGTCTATCGCTCAAGAATCTCTGCGAAAAGAAACGATGGTCACATATATATTTCCATGATATAATTTCTATTCAATTCTTTGAATTTTTGCCTATCTTTGGAGTTCCAATGTCAAAAGTCAAATGCAATTCCTTTAGATAAGAGTAATTTACTGACCCAAATGGGCGCTGCTGTCTTTAATCTTAAGATACTTTCAATTTACACAAATTGTGTTATCTACGAAACAAACCCCAGGGTGGGTATTTAATGATCCAAAAGGGTTTGAATGGATCATTAAAGCCAGACTGTGTTAAGCTTTGATCAAGTGCATTGTGGGAACTTATCCCAATTTTATTACCTTTTATGTTTACTTACTTGTTTGTTTGTAACGTAAGATTTCCCTGAGATATTTTACCCCGATTCTTTGATAAATGTTTTCATAAACTGGAATAACTCTGAAAACTTCAAAATTCACCTTATGCTTTCATATAAATATTTAGCAGAAATGGATGTTATTATTAATTGAAATTGTTAAACCACAGAAATTTTCAGCCTTATTTGTTACAGGATATTGCATGCGTAAATTTGAAAAGTTATTGATTTATAATATTCATCTTTTGTATAATTTACGTCATATAAAAAGTTTATTTTATCTATATTCTTTTGAATTTTCATTTAATATCTCTAGATAAATTTTCTATCCATGCAAGGTAAATTGCAACTTTTTTGGAATCTTTTTCTTCTCAGCATATTTAATTTATTTATCAGAAAAAATTAATAATTTAACGTCGTTGGTATTAATTGGTAAAATGGTTATATATCTACTTTATTTGTTGAAAAATATAACATACAAGCTGTCTTTTGGTTACTATTTTTTTCCCGTTTTTACTTTCCATATTTACCCATATTTACAGATTTATACTTTTTATTTTATTCCCTATAATTGCAAAAATTTCTAAAATTTAAAAAGGAGTTAAACGTTTCTGAATAAAACATTTTTAAACTCATAATTTTATAGGTATACAACATATTATTTTAAGATTTATACCTTTTTGCTTAATAATTGTACACCATTCTAAATATTTAGAAAAAGAACAATATTTAAAAATCGGTAAATTTAAAAAAATGTTCGACATTAATTGATTCGAAAGTTTCCTTTTAATTGTAAGTATAGCAAAATTTCAAAAATGTTATCAAAACCATGCCTTAAACTAAAATCTTCTCTGCATTTGAAAAATATAAGTTAAGTTTCTTGTCTTGATCATCGACAATGATGAAAAAAAATCCAGGATGAAATGATATTAGTTCCAACAATAAAAACGATTTGTATGTCGTTTCAGCAATGAAATGCATCATTGTAAAATAAATTCAAAATATTTTAGGTACTTTTCCGTTAGTCGGACGAAGCGAAAAATCGCCAAAGAAATTTAGCGTAATTATACATTATTTGGCGATTTTCGGCGTAATTCTACGTTGTCGTTTTTGGCTTAATTCTACATTATTTGGCAGTTTTTGGCGTAGTTCTATATTATTTGGCAATTTTTGGTGTAGTTCTATATTATTTGGCAATTTTTGACGTATTTCTATATTATTTGACGTTTTTGACGTATTTCTACATTATTTGACGTTTTTGGCGTAATTCTACATTATTTGGTGATTTTTCGCTTGCGCCCGGCTGATGGAAAAGTGCCATTTTTTTAATTTAAAAATTTGAAAAGTTATTTGGCAAAAAGTTAAATTAATATCTTTAAATACATATTTTTTTGAATTTTCTAATGCCAAAATTATTTTTGTGTTGGAAATATTTTCAGAGGGCATCGTGAAGGCGCCAAAGTGTCTCTTAAATTTTTAATAGTTTAACATTCCAGTTAAAACTTTTAAAAACTGTTTCGAGATGCACTTTCTACTCCATGTCTTAATTTCACTTCTGATCGTTTAACTCCCTTTCAATCACCTATTTTAAATTTACAGGACCTGGTAGACGAGAAACTTCACTAAAACTTTTTAAAAGTTTTAAAAGCCTGCTTTTTTATAGCATTTAAAATTGGGGATTTATTTTTATTCTTGTTCTAAATCGTTACAAACCATATATACTCTTAACGATTGATGTTTTACAACGTATTCTTAATCTATATACACTTCTCATAATGGAACTCCTTGTGAATGGCGCAACTGGGCTTAAATTGGGCCTTGTGCCATAAAACCTAAACCATACCACAACGAGATGCAAATACCAAACTTTGAAGCTCTCAGTCACGGTTTAGTCTGAAAACATAGACAGAACGTACAAACATTTATCATTATTATTAGTAGATAAAGATGTTTAAATGGTTTGGCAGACTAAAGTTTCTTTGTATATATTTTTTATTGTTGTTTATTTTAAAGACACGTGTAAGGCCTTATATTGTTAAAATTACATCATTTTAGATGCCATATTGGGTACAAATTTAATATAAAAATGGAATTAAATTTGTGCATTGTTTACAAATTTAATTTCACCCCAATGTAATTCGCACAATTGATATTTTCAGTCTTTTTTATATTAATTTACACTGTACAAAAATAAAATAGCGTCATTGTCTATTAAAACATGTACAGATTTCTAGTCAATTATCTCTTCATTCTAATTTTGTAAAAATTGTCCGAAATGTTTCCATAATTTATCTAATAACACTTTATAGACTGAAATCTAGAACAAATAATTAAAAAAATTAAATAAATAAATTGTAAGTAAAAAATAAAAATCTTTAATATCGCGGTAAGTTATGGATACTTATCAGTTATTTCGTAAAAACACGCATTTTTGTTACTGGAATATTTTATTTAAACATAACTATAATCATCGCTGTTTGAAAGTACCGGAAAGTAATACCCGGTATTACGCAACATCAAACTAACATAAAAATATGTTTAGAAATTATCAAAATAAGCTACAAAACAATTTTTATAGCATACTTTCAGAAATATTTAGACAGATACAAAGGTAAAAATATGATGTGTCTGTAGACAAAACACATTATTTTGAGCATATTTTCGGCATAATGAGATTTAAATCGCTGTTTAAAATCAGACGCAAAAAAAAAATGTAACGCGTATGAATACCACTACTTTTGCTATTTGCCCGTGCACAGTTTGAGGTTTTCGCGTATACACAGATAAGTTAAAATAGCAATTATAAAACTCTCCTTCTTATTATGATATTATTTTAATGTACTAAATCTTCCCCAATAATTGATCTAAAAATGGTATAAACATCTCCAATATTCATTAGCTATTTCTCGAGTTTTTGTTGTTCCAATATACAGACGCTGTCAGAAGACTTCATTTTATACTATGTAGAGATAATGTTTATATAATAAATATCATTGTAATTCTTTTTCTTTATAATTTAATAAACGTTTGATGGAACTTAATTACTTATCAAATTTTAAATTAGAGCCTTTCCTCTATGCATTCAGAATTCCGCAAAAACAATAGCTCTTTATCTTTCTAGCCGAAAGTATTTAATTTACTTTCCTGTCTCTGAAGTAATATTCAAGAATTTTAATTAAATGCTATTGTATGAAATATATTCATTTCTTAGAGGCAGCCATTCGTCTGACAATGTAATCTCCTTCTCATTGTTTTAACTAAATTCCAATTAAAACTAATCTTTTCTGAAGCGAATATTGTCAAATTTTTTTAAAAGAATTATTTTATGTCCGATTGCAGTTTATTCATTTTATATTATCAGAAAACAAACGAACCAAAAGAAATTAAATGTATTTTTCTCTCTATTTATCTGACAGATTTTAATTTTTGGTATTAATACGTCATCATTTAGTGGCCAGTATTGGAACATCCTATGAAGAAGTGGAAGTTTATTTTGCACATGCGTGTAACGAAATGGTTTCATTTTCATAATCATATAAGCAATATCATCAAAATTATTTTCCTCAGAACATCTTTGGTGTCTACCATCTTTTTATTTTCTCGTATACAAAATACAGAGAATAAATAAAAGTAATCATCAAAAAAATTCGGACTTCAGATTTTCCATGTTTTGAACCAAGCCTGAATTCGAAAAACATATTTTTGGAAAATGTCTGTCTATCTGTTTTTGACAAAGAATGCTCAAAACTACTTTGTGCTAAACATTTGAAATTTGTTGTGTGGTCTTTTATATTTTGTATTACTATTCGATATTACGCCAAATATGTAGATTTCTATCAACATTTGAATAAATTATGTCTATCCGTCTATTTGAATATATTTAACACGATAGTTAAAAAACGCATTCACTTAGATATATAAAACTCTATGTATAGAAATAGCATCATTAATTTGTGCAAACATCTTTCAAACTTTGAGCCAAATCCACCAATAAATTGATAATCTTTCGATCTATATTTTCAGAAACATGTAAATATAATAACTCAAAGCGCCAGTGAAGCAAATGTATCAAATTGCAGTTATATGTCAAATGTCGTTTTGTGTCAAATTTTTGCTGTCTGTCTGCCAATCTATACTTTCGGAAACTTATAAACAAGATAAACGTAGTGACTTATACTAAATTTAGCACAGCATTTTGTGTCTATAAGTGCAGTTTTGTGTGAAGTTTTTGCTTCAATCAATTGGGAAGAACATCTATTAACCAGAGATTAATCGCCAATTAACTCGCCAAGATTGGCTCAATAAATTAAATAAAAAGGCTGAATTCTCGCCAAAGGTTAATACTTCGCCAAGATAACATTTCATTAAAGAATACACTAGAAAATTTTGGGGAAACCACTCACACTGGTTTTAGGTAACTATTATAAAATCAGTAAACAGTCTCATCTCAGGAAAAACATTTTAATATAGGATAATGATATTAGAAAGAATTCTGTTTTGAAATCTGGAATTATATGAAGAGAGATATCGTTATTGTGAGTAAAAATAGTGATAAATATTGATTAAATTAACAAGAGCGCCTAAAATTGCTTATGTAAACATGAGTACAAACTTTTTAATGTAGGATATTAAAATAAGATGAGTATTTTCCAATCTGAGCCTTGTAATTTTGTGTAACAGCATAAAATATTTGTTATTTAGTAAAAAATGTAGTGGGTATCAGATTTTTTCCAAAAGGAAAATATCTCTGAAGATATGGGGCTTCGGCTACCAGTCAATTTGCGCCACAGTTGTTTTAACATTTTCAAATGTGGAGAAATTTTTAAAAAAATATATAGATTAAAATGAAATGTAGGACAGATTAAAAATTTTTTAATGTATTCATTTTTATAAATTTTAAAACTGTGCCCTTACAATTTATTATTTTATTTTTATTGCAATCCATTTCTACATAATTTCAATTTTTAAAAAAAATTAATGGCTCAAAAATAATTTTGACCAGGAAGAAAAAAAAATGTTAAACTTACCAGAACCTGAATTAAGAGTGGAAAAAAATATATACATTAATTTTTTTAACATTTTAGTATAACTATTTTTAAAAAAAGATTCTCAAGATATTGAGAAACGAAATGAGGATAGCTTTCTTAAATTTTGCGCCTTTTTTTAAAGGTATTTAGGCCACATACTATGTCTGAAGGCCCTACTCACGTTAACAACTGCATGAACCAAAGCGGACTGCGCAATTGAACCAATTGCTGTTAACCGGCTCGTCTAAATAACAGGACCTAGTTTAGAGTAATGCACAGTCACCAAATGATCGGTTCTATGATTTTTCACATACAAAAGCAAAATAAGCGTTTAATTTTTTTTATTTATTAAAACTATTATCGTTTTTCAAAAAAATATCAAATGTACGTATATGCTTGAATGCATTTAATTAAAATAAAAGCATCCTACTCTAACAATCAATCCAAAATTTGATTGCAATTACGAGAAAATTTAAACCACCCAGAGGGAGCTTTTCACTCATTTTGAATACAACTAATTAAAATTCCGTAAGATACTTTTTTTTTCTCTCTCTCGTAATTTTCATCAGAACAGAAGCGTATTTAAATTACTCAATTCATCAACATATTTCCATCCCTCTCCAGAAGAAACAATTCAATCCCGTTCTATTAACTCCGCATTAATGAGACAGGGTTTAATCCTTGCGGATGGTCGTGCAATTTAAATTCTTTCGAACGCCCAGTTGAGGGTGGTGGAACAATAAAAGAGGATCGATCACTGAAAAACCTAACAAATAAGAAAGGAAAAAAACCTTCCACATCTTCTCTGTTGTTTCCTTCTATTACATAAACTGCACACATTCATCAAACACGATTCACGAGAATTTTGGCACTACGGCCAATTCCGTCCGACTTGACAGCTGGTTCAGAAGCAACAATGAAGAAAATATTTTAAAAAAAGAGAGGAAAAAAACCAGCTTGATAATAACAAAAGCACTTCTTGTTTTTCAATGAGATGACTCACGCTGTAGCTTAGAACAATTCGTGGATTTCCACCATGGTGTAATTGATTAGTGACATGTGTTTCTGTGATGGTAAAAATTCGACTTTACTGAATGATGGAGAGTGCCACGCATTGTCCTACGCCTTTTCTTCCACCCCTTTTAGTTAATTCATAATATTTACCCGCGCTTTAGTGGCAACACATCAAACGCGCTTTGCTAAATGAGCATGTCTGTTTTAGAAAGCCACGGTCGTTTATTATAGAGGGATTTAAAGCTTAGTTATAGGATGGATGGGTTGTTCTCTTTTATTTGTTCTATAAAAACATCTCGGAAAAGAATTGCCTTGCCAAAGCCCATTGACGTGAGCTGTTAAATCAGTAATGCCTCGGGAATTCTCTCATAATTTCTTGATCGTCATAAGCTGTTGAGGATGTGAAATATTTATATTTTATTATCACGGTGGATCTCGTCTTCTGAGAAGCAAGTGAATGGACCTGAGCTCGCTTTCTTTGTTTCCAATGCCATCTAGATTACTCAATTCCAAGTCTATAATATTACTTAAATGTTTATGAAGTTGAAATAACTCCATAGATATTTAAGTAATAATATAAATGGACTTATAATCTATGACTATTGTCCCCCAAATGTGTGACTAAGTATTATAAATTCACTCCTTATCTATGATTATTGACCCCCAAATGTATGATTAGGTATTGTTAATTGACCCCTTATCCATGACTATTGACTCCCAAATGTATGACTAAGTATTATAAATTCACTCCTTATCTATGACTATTGGTCCCCAAACGTATGATTAGGTTTTATAAATTGACCCATAATCGATAGCAATTGACCTTCAAATGTATGACTAAGTATTATTAACTGACCCATAATCTATCACTATTGACCCCCAAATGTATGACTAAGTATTGACCCCTTATCTATGACTATTGACCCCCAAATGTGTGACTAAGTATTATAAATTCACTCCTTATCTATGACTATTTACCCCCCAAATGTGTGACTATTACTGACTCTTTATAAATGACTATTGTCCCCAAAATGTGTGATTAAGTATTATTAATTGACCCTTTACTATGACTATTGTCCCCCAAATGTGTGACTAAGTATTATTAACTGTCCCATAATCTATGACTATTGACCCCCAAATATATGACTAAATATTATAAAATGACCCATAATCTATGGTTATTGACCCCCAAATGTATGAGTAAGTATTATAAATTTACTCCTTATCTATGACTATTGACCGACAAATGTATGACTAAGTATTATTAGTTTACCCATAATCTATGACTATTGACCCCTAACGTATGATTATGCATTATTGTCCCATAATCTATGGCTATTGACTCCCAAATGTATGACTAAGTATTATTAATTGACCCATAATGTATGACTAAGAATTATTAATTGTCCCATAAACTATGACCATCGATCCCCAAATGTATGACTAAGTATTATAAATTGACCCATAATCAATGGCTATTGACCCCAACAATTATTAAATAGGTATGGGTTTGAAATAACTCCATAGATATCTAAATTCATAATGTTCAAGACAGAAAATTTCACAGAAGGTAAAATACTTTTATAACACTGTAAATCAATATTTATTACAAAGATTGAAATTGACCCCAAATGTATGACTAAGTATTATTGACTGTCCCATAATCTATGATTATTTATCCCCAAATGTATGACAAAGTATTATAAACTGACCCTTAATCTATGACCATTGATCCCCAAATGTGTGACTAATTATTATAAATTGCCCCATAATCTATGGCTATTGAACCCCAAAATTATTAAATAGGTATGTGTTTGAAATAATCCCATGGATATCTAAATTCAGACAGAAAATTTCAAAAAAAGTAAAATACTTTTATAACACTGTAAATCAATATATATTACAATGATTGAAATCAGCACATCGTTAATTATAAGTAAAATCACACCGAATGTAAGTAAAAATTAAATATAATATATTATAACCTTCAAAGAATAATAGCAACTATGTATTATGACGAAGTTATAGAAAACACATTAGATTCCTAAAATATTTTTTTATTGATTTTTTTTTGAATAAACAGCCTGTTGGGGTCAAACTGACACCCACTTTACTATTCTTGACCTTGAAGAATTAAATTTAACTGGGATTGTTATCAAGTATTAGTTGATTAATTTTCTTCAATTTTCATAATCAAATGAACAAATATAAAGTTTATATTACCTAGGAACCGCTATTTAATGTACAAATACTATAAAACTCCAATATTATTTTAAATTATGATATTTACAGAAAAAAAAATAGAAAATTGCTTTATATTTCGAGATAGTTAAAATAGGAGTAAAATTTGTTAATCTTTTTCAAACGAAAGGTCTTTCATGAAGTTACATGATCCACTGTTTTAATGCATTAATAATCAATCTAATCATACTATAAGCGTAAATCCAACATGGTAAGAATGAAAATTATCTATAAATAATATAAGAGCATAAATTAGATGAGTTAATGGCACAATAATTGTCTCTGTTTGTGAAATTGTAAAAAGAAAAATTAACCAGCATGGTTTTTGTACATTTAATAAGGAAGCTCTTAGCATTTAAAAATCTTAGAAGAAGAAAAAAAACTGGAATGAAAATGAACTTTTTAATTTTGTTCATTTGGAAAGGTAACTTTGAATGTGCACCTTGATAAAGAATATTTCCCTAGTATAAAAAATTTGTATTACGTGTATATATTTTCCACTATCACATCGAAAATTCTATAACCTAGATTTTTTAACCTTAAAATTGTTCTTTTACCAAATGACTTTCCCATGCCGACTATCGCCATTAATGTTTTATCCAATATTCTAAATATAATCCAAATCGGTATTTAAAATGTTGCCAATTTCATCATTTAAGTGCAAACAATGGAATTTAAACAAATAAAAGAAATGAAAAACAAACACTATGATTATATTTTGTCCCGGGATACCTTAAAAAATCTTAAACCATTAGTATAAACCAATTAATAAACGCTTAAATGAAATATAAGCACATTTAATAACCAATTATATTCCCCTTTAATAAAATGCTTCCTTGAAATTATAGCAGACGATATTTTTCAGAAAAATAAAAGCGTGATATTTCGTCTTTGTCTATAGCACTATATTTAATGGAACATTAAATCGTTATCTCTTATTCGCAAGAACTAATATCTGGAAGAACATCTGTGTCTTGACATCATTTATCACTTGAGCAATTAAACTTGACATAACATTAAGAAAATGTTTCTGCTGCCACCTATAACTTTATAAAACTTCTGATCCAGGAATATTTATCGGAGGAGCTTTCGCAATAGTGTTATTCACAGTAATTACTTTAAATATGTGTAATTATTATATATGTGCAAATAATTTTATATAATTTGTTTTTAATAATTTTGTTACGTTTTTAGCGTAGCGGGTTCGGATTGAATGGACTTTATTTGAGGACAGCACAAACAAATTTATTTACAGCTATTTACAGTTATGAACAGGATAATTGATAGAGTAACAATTTAATATAAACACAATTCAGCAGTCTACAGTCACTTACAGCGTAAATGCAAGCCTTACGCACAATAAAAACAGACTGAAAAACAGCTATCGTATAGCACAACAACAGTAAATCGCAGCGAGCTCAATAATGCAACGTTTACATCAAACGTAAGCACAGCTCACAAATCCTCTAGTCCAGCGAGACGCTTTTTATTTCAGAGCAAACTCTCAACTAACTGACTCACTACGGTGGTTGATTTCTTGGGGCACCTAGCCCCGTCAGGGGCGTATCCCCGGTCATGGCTGTAGTGCTTCCTCGTTGCGATCATTTACTGCCGTGGTCAACTTCGAAGTGGACTGGAAAAAATCTCTCAACTAACTGACTCACTCCGGCTACTCGTCCCTTATATAGCCGAAGAAGCGCGTGCACCGAATCTCGTGAAAATTCTCAAAACAACGCGCACAATCCAGCGGCTATTAGACTATTCCTTTCGCCAAACCAATCAAGCTGACGCGAGGCTTCTCGCCAAACGTCGCCATTTTTGGCGCAATTTGTGCAACTCGCACGCTTGTAACAATATTCTATCATCCTTAGACGGATTAACAGGGAAACAAAAAAAATACATGATTGAGATATTTAAAAAAAATATCAACGCTTTTCAGCAGCTAACAGAAATGTATTGTTCTAAAGGAGAAAAGCATGAGAATTTTCTAATAGTACAGGGGAATTCATAAAGAAATTTAGGCATTTTACGACACGAAATATCTAAGCGAATCGCAAATTTGTGTACTGTTAAAGTTGCTGTCTTGTCTTCATAGAAGTCAATAGATAATAGCATTGGTTCTAAGCGACTAGTCTACCGAAATGGAAGCATCTGCAAAAAGGATTTTTTTTCTTTTGCAAATTAGAATCCGCAACCTTTCTGCAATAGTATTTTTGATCAACCTTCGGAAAAGAAGTCCCATTTAGAAAATCCATCCGTTAATGGAATGAAAATGTTAAAATACGGGTTGTTTGCTCAAAGGTTGTTCTGTACGACTGACCGTATCGTTAGAAGCCGTCAAACAACGAATTTCGTAAAAATAATCGACGAAGTGAGTGATCCTGAAAGAAGCTGAAAATGATTCCGTATGAAGTGCTGGTCTTGAAATTTTGAATAACAATGACAAACATAAGCCGATATGCAGCTTTGTTTTGAAAATGAGGATTTTGCCGATCCACTTAGTTTTCATAGATGAAGCAAAATTTCATGTCACTTGGGAAGTAAGCAAGAAAGTTTCCCTTTTAAGGAAGAGATAATCTCAAAGTCACAGTTAAACACATACGAGATTCCCATAGGGTAAATTTATTCACCGAAGTGTCCAGAAAGATAATGAACGACCCCTACTAACATCTGTGACGGCCTCTAAAAGAACTTAAAATAAAAAAAAATGAAATCTTCTATCGTAAATTTCAAGTAATCATGTGAGGACATTATTATTTTAAGTCATCATTTGACTTAATTCATTTAAGTCATTAACTAATTTAAGCCGGTTTGAAACAATCACAGAACTTCTCTATCGGTCTCTCTCTCTCTCTCTCTCTCTCTCTCTCTCTCTCTCTCTCTCTCTCAGTGTGTGTGTGTGTAATGATAAACTCTAATTTTTAGTATCATTAAATACAAAGTTTTATCTGAATTTAGTTTATAGTGACTTCCTTCTAAAATGTTATTTCCTGATCGATTCCACTTTTTTTTATTTAATAAATCTAATGAAGCATTACAAAGATAATGCGTCATTGATCACGTGCCCATTAGATGGATAATAAATCCCTGGTGTAAATATTCTTTTAGAGGACTCTTTGGATGAATAATAAATCACTGATTTAAACGGATTCTTTTGGAACATTCCTGCGTTTCTCTTTTCAGGGTCAAATGCATAAAATAATCCTTTCAGGAAAGTGTGATTTATGAGAATCCTTTCTTAAAAACCCCTTTTAAAAACGGATCTGCTATCAAAGAAGCATATGTAATGATAAAGTGATACTGATAAAAGCAAATCAACCTTTTAAAAACACCTCCGCTTTCAAACAAGAATTCGAAATAATCATGCAATGCTGGTAAAATCAAGTAAAAATGTTTTCAGCCGTAAATTTCGGAGACTTTAAGACCTCCAAACCAAAACTCACGTGATGATAACAAATATTTTTTTTACAATTGACATGTAATATCTTATATTGTTTTTGATTTATAGTGCATTGAAACTATATAATTCTTTATGAATCATCTTGTAATAATAACTGTAACGAAGAAATCATCATCTTCAAAAGGTCACGGCTCAGAAGGCGGTTATATCAATAACTCCGTTTTTTGATAAACAAAAAAAGTTTCATTTGAATCTTTTCAAAATAAATGGCAACATTCTGCCTTCATTTGTTTGAGAATCATTAATTCCAAACCATTCTGAATTTAATCATTAATAATTAACTATTAAAATTATTAAAAGCATTCACTTTCCAACACATTTCTTCAATAAATTGATTTATTTGTAACTTCTGCAAGCAAGAACTTTTCACCTCTTCTTCTCTTTTAATCCAAGAAGTTTGCGCTACAATGTCTTTTATTTATAGCTTCAACGTTACTCAAGCAGAAAGTTTCTCGAGACAGAAAATAAAATTCATCACATCGTACAGAATCACTTGGGAGGGACAAACTTTCCGAGAAAACGAGTCCCCCGGCGGTCGCAGTTTCAACTGAAATCTTAAGGCCCACTCTCAGCACTTTCTTTCTCCAAAAAAAGAAAAGAAAAGAAAGGACTGTTTCTGGTGTCAAAGAAAATGACATAAAGCTCTGACTTTTCAACAAGTTTAAAAAGGCTCAGAAGGATTAAAGCCATATATCTTGTCCCATGATTTCGAATGTACGGTCGGTTCGGATTAGGTCGGATTTCTTTTCCCTCGACAATCGTGGAATTATTTCTAGCTCCTCGGCGGTTTTGAAAAGGATATTTTATGGGACAATGTACAACACTGTTTGAAAAGAAGATTAAGTGTTTAACACTTATAACACCTTTTTTGAAATAATTCTGAAAGCAGAGAATGAGGGACGAAACTTTTTTTTTCAAATGACCTCCATTTTTATCTCTTTTTTTCGATTTTTTTTCTTCTTATTTATAGTTAGATTCAATAGCTGTAATCTTTTCCTTTCGTCTAACTTTTCATGTCAATTCAGACTGGTCCCTGAAATTTTATTAAGTAAATTTCAGAATTCGAAATTAGTAAAAACAAGTACTACTGAACATTATACTTTCTCAGGTTTAGTTTTCATTAAGAATTAACTTAATTTTTCATTTTGAATTTTTACCAACATATGATGGCAACGCGCGGAAAACAGTTAATTTTTAAAATGCACTTATACGTGCTCGTACAGATTAAATTTTATTTCCGTTTTGCGTAAAATAAATTGTTCGAAATTATAATTAAAATGTTTTTTTATTAAAATTCATTAAAAATGTAAACTTAATTTATAGATTCAAACATTGATATCATTAAAAAGGGCATTTATTAACTTTATAATGAAGTAAAAAGTAGATTTTTGCTACCTTATTTTTGGAAATTGTAAAAAAA
>JAOUZG010033416.1:250988-273928 GCA_026289955.1 Argiope argentata
TATACATCGACTTATTTTTCAAGAACTTTCAAGTTCTTAATATTAAGATTCAAGAAAATGCCTGTTTTTCGATCTGTCGGGTTTTTTTTCTTTGTAAATTTATCCCTTTTGAATTAATGATATTGTATATATGCCTTGTTTAGTTACATCTTGAAGCAAAATTACCTGTGCTCCCCAAATATAGGTTCAAAGACACAAACTTGTACCCTTTCTCGGGGCCTCTTCATTTTCCTCTGTTAGATAAAAAAAAACTCACTTTCCTCTACACACTGGGAAAGGGATGATTAAGTTTCATTTAATTTCAAGTGCTTTCGACGGCATGAATTTCCAGTTTTTCATTCGGTCACCTTTCATTTATTGAGAGGCCTAAAACAAGGGAGGTGGAAGGAGTAGGTCACAGTGAACTTAGACCGGCGATTACTTATACCGCTTGGGGAAATTCGTGGGGACGATATGAAATACATGGCTACTGGCATCAAAACAGCGAAGTTAATAAACAGAAGTTTTTTTTTGCGTATAGTTTTTATTACAAAAACAGTAGATTTACAATAATTTTGGACCAATTATTTTAAATGGTTTAGTGTCTATCCATCTATCCATTCGTGCGTAGTTCAGTTTTAGTTATATTAACGCCCAGTTTTAAAACCATTATAGGGGTGTGTAGATTGAATTTCGTGAACCTGCGACGCTAGGGCCAGTAGTCGAGTAAGATGACCATAATACAAAAGTCAACCGATATCATTGATGTTATCTGGCTTATGAAGCTAGCGCCACAGTACTCCCCCACCAGTGAGTCGACGGAGGGACGAACGAATTTTATAGCGCCAAGCGTTATGGCGAGTTGCAGCTTGTTTGCGTCAAGTGAGTCTGACGACTTCACTATTTCTTGCTTGCTGCCGTGAAGTGGATTCGGCGTCTTTGTTTACTTGCTCTTTTACGGCAAGTGAGTCTGACGATTTTGCTACGGGTAGATGGCACCACTACGGTTGGGGGGAGGTTGCGCTGTCAAGGTCACTAATGTACCATTTGAAGGTCGCGATACGAACCTGCGATGCTAGGGCCAGTAGCCGAGTAACATGACCATGACACAAAAGTTGACTTCGGTATCGTAGATGTTATATGGCTTATGAAGCTGGCGCCACAGTGCTCCCCCACCAGTAAGTCGGTGGAGGGACGAACGATTTTTATAGCGCCAATCGTCAGGGCGAGTTACTGCTTGCTTGCGTCAAGTGAATCAGACGACTTTGCTTTTGCATGCTTGCTTGCGTGAAGTGGACTTGGCGACTTTGTTTGCTTGGTGGTTTACGTCAAGTGAGTCTGACAATTTTGCTACGTATAGATGGTGTCACGACTGTTGCAGAAGGTTGCGCAGTCAAGGTCACTAATGTATCGTTTGAAGGTGGTGATACTAACCTGAGACGCTAGGGGCCAGTAGTCGAGTAACGTGACTATAATAAAAAAAGTCGAGTTCGGTATCGGTGATGTTATCTGGTTTATGAAGCTAGCGCCACAGTACCCCCCACCAGTGAGTCGGCGGAGGGACGAATGATTTTTATAACGCCAGCGTTATGGCGAGTTGCTGCTTGCTTGCATCAAGTGAGTCTGATGACTTTGCGTTTGCTTGCTTGCTTGCGTGAAGTGAATTCGATTACTCTGTTTTCTTGCTTGTTTACGTCAAGTGAGTCTGACGATTTTGCTACGGGTAGATGGCACCACTAATATTGGAGGAGGTTGCGCTGTCAAGGTCACTAATGTATCGTTTGAAGGTCGTGATACTAACCTGAGACGCTAGGGCCAGTAGCCGAGTAACATGACTTCGGTATCGTAGATGTTATCTGGCTTATGAAGCTAGCATCAGAGGGGTATTTTGGGGATGGACTTCATGGTTTTGGGCTGCGGTCTGATGACGAGGACAACACCCGAGCTGGCACTTCCCTCTTCCAAATCACGCCAAACCATTGACGAATAAAACGTACAACAGACTCCCTTACACGACGGTTCTTCGATGGAATCATGCCTCGACTCTTAAACCTTCATGTTCTGACGCTGTGAACTTACCACTTGGGACCCTCAAACCCTTGACAGATTTTCCTAGTTACGACCACAAAATAAAATATCTAATTTGCGAATTTTTCAAACGTTTATTTTATACGAAAGATTATGGCTACTGGATTAAGAATCACCTGCTCTATTTTACCACCATTTTCGAATGATATGTGTGTTGCGTTGTGACTAATGGCACTTGCCTTGGACAAGCCCCCACTGATACGATCAGCAGATGATTTAGGCTTAAGAAATTCATCTCTTTGTTTTACAAGTAGCGCCATCTAAGGCCAAGAGAACAACTTAGCTACTCACACGTCACAACCATTTTTAGGGGATGGACTTCATTCATGCAAATTCATTCATTCATCTCAGTTCGTAATTTAGACCTGGAAAAGAGAACGATCACCTCTGACCCAGTACCCCCAGTGATATCACTCTCGACATGTAAGACTTTGCGACCACGAACAGATTTAACGAACGTCAGCCGCCACACACTCGGGGAATCTTTTGGCCGGTGAGCTTCGAACCCCTAACCTAAGGAGTGCGAGTCCAACGCTCTACCAACCAGACCATCCCGGCCTTCGAGTGATATAGAAAAGTAAATGGAAAGTAACGAAATATATAAAAGTAAGGGAAATATATATAAAAAAATAATGGAATATATATGTAATCGGGTCTCGAGCTTGTACGAACTTACGAGCCGAGGCTTTACCACCAAGGTATCGCGATCCCTCTATTCAGGCGTAAGTCAGACTTCTGCCCTCGGGTGCTCAGGGGTCCATACCCTCAGAAGCTACAGCACCCCTCTTTCAGTGGTAAAAAGGGGACACGACATCATCATCATCATAACCGTGGATGGAGAAGTGGTTATGGTTTCGGATACACATACGTTTGTCTCATGTTCTACCCCTCGTTTGTAATATAACCCTTAGTAGCCTGATTTACGAAAGTGATTTATTTTTAATATTACTGTGTTTGCTGTGTGTTACTGTGTGTTTTAATTTCGTTGGAAAGAATACTATACAACAGTAAAATACGTACAGCCAACCTATTAAAAAACCTGATAGTAATGTGAACATTCGTTTTAAAAGATTGGTATCAAAATTGAAACTCTAGGTTATTAAGGGTTAATCAGGTATCGCTTATGACTTTAAATGAGCTATGGAATAGGTTTTTATAGACTATTTTGGAAAAAAAGTAAAGTCCAGCGACTCCCAGGGTATTCCAAGTGCTCATATATTATATATATAATGTATAATGGATTATTAAAAATAAGAAAAACATTTCCTTGAAGGGTTATCCAAAATTAAAACAAAATCTGGGTGCGTTACGTCGGTTTCTTGATAGATTAAAAAATTACTTCATCATTTATCAAGGTGCTGCTTAAAATTCTTATGTTGAAAGAACAAATTTGCATTGCGATATGATCTGGCCCTCTTGATTGATTTTAATTTCTATACAAAGTTCACTTTGATGAATTTGTGGTGGTGAGTTTCTCAATCAATTATCCAGTCATCGGTATTATTATGAATCTTTAAGCGAAAAATAAGTTATTGCTTGTGCATAAAATTTGAATCAAATTAAAAATCACTCCTAAAATATTTGATGTTTTCTTAAGATTAGATAGGTTCAAATAATATGCTTGGTCTTTGTATGTGATAGTGTATTTCAGATACTTTTCAAGCGGCTTGGCGCTCATTACATTGAAGTCAAATTGAAATTGTTTCGTATTATGTACAACAATGATGGCTATTGCTGTCTTTTGTTATATGCCAAATAAAAATAAAAATAAAAATGAAATCTTCTGTGCGTATTTCAATGTATCATGTCTCAACATCATTTCTTGAACGGCCAAGCCCCACATGCTCGTGCGAGTTAAATTATATTTTTATTCACTTTAATTGTATCATTGAATGAGTCACTTTGGTATCGCAAACGATCATTAAAAACTTTGTCACGCATTGATTGTTAAAAAAAATATCCCATTTCCTATTTAGCTGATTTCATGTAATCACGTACTCAAAATGACATTTTTCATGGTTTTATTTGCGGTAGTCATTTACTTATTTTTTTTTAATCAGAGCTTTTGTAAACGCGATGGCATCACGTTATGAAAAGCTGAGTTTTTGAGATGCTCTTACAGGTAATAAAATTTTTATTTTTTACCTACAGATTTTTGTTTACGTCACAAACCTTATCCCAAAAACATCATGTTCTGACATGATAAAATTTATCCTATAATGAATACATTAATAAAGAAAACACAATGATTTCAGCAAATATTTTCATTTATAAGTATTCTGCTTGGAGAAGAAATCGTGTGTGCCAATGCAAATAAAAATCTTTAACTGAAACAGCAATTTAATATTTTTAAAAAAATTATTGAATTAGAATTTTGCCAATAAAAATGAAATAAAATCGGTTTTCCTAAAGGTAATCCTTGCTTTAATTCCCCAACCAACGATAGTCTTCAGATGAGATTCGTTTTCATTACTTTTTTCCTTTTCTCTACTATTTTTATGCACTAGAATCTTCAGCCGTTTTTTTCAATAAGTTTCATGTAATCTTTTATTTTTAGATGGGGTGGCATTTGCTGCCTCTAATTGCAATGTTTTTCAAATAATTTAAGTTATTTTAATATTTTTGTTTCTTATTATCATGTGAGTACATGATGTTGTTTGGTTTTGGAAATTTCGGTGTCTCCGAAATTTACGGACAAAAAGTAAAGATTATGGGCCACAGGGAAATCATCGGTTGAAGTATTTTTTAAACCTGCTTTTACCAGTATTGCAATATTATAATGTATGCTTCTAGTGAAAACATATGCGTTTTTATAAGTTTGATCTACTTTGACCAGTATTGCTTTACTTTTACTTACATTTACTTCTTTGACAGTTGACGCGTTTTTAAAATGCTGACGTCGAACTATGACGTCATAGCTGTTATTTCATCTCAAAATCGGAGGAGCTTTAAAACTTCGTTTGCTAGCTAGAAAAATTGAAAATAAAAGTTTTTTTAAAAAAGTTATCATATATTATACAAAGGTAGAAACCAATAGAGAACTCTCGTGGGTTTTTTAAAACTGGTTTAAACTAGTTAATGACTTAAATCAATTAAAACAATTAAGGATTCAAAAATAATAATGTTCTCGCATTATAACTTGAAATTTGCGATTGAAGATTTCATTTTTATAATTTTTCCAAATTTTTCTATGTGTTTCTTTTCGAATTCTCTTAATTTCTTAGTTATTAGAGAAAGGACTTACAAATGGGAAAAAAGTCATCAATGACTTTAAAAAGTATTTATTAGATTGCTAGTTTCAACGAAAGAAAAATGTAAAATTATTGACGCAGTAAAATTTTTGAGAAAAAAAACCTTACTATCCGGCGACTAAAATTGTAAAAGGTTGTGAAGATTTAAATATAACTGTTTTAGACCATTTTTAATTGTTTACTTGTACACCTATCATACCATATGATTTTCTCCCAAAGGCTTTTGGTTGGCTAAAAATTATGAAATCAAAAAACTACGATAAAATTTTTAATCAATTTTGGTTGCAGAATTTTCTTTGTTGGTTAGTTTAATAGATTGATGAACCAAGAACATGTTTGTGTATACGTCAAAAAAGAGTGAATAAAATAAATAGGAATTAAGATTTTGTATATTTTATAGTGGACAAATTAGGGACTCAAATAATTTAAGATGTAATTCTTTACATATCTAAGAGAATTTTTACGGTTGAAAATATTTTTTTGTTTTTAAAAGTCTAAAAATTATCTACTTGGTAATAAATAGAATGAATATCCTGTTTTAGTAATATAATAATTCTTAAAAATGAATGGATTAAAATTCTAAATGATAGAAAATGATATTGATTTGGGAATGAGGTTTTCTGGCGTCAACAAAAATCCGTAGGTGAAAAATAAAATTTTTATTATCTGTATGAGAATTACAAAAAAACAGGTTTTTAATAACGCGTTACCATTTGCACATGTTCCGATTAAAAAATAAGTTAATGACTACAGCAATTAAAACCTAGAAAATGTCATTTTGAGCACGTGATTATGTGAAATGAGATAAATAGGAAATGAGATAATTTTTTTTAACAATAAATTCGAGACAAAGTTTTTCTGGATCGTTTGCAATACCAAAGTGACCCATTCGATGAAATAATTAAAATGAATAAAAATATAATTTTAACTCGCACGCGCACGTGGTGTTTGGCCTTTCAAGAAATGATGTTCTGACATGATACATTGAAATATATATGCATAGATTTCATTTTAATCTTTTTCTTTTATTTTCATTTTCCAATGAAATATTTTTATGCTTCAAATACTGGACAATTCAGAAGCCTGGAGTGACTTTAAAAAACCAACGATTTGCAAATAAATGAAAATAACAAAGATGCACCAGAATAATAGATATGAGTGCGGAATATTTTGTCACAAAATAAGAATTTATATATACCGCAGTTAATAATTGCCTAACTATGCCAGTTAGTTAACTAGATTATTTTGCAGTCGTCGGAGCAATACATTTTATGGAAAGAAACAATGAAGCAGTTTCTAAAAATGTTTATTATGTCATAGTCAGTAGCAATATTATATTTTTTTCCTCTAGCAATAAACAATTTCGCTCTTACTCATGTTTTCTATTACACTTATAAAATTAGTATTTAATTTTGTAAAAAGCGTGATTCGTCGTTTGATAACTGATACAGTACGACAACAAAGTAGAATAACTTTTGTGAAAACTCAACATAAACAATTACAGATATATTTCTGAGCAATAAATGAGTCTTTTGTTAAGTAAATGTGCTATTGCAGTTTAATCCCCCCTGCTTGGCGCACTTTTCAAAAATCGCAAATTCACCAACCATGGATGACAGGCTAGAGCAGAGGTTCTCAAAAGGTGGGTCGCGACCCACAGGGGGATCTCTTGATTTTTTAATGTCTGGAATGAGCTTTGTAATACCCAAAAAAGTGTCATTTACTAGTGTCAAACGATTTCTAGATTTTGTCTTTAAATTTATCATCAGGGAGAATCCTTGTTCACAGCTGTAATGTGTAGAAAATGGCATCAAAGTTTTTAATGCTGTTGTGGACAGTTCTGGGTATTCCTTTTTAATACGTATCCAAAATTTGTCAATATAAGTTTATGTTAAAAGTTACTTTAGCTGACTGATCACTTGAAATCTCCATCAGTTGATCACGATGACGGACACTTAGCTCAGCTTTTGTTACGGCTTGCTCACTGAACGGATTGACTATCCACACAAACCCTCTCATATCCTTAACTGGAATATAATCTGTAAACTGTTCAATCAAACTTTCGAGATGAGATGATACTAGTAAGGAGAGAGATGAAGTGTCAAGGGATGTGGCGCCAATACACCGACACATACTCTACGAACTCTTGAGTACGATTAAAATTTTCCAAATCTCTGTCTAAACTTTAGACAGTTAAAACTTTTTGGGGGGGGGGTCGCAATGTCTAAAGGTTTGAGCACCCCTGTACTAGAGAATAAATCAGCTCTTCTGGTATAGGAGAAAAATAACATAGGGTTGCCATAATAAAAAGAATTGAGTTGGCAGCATTGGCGTTTTATCGCCAACTTGGCGAAGAAGGGGGTTAAACTACACATCAACCTAAGTAAATAATTAAGTAGTAAATTACTGTTCTGACACCCATGTAGTAATTAACATTGTAAACTATACAATTAAAAAAATTATGACTTCATGAAAAAATAAAGCACATCCATATTCCTTTCTTCTTGCATAAAAGACCCATTAAAATGTTCATTCTTTCGAGATTGATTTTCAAAGTTGCTCTGAAATTCTTGATTATTCCGTTACTATACTACTATTATAAATGGTGCATGGATGAAATTAATCAATCACGCCTGAATAGCTGAACGAAATTGGATGAAATTAAACACAGAGATAGATTATAGCCAAGAATAGGACATAGACAACTGTTTATTCCGGTTAATCGAGTGGTTAAGTTTTTATTAATTAAAAACTAACTTCCAACCGAAAAATCTTCATTCCCCCCACCCTTCAAATGAGTAAGACTTCGGGTTCTTTTTTGTTTTCCCACGCTAATGAGGTTAGGCTTAACATGTTATCGCCCTATTATTTTAAACGATTCTGTTTATTTGCTTAGTGTTTGATGCATTTAAAATTAAACGTTGTTAATTAACCGATTTTTCGGATTCATTTTGAAGTACGTTTGTATTGAAATTATAGAGAATAAAGGAAATTAAAAAATTTTATTCTGTATTGCGTTACCACAATTGGGGTAGAAAATTCGCGCATTTGCGTTGCCCCCATTGGAGTAGAAAATTCATGCATGTGCAATGTATTGTAATTATTTGCAACTGTGTTTTCATTTTAATTAAAAGTTTAAAATATATATGTGTAATATTGCTGTAGCCACCCCAATCTCGATTGATAAATAAAATAGGCTTGATTTTAAAGAAGTAAGGATTTGATTAGCCGTTTTGCTTATTTCAGGTACGCACTGTATATAAATGTTTTTAGGGTATTTGAGTGCTTTTCCATGCCAAAGTCGCGGATAAAAACAAGTACAAAATAAAAACATGCAGAATAAAAGAAAGAAGTATCAACTACTACTATCCATATGCACGTTCGTTTACATTACCGAAATACTTCCTTTATCAATCGCAAATGCAATAAAAAAGCAAAAAAAAAATCTACCATCAATAGTAGATAATTCTTTTACAATACAAGCCAGTTCATAAGAAAATTTTAAGGGCAAAAATGAATTTTTCATTGCATGTTTTTATTGTTTGTTAAAAATGTATTACTTGCATTAAAATTAAAAATTAAAATAGCATTTTATTATAAAAACAAAAAGAACAAAAGACTAAAATGAAATCTGCTGTGCATATTTCAATGCATCATGTCAGAGCATCATTTCTTGAACGGCCAAGCACCACGTGCTCGTGCGAGTTGAATTATATTTTTATTCATTTTAATCGTTTCATCGAATGAGTCACTTTGGTATTGCAAACGATCAAAAAAACTTATTATTTATTACTCAAAAAGGCCTTTTTCTTTTCATTTCATATAATCATGTGCTCAAACTGACTTTATTCTAGGTTTTATTTGCTGTAATTATTAACTTTTAAAAAAATCAGAGCTTTTGTGGATGCAGTGGCAAAGCGTTATTAAAAGCTGATTTTTTTAGATGCTTGTGCAGATAAGAAAATTTTTATTTTTTGCAAAACCCTCATCCCAAAATCATTATGTTCTGACATAAAAATCTATTATCAACTGTATACAATTCTCTTACAATACAACTTAGTTCATAAGAAAATTTTAAGTGCAAAAATCCATTTCGTATTGAATGTTTTTATTGCTTGTTAAAAATGTATTACTTGCAATACAATTAAAAATGAAATAGTATTTTATTATATAAATATAAAAAATGCACATTCCTCCTGATCTGTTAAATAAAACTTTTATTATTTGCATAAATTTTGAATGATATTTTTGTAATACTCATTACTGGAAAAAGAAAAAGAGATCGTTTATTTAATGTTCTAATTTGTCTCCAGATAAACGCAAATCTTTCTAATTTTCTACTATTATAATTCGAAATATAAAAAGCAAAAGAACGAACGAAACCACAACTTCATTCGAAAGAATACAATCATCCATTTACTTTTATATGACTACAATGACAATGTATCTTTCTTCTCATTCAGAAAATAAGTCATGACTAGTTTGCAATTGTACGCAATAAAATAATGGTGGCACTAGATTTATACGCCCACCATCTTTAAAAGACACATTTCTCAAACACGTTCTTCTATAAACTATTCCGTTTAACCGTATCTTAATAACGCGTGAGCGTAAATAAGAGATTACATTGTTCAAAAGTCTTTCCTTCAGAGCAACAGCGTCAATTTGAAATGACTATTACTCATATCCTGTCTCCTTTTAACCCAGTGTTTATCATAACAAAGAGCAACAGCAATGCTAAATTAACTCGTAACATATGCACCTAATGGTCGCTCGACCGAAAGTTTTATGGCTTCATTTCGGACGAAGTCTACTCGAGGCTGGGCGATAACAATTAATTCGCCTGATGATATCGATAGTTTAAGACAGCGGCGTTAGAAGGTGGGAATTACCCAAACGCAGCCATTTTGGTATCTTTATAAAAGAGATTAATTATCGCAGAACTATGCGGGCAAATGTCCTTTGTGGCGCGAACATAATTTGCCGTAATGGAATTTTCGAACAGACCCATTAGGATTTAGTTTTGCATTCTTCAGAGATTTGGCGAAGTTTAAACATTCTTTAGTGAAATTAATGTTTCTAGTTAAATGTTTGGGTTTCGCGGTCTTTTTGCTAGTGTATCTAAGAATTGTTAGTCGAGGAGCTTTGTTTGGATTCGGATTAAGGTTTGATTGTTTCATAATATAATGTGTTAATAATTCATGACTTGTGCGATGTTTAAAAATATTAAATAAAAGAATTCAAATTCCTCTTCCTTCATACTTTATTTAGCCATTAATAACTAAACAATTAAAATGAAAGAAATCAAATTCATCTTCCTTCATATTTTATTTAGCCATTAATAATTAAACCATTAAATAAAATAATTCAAATTCTCCTTCATTCATATTTCATTTAGCCATTAATAATCGTTTAATTATTAATGGCTAATAGCATTAAAATGGAAGAATTCTAATTCCTCTTCCTTCATATTTTATTTAGTCCTTAATAAATAAACCATTAAATGAAAGAATTCTAATTTCTTTTCCTTTATATTTTATTTAGCCATTAATAATTGAACAATTTAATAAAAGAATTCAAATTCCTCTTCATTCATATTTTATTTAGCCATTAATAATTAAACCATTAAATAAGAGAATTCAAATTCCACTTCATTCATATTTTATTTAGCCATTAATAATTAAACAATTAAAATGAAAGAATTCAAATTCCTCTTCCTTCATACTTTATTTAGCCATTAATAATTAAATAAAAGAATTCAAATCACTCAGTTTTCATCATTTATTTAGCCATCAATAATTAAACAATTAAATAAAAAAATTCGTATTCATTAATTCTGTATTTAGACAGTAATAATTAAACCATTAAAATGAAGGAATTGGAATTCTGATTTATTCCCATTTTATTTAGCCACGAATTATTAAATGGGTTATAAACTTTTTGTATCCGTAAAAATATTTGTTTAGTTAGTTCATAAAAACAACGACGAATGATGCAAATGTGCTTTAAAATTAAAAATAAATAAATCACAAATTAAAATCGTTTAAAATGTTTCCAGATACTTTCAAACGATATATCGTCGCTTATATTCAAATGTGCAAAAAAGGCATTTAAATATTTAGAAATAGTATTTTTTTAAGCTTGGCATTCATTAAAAAAATATAAACCTCTGTATTTTTAGATTGATATTTAGGTTAACTTTCATTTCAATGCATTTCCACTTTTAACCCTTTACTGCATGAATTAATAAGGCGTTGAAAAAAAATAGTTTCTCGGTGGAAATAGCTTTATTTAATTATCAATAAGACATATTAAAAGAAAAATAATGAAAAAGTTTTATATTTTGGTTTTTTTACGGAACTATACATGGGCTCATATGTACTGAGACAAAAAAAAGACCACTACAGTTGAAAAGTGAAAAAATTATTGTCTGTCGACCAAGATGAGTATATCGACTCAATGATTTTTTTTTTTTTGTCAAAAAGTACTTAGTACGTTTTACTCTGTTATTGTATTTTGAAAATGAATCATTAGCGCTTCCATTCAACTTTTTCACCCACTCGCACAAAAGTGAGGTTATTTCGAAATCTCACAAAAACATATATTTTTTTGCGTTTTATTATTGCTAAATATATATTTGATGGATTAAAATAGCTTGAACTATTTTATAATATTTAATTTGGAAATAAAATTGAATCAAAACTGCAATAACCATACATGGCCCATATGCGGTAAAAGGTTAAGTAAATTTAAAATCTAGAGTAATTTAATTGATATAAATAAAGTTATTTAAATTTAAAATTATGATTCATAATTAATAAGGAGTTAGTGAAATCAATTTTTATTTAAAAATGGCCATCATATTTCGACTTCAAAACTCTAAAATCTATCTATCATTTCATTTGTTTGTATATATTTTTATCGTTTATTAAACGAGATAAATTTTTTTTAAAAACTATCATTGCGTATTATGAAAGGGAAATACTAAATAGTAATATTTTGACTTCCTTATGTATATATTAATATCTACTATTTTGAATACCATATCCTCATTCCTGACACATAATAATAAACTACCAAAATAAATCCGGTTAGAATAAAGTATTCAGATCATTCAGCAGCTCAATTTGAACGCTGCTTTCGTATCTTCAAAAATTGCAGAATGCGGAAATAAAGCGATAAATCAATCCCATAAAAACGTTTTTTTCCCCTTACAATTCAAAGTTAAATAAAAAGAAGGTTATGGTTCCCCACAGTAAATAAAAATAGGGTTTATTTGTGCTGGTGTTTGATCCTAGGTTTGGTAACAAGCCCCATTCTTATTGAAAAATAGATCTTGCAATTTTAAAAGACAGAAATGTATATCATTATTGGGGTTGAGGGGGAAAAACGGATTCTCTATAGCTGGTTTCAATTCTCGTGATCTTTTCCTCAAATTGGACGATTCTCTGAACCTACCCATTTCCATTGTTGGCCGTTCCACTAAAAATACTAGGTCTGTAGCGTTGGGAGACAGTGATATCCCATTACAAGATCATAAGACATAAAATTGTGGTTTTCTGCTGTCTTTCTTTTGCTTTCTTTTTTTCTTTTATTTCCTTTTCCCGCCTTTTTTTCTTCTCTTCTCCTTTGCCTTTGTTGAGCCAGATTTACGACTAAAATCCATTAGAACATCGATGTTTTCCGTAATTTTTATTCTTTTTCTTCCTTATTCTTTTTTTCTTCTTTCTTTTTCTTTTGGGCTGCATTAAGCGAACGAAGAACTGCATATCGAAGACTGCGACTGACTTCGAGAGGTCTTGTGATATCTTATGTTTCTAGAGGAAGGAGGAGAGGTAGGAATGAGGGGGGGGGGGGTGCTTTCGTTAACGTTGTTTGTGTTGTTTCTTGCTTTTTTTTCTTTGACACTTCCGTCGTGGATGGAAGGATGTGTGAAGGCAGGGGTCCGACTTAGTTGTGTGTGCATCGACGGCTCGATTGGCGTAACAGCAGGAGAGGGATTTCTGCAACTGTGCTCCTAGAGCTATCAAAATGCAACAAATCAAGGACCTCTCCGTATATACTAAGAATTGGAACTTTCTTCTTGGGCTTCTAATCACAAATATCACTCCAAGCTCATAAGACTTCAGGCACTTTTTATCATGTCAGAGCATGATGTTGTTTTTGGGATGAGGTCTGTGGCGTCAACAAAAATCCGTAGGCGAAAAATAAAAATGTTATTATCTGCACAAGCATCTCAAAAAATAAGCTTTTGATTACGAGTTGCCATTGCATTAACAAAAGTTCTGATTTAAAAAAAAAATAAGTTAATGACTACTGCAAATAAAACCTATCAAAATTGTCATTTTGAGCACGTGATTATATGAAACGATATAAATAAGAAATGTGATATTTTTATAAACAATAAATGCGAGACAAAGTTCTTTTGGATCGTATGCAATAGAAAAGTGACTCATTCAGTGAAACGATTAAAATGAATAAAAATATAATTTGACTCGCACGAGCAAGTGGTGCTTGGCCGTTCAAGAAATGAGGCTCTGACACGATACATTGAAATATGGATAGCAAATTTCATTTTAATTTTTATATAATATTTTTTTCAGTGCAGCAATTTTTCGAAATTGGCCTCATAATTTTGAACAACTCCGAAGATAAGGATGACCTTACGAGCCCATGTTTTCTGCAATCAGACTTTAAATAAAATTTTTACACATTTTACTGAATTTCAGATGTAACTCCTCTGCAAAATTTATGCCTGTCCGCCTGTAGGAATGGCAGTGTTATACATCAAAAGTGGAACTAACTAATTGATGAAATTTGATTTATTCTTTTGTTAGAATTGTAGAACTATATCCAAACTGGCAGAAATAAATTCCCGTATTTTGGCGCCGAGTTGAGTGAGTAAAATTCCTAAATGGAGATCGAGGTGGTTAATGGGTTAAAAATTAATAATAAGAGTGGAGATAATCCTCTTGGTGATAAAAAATCTCAAATTGATAGTCTTGAAAATTAGTAATTCATTTTGATATAGTAATATTAAAATCTTGTTTCAATTCAATGCTTTTTTCGAGATTGGCCCCTTAATTTTGATCAGCGGGGATGATAAATATGACTAATTTGAGGCTCATACCTTTGGTTACAAAGTTTTCATTTTTTGTTCAAATTTTGAACTGAAATCGTCATCGGACACTCAAAATAAAACGAAACAAAGAGATTAAAATGAAACCTGCTATGCCTATTTCAATGTATCATGCCAGAATATCATTTCTTGAACGGCCAAGCACCACGTGCTCGTGCAAGCTAAATTACATTTTTATTCATTTTTAATCGTTTCATTGAATGAGTCACTTTAGTATTGCAAATCATCACAAAAAACCTTTGTCTCGCATTGATTGTTTATAAAAAAATATCCCATTTCCTATTTATTTTATTTCACATAATAACGTGCTGAAAATGACATTTTTCTAGGTATTATTTGCTGTAGTCATTAACTTATTTTTTTAATCAGAGCTTTTGTAAATGGGATGGCATCACGTTATTAAGAGCTGATTTGTTGAGATTCTCGTGCAGATAATAAAATTTTTATTTTTCGCCTAACGGGTTTTGTTGATGCCACAAAACGTCATTCCTAAAACAATATCGTATTCTGGCATGATAAAAAGCAAACAAACAAAACGGGAAACAACGGAACAAACAAAATTTACTATATTTGGCTTTTGTTATTAGAATTGTAGATATATATTGGAAAATTGGCTGAAAAAAAATCCTTGCACAGATTGACCGTATATCTTACTATATGTTAGCATGTATGGGAAAATATTCAAATGCGCAAAGGTCCATAAAATTTAAACTGATTTGATGCGTATATTAAATATAAATATGCATTAAAATCTAATTTATATGCATTAACACTAGAATTACCAATGTTAAATTTATATATTTTCCCCCACCCATGTAATTGACAGGTCTTATATCATAATGGCTTTTAGTGTAACTTTTGGCTTAGTTTATGTAAATAAATGAAGTTTTTGTTTAATTATAGACTTTTAATACAATTTTTCACCAATTAATTATATAAGAAAAACAAGAAAAACAGTTTGTATTTGCATTTATAGAATATCCAGTTAGAACTTTTATTTCTAAACTGAATCATAATAGGAATAAAATCTCCCATTATAGATGTTACATACACTTTGGAATAATCGATCTAACTTCACATGAAAAATGTAATTCAAACTTTACGAGGAAATTTCAGAAAGCTATGTATAAATGAATGTAAATACGTACTGATGTCCATAATTACACAGATAATTCATAAAATATTAAAAATTCTGAAACTGCTAAAAGCCGTCATTTTGACGAGTCATGAGATAAATAAGTATAGGTTATATTGATTGTGGAACTTGAAATATCTCAATGGAAATTGAATAGAGATAAGTAATTGTACTAGTATTTCATTACAATTTTCGAACGGAACAAAAATTTTGCCTAATGTTTAAGCGTGAAATTTGAAAACCGTCAAAATCAAATTTTGAACCCTCTTGATACATTTTTGAACCTTCTCCTTTAAATGAAGGCCTGATCAGATTTTGAACCCTCTCCGTTAAGCACAAAAAAGAATATTTTATGTTCGCATCTGGAATCCAAATCTATTTTATTACTAGTACAAAAAGTCCAGGAAAAAATATTTCATTGTATATTTTGTACTCTTTATAATTGAATTTCTTTAAATCGAAGGGTGACATTTCAAAGCAAATTTTTAAGCATGAAATTTGAAAACCCTCAAAATCAAATTTTGAACCCTCTCCTTTAAATGAAGACCTGATCAAATTTTAAACCCTCTCCGTTAAGTACAAAAAAAGAATATTTTATTTTCGCATCTGGAATTAAAATCACGAAAGCTCCATACCTTGTTACTATACAAAAAGTCAAAGGAAAAATATTTCATTGGTTATTTTGTACTCTTTATAATTGAATTCCTTTAAAACGAAGGAAGAGAATTCAAAGCAAATGTTTAAGCATGAAATTCGAAAACCCTCAAAATCAAATTTTGAACCCTCTTGATCTAGTTTTGAACCTTTTCCGTTAAATGAAGGCCTGATCAGATTTTGAACCCTCTCCGTGAAGCACAAAAAAGAATATTTTATTTTCGCATCATAATCCAAATCACGGAAGCTTCTAACTTTGTTACTATACAAAAAGTCCAAGGGAAAATATCCCATTGGTTATTTTGTACTCTTTATAATTGAATTCCTTTAAAAACGAAAGGTGACATTTCAACGCAAATGATAAAAGATTTATCAGCTGATCGAGTCTACTACGAATCTTTAAGAATGAAACTGATCTTGGATCTGTCATAACGTGAGACGAATCGGATTCGTTCAATTAGCAACTCGCATCAAAACCTCATTCGTCATGAAAAAAATTGCATGCATATAATGTATGGTAAAATAAAATACAAAAAATTTAAACTCCCAAAAGAAAGAAAAAAAGCTACCTGATTGATGATGGCTATTAACGTTAACAATTCTTGAATGAATCATTTGACAGAATTTTTTTTTCCAACTCGTGAGGGTTATATTTTCAACTTTTCTTCTCGCAAATAAAATTAAATGATGAGTAGATGGTATTAAGATAAGCTAAAAGCTATGTTAATAGAACTGAGGGTTGAAAAAGCATTTGCAACATAAATATGAAAAAAAAAGAAAACAACAAGCTATGTCGATTGGGCATAATAAAAGTTCTAATGGAGTCTCATTGATCAAATCTTTTTTAAAACTCTGACACGCTTTTAAAACTATACGTGAATTTGAAGAAGAGAATTGGGCAGATTTATGCTTAGTTAAGTGGACGGAAAAGAAACTCGAGTCACAGATAGAACTCTTGTGATTGAAATAAGAAATAGTTCGTAACTTTTTAGAGGTTTCATAACTATTATGAGAGGAATATTTAAAAGTTTTTACGCCCGTCCAAGATAATGGACTTGTGTACACAGACTTATGTTTAGATTTCAAGAACAATATTCAAAAGAGTTGCAGTACAAATCTATATCTTAATTTTCTGTTATTTTTGTGTTTGTACATAGCATTTATTTGTATTTTTTGTAATTTTCTTTTTTATTATTATTTCTGTTCACTTCCCTAATTTTTTTTACAATACTTTTTCCAAATTTTGTAATCAGAAACAATCTATAAGTCTGTTGATGTGAATTAGCATAAGTCTTCGATTTCTCTCCGATAGTTAGCTTAATTAGACAAAGCCATTTCTCTTTTAAATTTCAAACGTCTCACTGTTTTCGGCTTTCTTTAATTCAATATTAAAATCCCTTATTAAGTTTTAACCAATAAATGCGAGACGTCGAACAACAGTCACAGGAATGCATAGAACAGGACCGAGTTTCATTATATCTTCCTATTTATGCTCATTACACTGTTTAATTAACCAGGTGGTTACAGTTGCAGGGGCATGAAGCGGTGTTGTGTGAACACCTTCTTCTTATTGTGTACAGCCGACCACCCCGCCACCACTGAACGTAGCAGTATCGGCAGGATTTGTCGTGGCCGACTGTGGATTGTAGCAATGTCCATCCTTACATTGACCGAATCTGTCAAATTGATATTCTCTTCGAGATAACTGGCCCCAAAGTGGTCAAATACTGGCCACCCCCTCCACTCGTTATGTGTATATTACCGTTAAAGTATGAAATCCGTTATTTTATAGAATACCTAGTTATTCCATGAAATTACTGATCGTGTCCGTTAAAGTGTGAAACTCTCTTGTATTTCATGGTGTAACTAGTTATTTCATAGAATAACGATCTGCAGCCCGTTAAAGTGTAAAATAATCTATATTCGTCCTTATCCCAGTATCTGAAGTTCACAGAGGAAAAGTTGATGCCAAATCTATTTTAGCTATCATCACAAAAATAACCGAAGAAAGATTTTTCCAATTGGGCACAAGAAAGAGGCGCATAAAACTATTATATTCCCGATCCCAGTCCAGTGTCTGCGAACAAAATGCAATTAAAATCGAAGAAGTACCGGATGTAGAAATATCGTTCCGGTCGGTTGCTACAGCTCAAAGTTTAGGTACTGGTCAGGGATTTAAAAAAATGTTTGTTTTTGTAAAACCCAGTGTGTCAACAGAAAAAAAATGTTTTTGTTTTAGAAATAATATTCTTTGTAAGTCTAAGTGTCTTTTTAGTAATACTTGTTGTAACGAATGATTTTATGGTACGTTTCCATAAATATCATTTATACACTGCATAAATCAGATAAATTGCTTCTCTTTCATTTTAATTGCCTATCATTTGTTTATTTATAGAATACCTAGTTATTTCATTTTAGATAAATTGTTTATTTTACACTTTAACTGTCTCTTACTAGTTAATTTATAGAATACCTAGTTATTTCATAGAATAACTAGTTATAGTGTCAAATGAATAACGTATTACACACTTTAACGGGCACGATCAGTTATTTCATGGAATAACTAGGTATTCTATAAAATAACTGCATTATATACTTTAACGGTAACATGTACACCGACCACCCAGCCACCACAGAACGAAGTAATAATGACAACGACACTATGGATAACAATTCGAAATGGACAACTTATTCCAAAAACACATTCGTAATTCTAGCTTCTTATTTTGTTTTCGATTCATTCGCATTTCTGATTCAAAATTGTTCTTTTACTTTTTTTGGTAGCAGGGGGGATTATTGAAGCTCAAATATAAGGTTTAATGTGTTATCCTGATAGTAGAACAAGATGATGGATTTGGTATGGCCGACTGTGAACTGTATCAATGTCCATCCTTACATTGAACGAATCTGTCAAACTGACAGTCTCTTCGAGATTATTGGCCCCCAAGTGGTCAAATACTGATCACCGCCTCCACTCGTTGTGTGCACACCGACCACCCAGTCACCACAGTACGAAGCAAGCGGACAGCAACATCAAGGACAACAATTCGAAATGGACAACACATTCGTAACTCTAGCTTCTTATTTTATTTTGTTTCATCCACATTTCAGATGCAAAATTGTTCTTTTACTTTTTTTTGTGGGAGGGGGGAGGGTCGTTGAAACTCAAATATAAGGTTTAATGCGCTATCCTGATAATAGAACAAGATGATGTCTTTGGAACGGTCATGTCCAAAACATAGGAACTGAATTTATCGGACAATTGCCTCTCACCTTTGAATACTAACAACGCCATGCCATTTCAACTTACCATAAAATTGAGCTGTTGTTTACCCTCGATTAGCATACATACACCGTGTCTCCCCCCAATAATCATACCCTAAACTTCTACAATAGGGACTGAACTTCAATCCCTTTCAATCCTTCAAAATAAGCATGACCCCCTCGCATTTATTAAGCGTACTTACCTGCGATGACTCCGAGGATCACAGCGCGTTATTATTTTTTTTTCCAGTTCCTTTTCATGAACCTGTAGTTACCAGCAATGTATAATTATCCACACCCAAGCGAGCTTTGAAAAGAGATTTCGCCTTGCTTCGATTTTAAAGAATGGGGATATGTTATTAGAGCGGACAGCACACCTGTTGTTGGACAAGGGCGCGTATAATATCTTTCATTTGTAAAGGATCGGAAGATAATACAAACATCGCTACAGACTGGGTTTTTTTGAGGAAATTATTGTAGTTATTATTTTTTTTGTCTGCCCAGTTTGCTTTGCGTGTAAAGTTGAATGAACATTCTTTTAAAAAAAATAATGGATCCGCTTTTTAAGTAATTCTTTTTAATTCACTAAAGGTCAAAAATGAAAGTATGGGTATATATTTTTTTTTAATTTGATGATGTTGGGTTGTTCTGGAAGATAGCAATAAAGGAATTGGAAGGAATTATAAAAGAATAAAATTATTACAATTTTCTAAAAAGTAATGAAGATATTTAGTTATCAAATACCAACTATAACTTCTTAAAAACTGTTTTTTAATCATGTCTGTACATGATGTTTTTGGGATGAACGTTTTGGCGTCAACAATCCATAGACAAGAAAACTTTTATTATCTGCACAAGCATCTCAAAAAATCAGTCATTTCAAGCACGTGAATATATGAAATGAAATAAAAAGAAAATGCGATATTTTACTAAACAATAAATGCTGGACAAAGTTTTTTTGGATCATTTGTTATACTAAAGTGACTCCTTCAACGAAACAATTCAAATGAACAAAAATATAATTTAACTTCCATGAGCACGTGGTACTTGGCCGTTCAAGAAATGATGTTCTGACATGATACATTGAAATATGCACAGCAGATTTCATTCTAATCTTTTATTTTAAATTTTCATCCAAAAGTTTTGAGGCGGTTTTGATTCTACTTATATTAGGACAGAGATGCCAAATTACTTGTTACAATCCATTGTTGTTATAACCCATTCTGGATCAATATTTGGTGGGTCATAACAGGATTTTTAACATATATATTTCCATATATATTTAACATATAGCGTGGAATACACCATCAACTGTATATCGGGCGGATGGTAAACTGCATAAGATGACGTGAAGTCACATGTTAGATGATGTGCAGAATTAAATTTATCCATATGATTGACTAATAAATTAAGATTCATGCGCAGAAAAGCCAGAATAAGTGGAAAGCGATTTATCGTTGAAATTTGGCTAATATGTAGATCCCAGAGTGCCGTATGCGAATTTCGAACGCCTTTTTCTGATAAATTAAAACCATAATTCGTCACTCAACCACAATGGTAGTCACAAAATCTCACATCAAATTTCAAATATTTAAGAGGGTTTTTTTTCACATAGGGCGTTTGCATTTTGAAAGTAAATACAGACCCTTGACGTTTCCGAATATGGTACAAATCAATGCACTTACACAAATATTGCATTAATGTAATATAGCATCAGTTTTATCTATGTATATCTTTTGGTTTTACAGATATCCGTATTTGCTTATATTTGGATAATCGGTAAGATTTTCTCTAAATGGAATTTATCCCAAATTTGAAGGAAATCTACAAATTTGGAGTGAAGATCATATAACAAATTTCATATATCTAGCTCAAAGCACTATTAAGTTACCTTATTCCTAAACAGACTGACATATATAATTCTAAAAATGTGTTTTTCGGATTCATGCAGATCAGAACCGTAAAAATGTGTCAAAATATCGAATTCAAATTTTTTTTGTCAATTATATCTTTTGTATATTTTATGTACGAGAAAATAATAACATACTTCAATGTTTAACTCAAGATTACAATCTAAATCACTCTTTGCTGACATAACTATAATTATCAAACTATTCACAAGACTTAATTGTAGTTAATCACAACGATATTCCCAGATAATCGCCAAAGGCGACTAGAGATTAAAAAAATACACATACTTTTTCTCATGTTTTATCCATTTCTAAATTTAGTTAAAAGAAATAGATAACTGATTTGAGAAGAATAAGAATACAATTTTAATTCTTTTAAATCCTTTTCTATCACGAAGGTTAGAACATGAAAACATTAGCATAAATTTACTTCTATTTACCACCCATTTGTAATTTCTTAATTTATAGAAAGTGTCAAACGCAATACATTCATTAATGAGGGTTCTTTAAGGACGTTTAAAGTGCGGCTTGGTGCATTTTAATAAAAGAAATATGATAGCAAATGCTTTGAGGCGAGAAAGCGTTTTCCCTTTTTAGTTACGCGTTTTTTCCCTTTTCTACATTGGCTTCTATCCTAAATCTCGTTTTTTCTTTAAATTAACTAACTTAAGTTAATTGTCAGTCTGGATGCACTTGTCGTTATAATTAACGTAATGTCGTTATAATTAACTGTGTTCTATGTCTTTATAATTAACATAATTTTTACAAACAAGAGAAGAATCATAGTTTTTTTTAAGTAGGCGGCTGAATTTAATTATATTATAATTAGAAATTATTTCTCAAGTAACGCCTATAGATGCGAGATAATGCATAGACAAATAAAGTTGTTTTCTAAACAAAATGATTTGGTATTTCAAACGTCTCTTCTAATTTTACGGTATTTTCAATCAAAACAAATTTATCAGCTGATTTTAACAAACTTTATAGTAAATATCCCATTCTTTAAATTTATATCAATTTTCAAAGAATTCTAACGCATCTATTTTTAAAAAAAATTGTTACTCAAATTATTTAACATTGTTAGTGAAATATTTAAATTATTTACCATTTTTCAATAACCAATATTACAAATAAACATTATTACAATTATTTATTATTATTAAATTATTACAATTATTTAAATTTGACGAAGTAGATTTTACAAAATTTTCCATTATTTCCGTTCTCACTGCATTTTTCTCCATTTTTTTAGATCTAATTTATTCGACATATTAGTAATCATGCATATTCATTATGTTTTGTCAAGAAATGTAAATTTAAGAATGCTAAATGTACACTTGAAGTCATTGAAGAATGCAAAATGTGTACATTAAGTGGCTGTAGAATGCAAAATGTGTACTCTAAGTAGCTCAAGAATGCAAAATCTAAATGTTAAGATGCTGATAAATGCGAAATGTATACGTTAAGTCACTCAAGAATGCAAAATGTATGTTTTAAGTGGCTGAAGTCCAAAATGTCCT
>JAOUZG010033416.1:273938-300226 GCA_026289955.1 Argiope argentata
TGCGTGCGTTAAGTGGCTGAAGAATACAAAATGTATGTTTTAAGTGGATGAAGTCCAAAATGTCCTCGTTAAGTTGTGAAGAATACAAAATGGCCACATTAAGTTGCTGAGGAATGCAATATATATATGTTAAAGCTGAAGAATGCAAAATGTATAGGTTAAGTGACTGAAGAATGCAAAATTAAAATGCACAAATTCTAATATTACGGGGGGGGGCTTATAAAGTATACAGAAAATATTGTAATTGACAATTTTGACACTCTCTCTCTTGTACGTGAGAAAAATACTAAAAATTCACTTTGAACAAGGCTGGGGAAATTTGACATATGCGCTTTGTTCCTAAGATTTCTATCAAATTTCGAGTGAAACTTATTTATAGGAAGACTAATTTACAGGCTGTCCCAAATGTAAGTTGAAACGACAAGTTAAACGAATATAAGTTAAAACGAAGATATCTAGATAGATAACTTTGGTACCTTAGTTTACCATCTGAAAGGTAGTTGAATGAATATTTGAAGCCAAATCCGCCAAAGGGTTGATTTTTTTGTTGGCTTGTAATTTAACAAAAATGTTCACGCAATAACATGTCATGAAATTTTGTATTACATGAAATTTGGTAAGAGTACAAAAGGTAGATTTAAAAAATATATTTACTATTCTTTAGTCTTTAATTTATAATTTTCATTATAAATGTGATCAAATCTGAAATAAATTTCGATCAAATTTAGTCTTAGGTGGTTTCCTTTAATCTGGTATTAAATATGAATAAAATAAATTGGCTTAGTGATATTTATATTCTTAAAATATTAAAATACATTATCATCGACAACCCGCAATTTTTTTTTTTAATTTCAAAGTTCTAGAAATGAATAAGAAGTCCATTAAATGATTCCAGCTACTAAATCTGAAAGTTATCAATCAAAATCATTATGTAGAAGAATTATAATTCTACAAAACTTACAAAGTTAATCAATAGATTTTTTTAATTCATCGATTTATCAGAATAATCATAAAAAATAATAATTTAAAAACGTTATTACAAATTCGTATGAATGAGAAATTTTGCAAAAAAAAAGAAAAAAAAACCCAGGTATTTACGTATTGGACCGTCCATCTTTATCGCCAAATTTGAAGACGTCGCCAATGGGTTGCTAATTCGCCAATAATGGCATAAAACCGCCATTATTTAAAAAATTGTTTAACTGCCGCCGGCCATTTTGTTAGTTTTTTGGCGCCATTTTATTAATTTTGTTTATTTAGTTTTGACAACGGTTTATCACCACATTTCAATCAATCGCCAATGAATTACTAAATGTTGGCGACCGTTGGCGAAGACGGTCTTATACGTAAGTACCAAAAACCATTATTAGAGTTACCGTATTCCTTCGTTTAAGTTACATGTTAGACATTTGAGAGTTTCTTTATTCCCTTGGGAGCAGTTAGTTTTATGGTAGCTGAAAGTATCTCATGCATTTTAGAAAAGTGGAAAAGAACTTTTCTTTTCGCTTGGAAAGAGAAATCCTGTAATTCTTTTTTAAAAATTTAAAATGAACTTGTAAAGAATGAATAATATTTTGATCTCATTCCTTATTAAGTTATGCCTTGAGATCACAGAAATAAGTTGTTGTTGTCAACATAGATAATAATGTCTATTTATCATATAAAAAAAATTGTTTAACACTTTCAACGCTACATACGAGATATCTCGTCTTCCAATTACAGTCTTCTGTGGGATAAAATTTGTTTCTTATGTCAGTTTAGATAAGTTGAACTTTCTAATACGTATCTCGAAAATATCTTTCTTTTTTTTGTATATGCTTTATATAAAATATTGAAGAATTTGAAAAATGAGATATCTCGTCGGTAGCGCTGAAAATATTAAAAATGCGTTTTATTCGCTTTGTGATTGGTAAATAGTGAGTCACATGACCCGTGGTATTTGAGGTTTGCTTTACCAGTATTATTCGAGATATTTAATAAAAATTATTATCGCATAGTAAATATTTGTATTGCACTAGAAGGTGAAATGAGGACAAATAATCAATGTAAAAAATTTTTGTCAATTCCTACTTAAGTCAATAAAGAAATTTTTTATTTTAGTTACTTTTATTAAATAATTACAACTAATATAAACAATTTATCAAAAAATTATATCTGGTCAAAACAAAATCAAGTTTGTATATGTTGAAATTAAATCAGAACCCGCTCCTCGTGCGTGAATTTTCAACTCCAATTGGGGCAACGTAAGTGCGCGAATTTTCTACGCCAGATGAGGTAATGCAATACATGCTTGAAATTTTTTAATTTCTTTATTTTGTTTTTTTTTTAATTTGAAAGTAATCAGAAAGTACTATATAAATCAGGAAAAATCGATTAATTAACAATATTTAATTTTAAATGCATCAAACATTAAGGAAATGAACAGAATCGTTTGAAATAATCGGCCGAAAATATGTTAAGTCTTAGTCAGTTAAATCTAAGTCATGAAAGCTAAGCCAATTTTTAATTATTAAAAAATTAACTACCTTAATGAATGAATATTTAAAAAAACCGTATTAACATCAAGTGTCATCCGCTATAAGTTTAAAAAAATTTATTTGATCTTGAGTGGATGAATAAAAGTTATTTTATTAACGATTGAAAATCTGAACAAGATATGTAAATATGTTTAAGGAGATTGTGAACTCATAATAGGAATTTAAAAAGGAGGACCAAAGTTTTAGTTAACACCAAATTAACAGCAAATGAGTTAAAAACAATGTTATTTCTTAATTCAATTTTCAGACTCACAGTTAGGGGCAAACTAATGAATAATCATCCGATTTGCTTTATCGTTTTCGAGTCACAGAAATTTTTTTTCGCTTGTCTAGCAATTCGTCTGAAGTTATACGCGTTAATTCTGGATTCTTTTTATTTAATTGTAATAAGACGTTTAGAGATATCAGATGAAAAAAAAAATGCGAAAATAGACCGACTGAGAATTTTACAACTTGAAAAAAAAAGCTAATAAGCGTGAAAATACAAAGTAGGCGGAGAAATGTTATCCGATAACCTCCATTGGTTTTATTTCTCATAAATAAAAGCATTCAATTATTATGATAAAATATAACGAAATAATAAACATTGATTTCGATTAAATATAATTTTTTTAAAAAAAATTAAGAGGAAAAATAGAATTTAACGTAATTAATTAAATGATCAATCAATATTCCAATACGTTATATTAAATAATTATATAATGGTTCAGAGGTGATAGTTCACTAATTCAATTCTAAACTACGATCTGTGGATGACTGAATGACATCTATGGTTGAAGACTGCCTTTTAAGAAGGGTTGTGACGCGTCTGTAGCTAAGCTGTACTCCTGGTCCTAGATGACGCTATTGAAAAAATAAGAGACTCTCACTCGGTTTAAAATCGCTGACTTCATCCGCTAGTTTGTCTATAACATTAGAAATTAGATACGTAAGTGCGTGAATTATCTACTGAGTTGAGGTAAGTCAATACAGATTGAAAATTTTTAATTTTCTATATTCTGTATTTATTTAAATTTAAAAGTACTTCAAAATGAATCGGAAAAATCGATTAATGAACAATGTTTAATTTTAAATGCATCAGACATTGAAATAATCAGAATCGTTTGAAATAACACTCCAAGTGTAGGGACAGAAATTAGCCATCTTAATAAATTCCACTAAAAGATCCTTAGGATTCCCTTGCACGAGCTGTACATGTGATTGTCATACCGCAAAGATTTCTATTAAAATCCAAAGGTATATATTCAGAGGGATAAAAATTTAATCAGCTTTTTCGTCATTCCGTTTTGTGTCGTTCGGTGTTGTGCTTGTCGCTTTTGCTTGTACATATACCTGCTTTCTGTGATGGAATAAAAGGAACTTAAATATTCAACCCGTCTTATGCCTGATTTCGGCCACGACCCACCGTCTGCTTACAAAATAATAATAATGCATTACATTATATAAATAAAATTTTTGGACGAAAAAGGGTTTGGGGTTCTAGGAACCATTATCGGTAGAAACCCGAAGACATTTTCTCTAAATCTTATCATGAAAAACACTGCAATAGGTAATCTTCCTAAACATAGGAATCGAACTAAAATCAAGAAAAGTACGGCCAGATTTTAAATGGAGTATTTGCCACTTTTCTCTTAAATACAGTCATGTTTGACTTTTTACCTAAACTGATTACAAAAACCAGAGCTATCCGCATTTTTACACCCACATCTTACGGCGTAAGTTGCGCGTCTCTCTCCACAATTGGTTCAATACCACTTCACGCATTTGATCATGAAAATACACTATCTTGAAACGTACGGCGAACCTGTCACTCCGGCCTCTCAAGATAATTTGAAGCGGATAGCCGGGGGATTCACCTACTCTCTTTCAGCTAAGGACCGCCGAGAGGATATTTGTTCAGCATCTCGGAATGTTAGCTTAAATACCTCGTATAAGTATCTGAATCCAGTGTTTGCTCTCAGTCTTGGGGTTCTGAGTCTTCTATTCTTTGCCCACGATTTGTTATTGTTGGAACCGAGGGATGCTTCGGTTATTAAATTTCATTGAAGTGTTATCAATTCGTGAGCTTTATGAATACTTCAAAAATGGTTTTATTAGAGCCAACAACTTTTAAACGTTTTCTGAAAATTGCGCTCATTAGATGAAAGATTAGATATCATTAGATGAAATAAGTTAGTAAATAAAATAAGTTAGAAGGTAAGTTAAATTGAGTGTATAAAATAATTTTAATTAGTTACGTTGGTCTTTGGAAAATGTCTCAGAGATTACATTTTTAATCATCTTTGTTATTTTAACACTTGTTGTTGTTTCTTATGGCACTTACCATGAATACCGATTTAAGCCTAATCGGCGTCTCTTGTTTTGTAGTAGCGCCAACTAGGGCCCAGAGTACGACTTTTGCAACTCACTCATCACATTCGCTTGCACAGACCCTTTTTACAGAGGGGGGGGGGGGCATTGACACACCTTAAAGTTAGAACACAGAAGAACAACCATGCCCGAACCGGGAACTCGAGAACCCCAGATCACGGAGAAGACGCGCTACCTCTATGTCAGGACGCCTGGCATTTTAACACTTAGAATGTAAATTAATGCATTTATACTTAGAGGTGTTGTCTGTGTATGACTATGTTATCCAGACAAAGCTATTGTATTTACAATCTGAAATTTAACACACAAACAGTCGATATGGTGATTCGACGCATCTTTGCATCCGTATTTTAAAATTAAATCAAATATTCTGCACTATTCTGGATTATATTTTTAAAGTATTTATGAATAGTGTGGTTTTTAAAGATAGTAAGAAAAAAAATATGCGTTCCTAATCTAAAAGACGAAATGCTTTTGATGTAATTTATTAATTTTTGTGTTTTTTTAAGCAGTCATTTTTCTCAAATAATTTTGAGAACCGAAATTAAAAGCCCATCTTGTGACATCCAAACTTCTATATTTTTTAAGTCATTATTCGAACGTTTTTCTGCAATTTAAAGCAAGGAGATCGAGACATACTGTTTATTATCGTGTCAGAACATGATGTTTTTGGCAACAAAAATCCGTAGGCGAAAAATAAAAATTTTATCATCCGAATGAGCATCTCAAAATTTAAGCTTTTAATAATGCGTTGCCATTGCATTTACAAAAGCTCTGATTTTTAAAAAATGTTTAATGACTACAACAAATAAAATCTAGAAGAAATGATATTTGGAGCGCATGATCATATGAAATGAAATAAATAGGAAATGTGATATTTTTTTAACAATAAATGCGAGAAAAAGTTTTTTTTTGATCGTTTGCAATACTAAATTGAATCATTCAAAGAAAAAATTAAAATGAATGAAAATATAATTTACTTTAAACGAGCACGTGGTATTTCAATGAGGGTTCAATGAGATGCGGTTTCTGGCGTCAATCAAAATGCGTGAGCTATGAATTGAAATTTTAAATGTTAACTTTCTCAAAAATAAGCCTTAGAAGACTCAAAAATATTGGTAAATGGCTGCAATTTCGAAATAAAGACATTTTTAATCTCCAAATTGCCACTTTTTGCTGAGTTAATTTTATCAGCTTTTTTAACTTTATGAAAGCTTTCTTCAAACTTGAATAAAAAATCTTTTTAAAAAATAGTTTAAATGGTTTGATTAATCCATACGTTTGCAAATTCTTCCCCTTTTTGTTGAAATCTTTTCTTCAAACATTAATAAAAATATTTTTTTTAAGTAGATTAGATTGTTTAATTAAGTAAAACGTTTTTCAATGATTGGCCGTTCAAGAAATGAGGTTCTGACATGATACATTGAAATATGCACAACAGATTTCATTGTTTACGAATTTAAGTTCAGTAGAAAATAAACAAAGACAGTCGAAAATAATGATGAAAAATATCAGAATTACGAATTAAAATAAATTTCTAAATTATTAATATTGCATTTTAGTTTTAATTTCGTTGATATTATCACGTTGTAAGCAACGACATACCATTTTTGTTGTACAAACTTATATATAATAAAACTTAGCTTATTGTGGCGATTTGTTTATATTGATGCTTATGAAAGAATCAACATAACTTACTTCCCTGAGTAATATTATTGCAGAATTAAGGAATATATGTTATGGAGATTCATTAAAATCTTGCAGACTATATTTTAAAGATTGCAATGTATATACTTCATTAGTAAACTTTTCATTCAAGAATATAAAAATAGAAAAAAAAATTCTCTTTTAAATTCATATAAAATATTTGAGTAATTTGAATATATTTTTAATTACAGGATTATATTTATTAAGACACTTTTTTTAATTATTTTGTTTATGCATGAAAGTCCGATAATATTTACTTTAGGAATATCAAAGAGGCATTAAATTTAAAAAAATGTCTTGAAGATATGGAGCTTGCAAAAAGCTTCGTCTTCTTCCATGAAACCATAATCGTTTGCTCGACTTAGAAATCATAATGAAATGACTAATAGCTCTAACAAAAACTTTATTATTCTGCGTCCACTTTTATTAACCTTTTATTCTCTCATCAACTGGTAATATATGGTCACTCAAGAAAATAATATAACCACATTGTTAGATAATGACCCCATTTTATAGCAATTACCTCTTTTAGAAACACTCACTAAAGAAACTTGACAGTTAGCTGTTCTATGATTTTCACGAAACCAACAACAGTATGAATCAGTTGTTTTGACAGAAGAGATAGCTATCACTTTTAAGCAGTGACATTTGTATAATAATCACTGCATGGGTAGATAAAGCGTATTGAATAGAAAACCATTTCCTACGCCAAACAAGATACAGACATCCTGACGGCTATTTCAAATCAAAATGTCTTTGATTGTCATTTTTTTACTACTGGTTATAATGTAAAAAGCCCACCTACCTCATAAATTTAACCTTACTAATTCATAAACCTGTTTATGACTCAATCCCAAAGTTTTGGTACTTGGCGGCTGTGACGGCGACAAAAGAGCTCCAAAAAAAAATTCGCCAATTTGGCGATTTCAATCGTCAAACTATATAGCAAGTAATTCGCTCGTTCAAAATTTTTCATACTCAATAACCATATAAACTTGGGTATATTTTTATAATTTTTGCATGATTTTTCTTGGCGCTTTTGTTTGTCATTAAAACCGAATTGTTCCATAGTTTCGACAGACATGCGTGAAATGTTTTTCTGCCAATTTTAATTCTGCTTTAAAAATATATAATATATATTTATTTATTTGAGTTTTCAATGAATTAAGTGAGAAAATCAGCATGCTTATCCACTTATTAATTTATTTAAATTAATGAAGTAAAGTTGACTGAACGCAACTGATTTCTATTATATAAAAATCTTCCAAAATACTTTTACGTAGAATAATCTTTTAAATTCAATAAAAATGAAATTCAATTTCAGGATAAGTTCTACAAAAATATAATCTAAGTTCAAGAAATGATATTCTGACATGTTACATTGAAATATGCATGGCAGATTTCATTTTAATGTATTTTGATTATTATTCGCCTACGGATTAAAATTTTTATTGTTCGCCTACTAATTTTTGTTGATCCCCCCCAAAAAAAACATCATGTTCTGACATGACAATAAAACTGCCAAACAATAAATGCGTTTTCAGTAATAATGTTACAGAAAATATAGTTACTCGATTAGTAATAATCATCATCATGAATAGAGTTTAATGGAGTCATCACACTGTCTGGCAATAATTAATTATAATCGATTAGTTACGTTGATTGTAACTTATGAATGCTACATATTGCCTACTAATTGTGATATACTCAATTAATTCTATACAGAGCTGTATAACGCAAATAATTTTATCTAAAACTACCAGAAATTATCGAAAGTATATTTTTTAAAGATTTTTTTAAAGGTTGACCTGTTTTTACGTGTATCGTTTTATTATCATGTCAGAACATAAGGTTGTTTGGGGGATGAGGTTTTTGGAGTCAACAAAAATGCGTGGGCAATGAATTGAAATTTTTTTTTATCTGCACGAGCAACTCAAAAAATCAGCTTTTAATAACGCGTTGCCATCCTATTTATAAAAGCTCTGATTTTTTCAAAAATAAGACTATTGCAAATAAAGCCTAGAAAAATGTCATTTTGAGCACGTGGTTATACGAAATGCAATAAATAGGAAATGTGATATTTTTGTAAACAATCAATACGAGACAAAGTTTTTTTGGATCGTTTGCAATACCAAAGTGACTCATTCAGTGAAACAATTAAAACGAATAAAAATATAATTGAACTTGACACGAGCACGTGGTGCTTGGCTGTTCAAGAAATGATGTACTGGCATGATACATTGAAGTATGCATAGCAGATTTCAATTAATAATTTTTATGTATGCTTCTTTGACAACAGATTAATTTGTAAAAGGTTGACGTAGAACTAACATCATTGCTGTTATCTCTCCTTAAAACCGATTGACTCCAAAACTTTGTTTTACAGCTAGAAAAGTTAAAAATGAAAGTTTAAAAAAATTATCATTATATATATGTACATATATACCTATATATAAAGAGAGGGGAGGGATAAAGACCAATAGAGAAGTCTCGTGATTGTTTCAAACCAGATTAAACTGGTGAATGACTTAAATTAATTAAGAAAAATAATGACTTGAAAATAATGATGTTCCCGAATGATAACTTGAAATCTACAGTCTTATATTTCGTTTTATTTTCATTTACATAAATAAAACAGAAAATATTAATTTTTTTTTCGAAAAAAATACTTTCATGACTTTTTAAAAATTATTACCAAGTTTGATAACATTTGGTCTTGTAATTTTCCTTTTATGACCAGCTCAAAGTAAAATTTTATTTATAAACAGCCTTTACTTTATGCAGGAATATCTAGAGAAAAACTTTATATTTTTATAAATGATTTTTCGTTATATATTTTATATTTTATATAATAATTATGAAAATTTATATTATTTTATTTTATTTTATAAAAATATGAAATAAAATTACATATATATCGATTCTTACAATATGGAAAAAATACCCTGATAAAATTTCTCGAATCAGGTTATTCTTCGTTCTTTTAACAATAGCTGATGATGAATTGGGAAATAAAATGTGATCGGGGGGAAGCAGCAACAAAAACAGGGTGGCTTTAACCCATCCATTCTTTTAATGTCTTCCACGTTGCTGGGAGATTAATCTCCGTAAATATCGTTTGGAAGCCCGGGTGAATCGGAAAAATAGAAAAGAAAATCATATGCAGTAATAAAGTCTCCGACAGTTATCAGTAAAAAGACGGCAGTACATTATTCTACGAAATTATATATATTTTTTCGATAGGCTGAAGTACTGTCTAAGCAATATTTCATCTACATCTATGGCATTTCTATCATAAAGCTGTAGACGTTGGGAGAAAATGTAATTAAAAATGATATAGTCATATAAAGTCATGCATTTTTATTTTCTCTTATACATGTATAGAGTAAGTGCTGTAAATTTGAACTCGGGATTATTGAACTCGAATCTCCACGTTTTAGACCTTCCCAAGCTCTAAAAACGCATATTTGGAAAAGGTAATGACGTATTAGACCGTCAACACTAATGGTCGCCAACGGTTCAGTAATTGATTGGCGATGGATTCAAATTTGGCGATAAAACATCGACGCCAGCGAAACCAACAAAATGGTGGACGACAGTTAAGGTTTGAACTTTTTTTTAAAAAATAATGATGGGGTTTTTTTGCTATTATTGACGGTTTAGCACTTCATTGGCGACGTCTTCTTATTTGGCGATAAAGATCGACGGTCTAATACATAAATACCTTGAAAAATTTCCGTTCTATCTTTCTGCGACAAAGATAGCTCAAAAACATTTTAAACTAGATAGTTGAAATTTGGTATGCGGTCTTAACTGGTAAAAAACCATCATTATTTTAAAAAAATTTCAATCCTTAACTGTCGTCCTCTATTTTGTTGGTTTCGTTGAATTCGATGGTTTATCGCCAAATTTGAAACCGTCGCCAATGAATTACTGAACCGTTGGCGACCATTAGCGTCAACGGTCTAATACATAAGCACCTTTTCCAAATATGTGTTTTTAAAGCAAGGAAAGGTATAAAGCGTTGAGATTCGAGGTCAATAATCACGATTTCTGTCAAATTCTGAGTAAAGTCCGTTGAGAGGAAGTCCATCAATTCTGCTGACCGAATGTAAATTAAATAATTACAAAACGAAAAGAGCCAGGTAGATGCGGAAATTTAACATCTACAGTTCAGACAACTTTCAAATTTTCAGCCAAGTCCGACAAGGGGTTGACTTTCTGTCAGTCTGTATTTTTAGAAACAAGTAAATGCTATAATTCTAAAATGTAATGACCTAAATTTACCAAATTTGGTATCAAACTCTGTCATTAGAAGTAGAGTTTTGTGTCAATCGGCTGTGAAAAACATGTCTAAAACAGAAATTCAACTTTCAGATTATATTAAGGAATTAATCGCCTAAAAACTCGCCAAGGACGAAACATAATGTGCCAAAAGTTAATATTTCGTAAAAACTGTGCGCCAATGTCATGTAAGCATTCTATAGTATAACAAGTTTATAAGAGAATATACGAGAAAGTGTTAGGGAGACCACTATCACTAAGGCCTATAGATTTTTTTCACAGTTATGCATCGATAAGTTTTGGTAAATTTCACTATTTATCTTGCATGCTGTTAATGATGTCATGTCCTTTTTCCTCTTGCAAAATATCTCAACCCAAAAAGGACTCTAAAATGAAAAATTATTAAAAGCATATGATGAGTATCACGGCAGCTTGAATTGAATTTATTGTTTCTTTTAGTAAGAATAATATATCCTGTCTTGTATATATTCCTGTATTTAATACAGTCTATTTTGTGTTTAACAAATAATACAGTCTATTAGTGCTACTGAGCACTGAACTATAAGCGATTATGTAAAACCACGTACACTGTCAAATTGTGACATAGGCAAAATACTATCTACTTAGCTATAAGTGATTATGTACCACCATGAGCACAGTCAAATTGTGATTAAACATATTTAAAATAATATCTACTTAGCTATAAGCGATTATGTACCACCATGTGCACAGTCAAGTTGTGATTAAACATATATAAAACACTACCTACTTAGCTATAAGTGATTATGTACCACCAAGTGCATAGTCAAATTGTGAATAAAACATATGGAAAATACTATTTACTTAGCTGTAAGCGATTATGTGCCACCACGTGCACACTCAAATTGTGATTAAAACTTATGCAAAATATAAGTAATAAACAAGTTGAATAAACTTATGCAAATATATACTTAGCTTTAAGAATTATGTACGACCATGTGCACTGTCAAATGGCGTGTTTCAAACAAACTTTGATAGAAATATAAAATTTGAGGTGTAAAGACTTTTAACCAAATAACATTTAATTAATTCCAATTTTTAGGGGATATTCATCACACTTTTACACCTTTTTTAATTAGTACTATTAATTAACACTCACCTTATATATATCTTGTTCAAATTTTCAATCGTTAATAAAATAATTTTTATTAATCCCCTCCAGTTGAAATACAATTTTTAAAAACTTGTGGTGGATGACATTACATTCTTTTATGTTAATACATTCTTTTCACCATTCTACGGATGTTAATACATTCTTTTCAAATATTGATTCATTAGTTAAATTTAGTTAATTTTTTAACACTTTAAATAGAGTTTTAGCAGTTTGTAAGGAAAATTGAAATCAACAGGCACTTTATCAATCGGAAAAATGTAGTTCAGTATTTTCAAGAATGCAAGTTCAATTCTTACGAAAATCAATGATTTTTTGATAAATTTTTGAAAACTTTTGCTTTAAATATGCGTTTTATCCTAATTTTTCTTCGAGAATCAGTTATTAGTTGTGTTAGTGAGTTAGTAGTTAGAATGTAGTTAGGCTTGAATGAAGGTTTTTACTCAAAAAATAAAATTGAAGAAATTTTAAGCTTTTATTTTCAATTCCGATTTCTTTCCTTAAATTCTTTGTCATCAATTGCTGGTCACCTCTCCTACCAAACTTTAAAATTGATCTACGTGTAGAGAAGGAGAATGGAAAATTGTAAGGAAATTCGCTATCAATTTTTTCCTTTTAATATTTTGATTTTGTCATACGTATATATTTACATTAATTGTAATTATTTAACAAAAAGTAACTAAAATAAAAAAAATTCTTTGTTGACCTAAGTAGTAATTGACTTAATGTTTTTATTTATTACTTGTTATTTGGCAATATACTTTTGTTTTATTTGTTCGAATATATGATAAATTTAAAATCAGAAAAACAACATATACTTTCACATTCTATGTATGATTATTTAAAAATTACGACGTTCTTTTAACTATTATTTTGAACTATAACTACAAAAAGAAGACAGAGTTTTCTTTTCTCCTAATACAAAAAAAATTCCAGGGAGAATCTGGACATCAAATAACGATCTTTACGCCCCTTTGCTATTTACTTCTTAAAATATTTCTGTCTGCCATGAGATAAATGTAGCCGCGTACAGAAAAAGAATTTAATACAAATGCGTCTTAGTATGTGTGTCTATGAGAGATAAGGCCTTCCTTTTTTTCCCTAAAAATAAAAATAATAAATAAATAAATAAAAAGGAAATACTCAAAGGAACTCCCAAATCGGAATTCACACTTATTTATACTCGCCCACAAAAAATCGTAAGCTTCTGCTTATGGGGGGGGAGATAGTGCGTGCATTTTTTTCCCTATTCTCTCTCCCCCAACCTCGAACATGATTTATCACTCTTAGTTACATTTTTACCCTCCATGATATAATTTTTCTGGTTGGATTCCAAATCTTGTAGGAAAACTGTTAGACGTGCTTCGACTACAGCAGATGGATTCCTGGCCGAAGGCTGCTTTGAGGTTAAACGTTCTCGTAGCATGTAATCTCTGGTAATATTGTTTCAGTTTTCGAAGAAAATTATACCTTTTAAAGAATGTAACTTTGCGTAATATGTGATATTTGCTTCGATTGTGGATGACATGATCATTTTTAGTCCGTTTTAAATGGCTGAAAATGTAAAACTACAACAAATTGATTTGGTGTTAAACAAATTGGAGATAAGTCATTTCTAATTTTAAAAAATTATAATTTAATACTTTCAAATGGCCATCAGTTATGAAATCCATGGTGTTCAGCTCCAAAAAAATATGACATTTTAACCCCTTAGTTAGAATGTCCGAGCGTCACTTGAGCATCGGAAAGTGGTAATTAAATCACTAAGGTAAATATGAAGCTATTCTTAGACTTATAAATCGTCTCAAAATTATCGATAACTCATAAATATCATTAAATAGACACTACTCGTTCGAATAATTGGTATAATAGTATTGGCCTTCAGAATATTACAATTATGTCGGAAATACGCCAAAGTACATCAGAAAAAATAAATCACTCGAAATTATTCGAATTAATTAGAAGCAAAAAAAATCGTTATAATATAGAAAACAGAAAAACATTTAGATGACCGGCAATTATACTCTCCAATTGGGTAGCTCTAAATAAATCTGAAACCGTAATCTTTTAATTATGGTTCCTGAACGTACATCGGTTAGTGATAATTAAATCAACGTTATAAATTAAGCATTTCTTAGACGTTATAACTCAACCCCAAATTAGCCATAATTCATAAATATCGTAATACAGTAGACATCACTCACTTCCGGTCCGATTCAAAGTGACCAGTATAATCGAAATGTTCTCAAAATAATGGAATAATTTTGTAAGAATACAATGACGTCAGAAAAACCGACCTTGCAGTATTATCCATGTTATTCCTTCGTTTTAATTAGAAGATATATATATATATATGCTGAAGTGACAAAAGTCATGGGATGACTATTAATATCGTGTTGGTCCTCCTTTTGCCCGGCGAAGTGCAAGTGGTTAAGTGCAGGTGGTCGCCCACTGCGCTGTCCATGATGGGATGGGATGGGATGCCTGAAATTTGATACTCTCGGCACACTCTTGATACTGTGGATCTCGGAATGTTGAATTCACTAACGATATCCGCAATGGAACTTCCCATGCGTCTAGCTCCAACAAACATTCCACGTTCAAAGTCTGTTAATTCTCGTCATGCCACCATGAATCACGAAAAACCTGCTCACATGAATAACTTGAACTCAAATGAAAGCTCTGGAAAACGAACTGCGCATTACACTTTTTCGCTGCGATACTACTGACATCTGTATATTTGTATATTGCTATCCCATGACTTTTGTCACTTCAGTGTATATATATATATATATATATATATATATATATATATATAGGAGAGAAAAAATTCAGATAATCGCCAAGTATTCTCTTCGCAGTGGTCAAATCCAAATAAATATGAAATATTAATCTCTTATTTAAGATGTCCGAACGTCAACCGTGCGTCAGATAGTAGTAATTAAACCAATAAGTTAAAAATTAAGCAATTCTCCTACGTTATTGGCGGTATAAAATTGGCAGATACTTCATAAACATTTTAAACGCCGTTCTCTTGGGTCTGGTTCAAAATGACATTCGTATGATCAGTATAACAGAAATGCCTTCAAAATAATGCAATAATGTAGAAATACAAGGACACAAGAAAAAACATAGTATACGACATCTTTTGCATCATTCATTTGATTTAATTAAAAAAAAAATACGTTATAAAATACAAGAAAAAATATGCATACATATTTATTTTTTAAACTTTCTTAAAGAGTTATCGAGACTATTAAAATAGTAACTATTCTTTGGATAAACCTCTTATATGAATAATGCCCAGCAAAAGATCTATCCACCTATCCTCTAATTTATCCATTTTTCACATTTTGAACCAAACCCAACAAGGAATGAATGTTTATATGTTCTTTACTTTCAAAAATGTATAAACTCGATAGTTTGATGCGCTAACTTCATAAGCCAGTTAACATCTGCGATACTCAAGTATACTTTTAGTATTGTAGTTATGTTACTCGGCTACTGACCCTAACTGCGCGTTTACGTACCTCTATATTCAATCGCTACATTGGTTACCTTGACAACAAACAAGCAAAGTCGTCACTCACTTGACGCAGTAACTCACGTACTCACCCTCTCATCATAGCGCTTGAAGCTTTAACATCGTTCCGTCTCTAGGCCGACTCACTTTCAGGAGAGTACTGTGGCTTTAGCTTCATATGCCAGATAACATCTACGATAAACAAGTATATATTTGTATCGTGATTAAGTTACTCGGCTACAGTCGCTAGCGTTGCGAGTTCGTACCGCCCTCTTCAACCGCACACAAGTTCAGAAACACAATGAATCTAAATATATCAAAATTAGTATGGGTTTTTGTGATGGCAAATGCAGCTTTGTTTTAAATTTTTGATTCAATCGGCTGAAAAAAACGTGTCTAAAACACCAGTTCAGTTTTTAGATATTAGTAATTATTAATTAATCGCCAAAAAACGCGCCAAAATAATCTGATATATTAAGTAAAAATGCTAAATGCCCGCCAAATGTTAATATTTTGTAATTATTGTTTACCATGTCATGCAAAGCGTTCTCTAGGATAACACTTTTATAAGAGATTATGCGAGAATAATAATTTTTTATAATTATTATTAATTTTTAGTAATCAGAGAAATATTCTATAACCCTTCCGAAGTTTCTCTTTCTAACATTCGTACACTAAAGGCCTTATCACACGGCAAAATACCGTCTACACTTTCGTGGACAGTCTTCGATTTATGCCTGCAGGCAAAGATTTTCGTCATCGTGTCCTTTTTTTAATAAAAAGTCGGCTTGAAAATGTAGATGATAGAGACGGAAATATCGTTTGCAAACGAAATTCAACCAATCATGTGAAACTTTGACAGTGACGTAGTGCGCCAAGAATGGCGCACCTACTCAGTATGAGCAATGAATAAAGAGCGATAAATACGCAATAACGTACGCCTACGTTTTTAGGTTTACCAGAAAGTAAATGCTCAAGTGACGTCACTTTCGTGATCGTTTGTCCACGAAAGTGTGACGGTATTTTGGCGTGTGTGATAAGACCTTAAGAAGTTCAGAAGTCAAAAATTCGGTAAAGAGAAATGTTGTCAACGATTTTTTCCCCTTTTCTACATATTTAGTCTTAGAAATTACACTTTCCTCTTCTGTATTGCAAATGTTTTATATTTACCAAAAAAAAAGTTAATCCAATCCCAAAAGATAAAATTATCGATGACAAATTGATGGTCCATTTTTCCTTCTTTAATGTTATTATAAACATGATATCATATTTCAATTCAACAGACACACGATTAATCATTATCGTAGATAATAATTCATCAGATTGTCGTCTCAGATAATGAATGTTGATTTTCTGAACGTCATTAAAAGATAATGCAAACTAAGTACGGATAGTAAATGATGAAAATTAAATTGGAAGAATGACAAAAAAAGCGAAGTTCATTTTCATATATATTGACTATGATAAAAATCATTTAAAAAAGTAACTGAGTTCGCTTTTCACTAAGTCAAATAATTGCAAATAATTATTTTAATTTTGCTGTCCAATCCCAAATTAATTCTGGCTCTGAAATACAGGGGTGATTATATAATATATAGTCTTTTTTTGTCGAATTATGTCATTGTAATTGTAGCTGTTGAATTTCTAGATGATATTTATTAAAATCATGCTGAGAACATATCATTAAATTGAAGAACGTATTAAGTTTTTCTTGATCACAAAATATGAAATGTGTCGAGATTCGTCACTGGTGCAATTAACATTCCAAACATAATTTTTCACTTTCTAAGCCAATGCTCTGAACTTTTCATCACAATTGGAGTAAATTTCTAGCCATCTTACTAATCATTCTTTGCATAGGAATGCTGATTATGTTTAATAAATGTATTTAAAATAATTGGAATTTTCGAAGAATAATTCCCTAATCAATTATCGGTTATCTCATTTTTTTAAATATGAAAGCTGATGATTCCTAGATGTGCCATTAATATTCAACATTCCTTCAAGAATGATTAAGATCGATACATATTTCCTTCTGGAACCAAAAAGAAAAAAGGAAAACCGAATCCCTCCCCGGAAATAGGATGGTCAAATTCAGGGAATATTTCATTCTTGGATTAAAAGCTGAAAATCAGTTCTATACTGAAAAATAGAAAAATTAAACTCTGGGTATATTTTATTCTTTATTCAGTTTTATTCATGTTTGGACGTATTTCATTCTGGTACCAAGAACTGAAAATCTAGTTTATACCGCAAAAAGAAAATTAAATTTAGGATGTTTTACGTTATGGAATCAAGGCTCAAAACTCTGGCCTATCCCAGTAAACAGGACAGTCAAAGTCGAATCAGATTTAATTCTAGGATTAAGACCCAAAAGTCCGGCGTATCCCAGAAAATAAGACAGACAAAATTAAATCAGATTTAATTCCGGGATCAAAACTCAAAAATCCGATCTATCCCTGAAAACAAGGCAGTTAAAATTAAATGATATCATTAAAGGGTCAAAAGTCAAAACTCCGATATATCCCAGAAAACAGAGTAATCAAAGTCTATTCATATTTCGTCTTGAGACCAAGACTCAAACTCCGGTCTATCCCAGAAAAAGTCGAATCAGAATTTATTCGGGGATCAAGACTGAAAACACTGGTCTATCCCCCCCAAAAAAGGGTAATCAAAGTCTAATTCTATTTCCTCTCAAGACTCAACTCCGACCTATTTCAGAAAACAGACCAATCAAAATCTGGAATAATATTTCATTCAGAGACCAAAAGTCAAAAATTCGATCTATCCCAGAAAATCGGGTAATTAAAGTCGAATCATATTTCTTCTTGAGACCAAAATTCAAACTCTGGTCTGTCCCAGAAAAAGTCGAATCAGATTTTATTTCGGGATCAAGACTAAAAATTCCGATCTATCTCTGAAAACAGAATAATCAAATTCGAATCATATTTCCTCTTGAGACCAAGACTCAAACTCCGCTCTATTGCAGAAAACAGACCAATCAAAATCTGTAATCCTACTTCGTTACAGAATCAAAAATCAAAACTCCGATCTATCCCAGAAAACAGGATAATCAAAATCAAATCATATTTCCTCTTAAGACCAAGACTCAAACTGCGGTCTATCCCAGAAATAGTCGAATCAGATTTTATTCCGGAATCAAGACTCAAAACTCCGATCTATCCCTGAAAACAGGGTAATAAAAGTCGAATCATATTTCCTCTTGAGACCAAGACTCAAACTCTGGTCTATCCCAGAAAACAGGCCAATCAAAATCTGGAATCATATTTCATTCAGAGACCAAAAGTCAAAATTCTGATCTATCCCAGAAAATAGGGTAATTAAAGTCGAATAATATTTTCTCTTGAGACCAAGACTCAAATTCCGGTCTAAACCAGAAAAAATCGAATAAGATTTTATTCCGGAATCAAGACTCAAAACTCCGATCTATCCCAGAAAACAGAGTAATCAAAGTCTATTCATATTTAGTCTTGAGACCAAGACTCAAACTCCCATCTACCCCAGAAAAAATCGAACCAGATTTTATTCGGGGATCAAGACTCAAAACTCCGGTCTATCCCCCAAAAAAGTCCTATTTCCTCTTGAGACCAAGTCTAATCCTATTTCCTCTTGAGACCAAGTCTAATCCTATTTCCTCTTGAGACCAAGACTCAAACTCCAGTCTATTTCAGAAAACAGGCCAATCAAAATCTGGAATTATATTTTCATTCAGGGATCCAAAGTCATTCAGGGATATTTTCATTCAGGATCTATCCCATAAAATAGGGTGATAAAAGTCTAATCAGGTTTCCTCTTAGGATCAAGCCTCAAATTCCAGTCTATCTCAGAAAAGTTCTAATCAGATTTTATTCCGGGATTAAGACTCAAAACTCCGATATATCCCAGAAAATAGAGTAATCAAAGTCGAATCACATTTCCTCTTGAGACCAAGAATCAAACTCTGGTCTATCCCAGGAAAAAGGACAATCAAAGTCCGGAATCATATTTCATTCAGGGATCAAAAGTCAAAACTCCGATCTATCCCAGAAAATAGAGTAATCAAAGTCGAATTATATTTCCTCTTGGGATCAAGTCTCAAATTCCAATGTATCTCAGAAAAAGTCTAATCAAATTTTATTCATTATTTTCAAGACTCAAAACTCCGGTCTATCCCAAGAAACAGGACAATCAAAGTAGAGCCATATTTCATCCCGTTACCTATAGCAAATCGAAAACTGATCTATTTCGGTTAATCCAGAATCTCTGGTCACTTTGCATTTTCCACAAATCCTGTTCCTTATTTCGAGAAGCACGAAAATGTAAAATTTCATTTCATTCACTGCATACCATATTTCTTAAAAATCGATCCTCAAAAAGCGATGACATTTGCTCTCAAAAAAAGAACGGCAAGAAAACAAAACAAACACTTTAATAACTTGAGACCAACCACTACCTTAAAAAAATTATTGACCCACATAAAAGCATCTCATGCTCCACAAAAACCCTTCTTTATATTCTTAGTTCCAGGGATAAGAGGTGTTTTGTCAGCCGAAGACAGAATCCGGGGACTGGGCGAAAAGCCGTCAAATTTATGTTCCTTACGTCATGTTTTTGAGGACGGTCTTGATAATGTGGCGATTTATGGACGCTGCTCTGAGGTGCCGCTTCTTCTGCCCATAAACAATGGACCGATAGTGAGGAACGGACATGAAATCCACCGTCGAGGCTGAATATATTCTTTATTTCGAGCTTGAAAGCTTAAATTCGACTGGGCGACGAGTGAGATGCCGAACAGAGCCTCCCCTTAAATTATTCGTTTGTGTGTTTTGCCACATGCTTCACTTTTAAATAGAACACGCCAAAGGGTTGCGCATCAAGTCCAGGTCAGGAGAGACTAATGGAGTGCGGAGTTATTTGGAGATGCCATCTCGCGGTTGTAAAACTTTCACTCGGTATCAGTTGTTTTGATAACAGAAATCGTTATTAACATTCTTCAACACCGACTACAAGGAAGCAGTCTTCGCGAATGTGTCTTTGACGCACGTTCTTTGGGTTTATTTATTTATTTAATTTTGAAAAATCGCTTTGGAAAAGGATTCTCGTTTCTTCGGATCCGTGGTGATATGATCCAGTGGCAGATTTTTGACAAGACTAATTAGGCATTTAATTAAATATGGCCTAATCTGGATTAACCTAACCAGTTTCCACCTATTCGAAAAACGCTTATGTAAACTGTGATGTAAAAATTTAGCGATGACGAGTATACTCGTCAAACACAGAATATGTGTAGTATGAAATTATGTTGTAATGGAATTACCTTTTTGTCATGTCAGAACAGGATGCTGTTTGTAATTCAATAATTTTTTTTAAAAAAATTAAATTGCTGTTTCAGTTAAAGATTTTTATTTACATTGACACATATACATGATTTCTTCTCCAAGCAGAAAACTTATAAATGAAAATATTTGCCGAAATCATTGTGTTTTCTTTATTAATGCATTCAGTCGAGCATACATTTTATCATGTCAGAAAATAATGTTCTTGAGATAAGGTTTTTGGTGTCAACAAAAATCCGTAGGCGAAAAATTAAAATTTTATTATCTGCATGAGCATCTCAAAAATCTGCTTTTAATAACATTTTGCCATCACATTTACTAAAGCTCTGATTTGAAAAAATAAGCTAATAACTACAGCGAATAAAACAAATAAATGTCATTTTGAGCACGCGATTATATGAAACGAAATAAATAGGAAATGTGATATTTTTTAAACAATAAAGGCGAGACAAAGTTTTTTTTGATCGTTTGCAATACTAAAGTGACTCATTCAGTGAATCAATTAAAATGAATGAAAATATAATTTAACTCGCAAGAGAACGTGGTGCTTGGCCGTTCAAGAAATGATGTTCTTGCATGATACATTGAAATATGCAAAGCAGATTTCATTTTAATCTTTAATTTTGATTTCAATGATTATATTTATTTATTTGCATAAACTAACAAAAATTTATTTTCATATGAACAAAACTCAACCTAAGAAATTGGGTAAATAATACAGCACGGAGATAGTTTTTTTTTAAAAAAATGATATTGTTAGCGTTTTTTTAAAAAAATAATCATTATCTTTAATTTGTTCCTTTGAATTTCAACTTCAAAATATTTTCAATATTTTGAAATTTACAAATATGTGTGAAGTTTCAATAAAATTGCCATTCAAACTCCTAATTATAACAACTTTTTATTACTCTGTGACGAGTATACACGTCAACAAAAAGTTAACTAGTTAAAAGATATTATAAGCCTAGCTAGAAAATTGATAAGTCTTCAAAAAATTGTACACCTTTTATTATTGATGGTAATGAAATATTTGAATAATATAAACATTTATCGCGAACTATTCGTGCTCCTATCTCTTCCATTTTGAACCATTTGTATTTAGAATATTTATAAACTTTTATATTTTTAAAATATACATTTTTACATACAAAAATACATTATTTTTTCGTTTGAACGAATTCAGTATAGAAGAAATAAATACAACACAGCGTTACATTTTATAAAAACAAATCATTTTATTAGCGTTTTTTTTAAAAAACAATTATCAAGAATCTTTTATTTGTTCCTTTGAATTTCAATTTTGACCTCAAGATATTTTTTATATCTTGAAAATTACAAATAATTTTGAGTTTTTACTAAAATTGCTATCCAAACTGCAAACTGTGAATTTAATCCTGACAATTCAACTCGTCATATTTCAAGATGACTCCTATTATATACATAATAATAATTTTATCATTTTTATTACGATGTATCATTGAATTTTGAAAACTACCGGGTGTCCAAAAAGTTCCCGTACTCCAAATTTAAAAAATCATTTTCCATGATTTTTTTCAAGTATATTAAATTTTGCCATACGAGTAATGAAACCATGGACATGCTTGAAGCTTTTTTCGGTGATCGACTTCTCTCAAAAAATCTTTGGCCACCTCGATCCCCTGATCTGACCATCCCGGACTTTTTTCTGTGGGGATATTTAAAGGACAAAATTTATGAAGGTGATCCTCAAATAATAGATGATTTGAAAATCGCAATTGCCCAAAGGATACAAGAAATCACTTCTAGCATGTTAAAACGCGTTTCGAAAAGCATGCGCAAACGAGTTCAGCTTTGTCTCCAAGAAAGGGGTGGACATTTTGAACATTTATTATAAATGTAAGTTCAGTATTTTTTCCTTAGTTATGTTAAAAGTGCTTTTTATCATTGGCATAAAAATAATTCTTTTTAAGCCTGCTGTTTTTGTAAAATAAATTCACAAATCATCAGTACGGGAACTTTTTGGACACCCTGTATATCTTAACAACAAAAGAAAACACTATTTATAGTAAGTAATATATGCTCAATAAACATTAAACCATTCTAATTGTTTAGTTAGGCTTCCAAAATTACATAATTAATTAGCGAATAAAACTGCGAAACAGGTCACGATGGGCATTTTGTCAAAGTTTTATTTTGTAATATATTTCGAAAACTGAAGGTGGTAAGAGGTCAATGACCGTTAATGACATATTTTAGGGGAATGAGCTTCCAGCTAAAATTTAAAAGAATAACGGAACTGAAATAATTGCCTCATGGTACTTTTTTTCTTACAGAAAATGTTCCGCAAAGGTAAAATTTTTGAGATTTTCCTGAAATATGGAGGGAGATGGTAGATAATACAGAATTGATGACATATCTTGAGGTGATCAGCTCTCATCTATAACTAAGACATGTGGAATCGGATCTATAATTGAGGTTTGGGGATTGGTCTTCTGGTTTTGCCAATTATTTTAAATATATAGATTAAGTCATCCTTGGAAGATAATAATTGTTTTCTCCTGAAAAAAAGCGATTAACTTAGTTCAATTCTTGACCTTACGATTCCTCTATTACCATTGCAAATGCAAGTCTAGCCGGAAATAGAACTAGAAATCTCATAGGATTGTTTTTTTTAATAATATAGAGTGTAATTTCTAGTCTAAGTTCTTGCTTAATCCTCAATATCCAAGTTCTTGGGCTACAAAAGGGAAATAATTCCTTCATTAATAAATTCATTAATTCCAGAATAATAATTCGTTCTCTACTTAATATAGATCACATTGAAACACAGTCTTTATTCAATGGATCGTTTATTGCTTTATTCACTAGCGGATAAAATTACAGATAATATCAGACAACTAAAAAAAAAACAAGTCGTTTCCGGTTACAAAATGCTGCTGACTTGAATATAAACAATCAGCTTCCTTGTTACGGCTGGAAAAATATTAAATTACTATTCGGGGAGCGTAAAACAAGCATTAAAACTATCAACGAGGAAAACGATCTGCGAACAATGGGAACACATTTAAAAATATTAAAAAAGAAAAGAAAAGAATCGATTTCGGAAAGATAGTCGATAATAAAGACTTCACTCTCCTTTCAGAACGAAGTAGAGCTTTTTTTTCTTTTGAGAACTCTTTATAATCCTTAAATGATGTGTTTCTTTTAATCCAAACTTTATATATATCTATATAGTTTTCATCTTTTATTCTCATCCTGCCATTTCTCTTTTTCATAACTTTTATGACATAGAATTTTTTTTTCGAAAGACAGGAACTATTCGATCGTATATGAGAAAAATAATAAAGAGTTTTAAAATGAAATGAAATGAAGATGTTCCGACAAATATAAATATCGTTGGCAAAATAGATTCTGCCAAAAGTTTAGTATTTTTTTATTATTATATTTACCAGTTATGCTAACATTTTGGAATCGTTTCATCAAAATTGTTTTGCATGTATTGAAGTTCAAACTATTATTCACCACAGCGAGATAAATAATTGCCAGAAAATCGAAAAGGTTCTCCTTTGAATTAATTATATTATGTTTTTCTTCATTGCCAGATACGTATATGGAACATTTAAGTGCTAAATATATAAAGCAAGAAAAATAATAATTGATTTTAAAATTTTAAAAAATAAAATCTACGGTCCCAAATTTCGAGTTATCATGTGAGAACATTATTATTTTTAAGTCATTATTTGTCTTAATTAATTTGTCATTAACCAATTTAAACCGGTTTGAAAAAATTACGAGACTTATCTCTCTCTCTCTCTAATGACAATTTCTTAAAACTTTCATTTTCAGCTGGCAAACAAAGTTTTGGAGTTCGACCGATTTTAAAATTTAAATAAAGTAATTTCGACGAAAAATCCACTATTATTGGAAACTAATGTATATGTGGTAAAATCCAATGAATGTAATGCAGATTTATATTAAAATTATATTCTAATATTTACAGTATTTTGAGAAATACAATCAGTAAGAATGCGCTTATAATATCATTAAAGAATAAATATAACTCGCGTTTTACAAAATTGCGATAGTTAAAACTGAAAGAGTATTCCAAAAAAACCCAAACGATAATCTTCTGAGCGCAAGATTAATTATTTAAATGTAAAAAATCGTAATCAAATTGGAAGATGACGTCGTTTTAAAGAAACGATAAACGAAAAGCAATTTATAATAAATGTAATTAAATATCTCAAACAATACTGGCAAAACAAACCTCAAATGTTATGGGTCAGGTGACTCGCTATCTACTAATGAAAAAACGAATATTTCTTGTCTTCAAATTTGACACCAAAATAACATCATGTTCTCACATGATAAAAAGATTTACGCTTTGCGGTCCATTGAAGTTATTAGAATGTCAGATCCAAGTTAATCTATAGAACGAAATAAATTAATTTATGTAAATGGAGTAAAAATACAATACAATATCAATTTTAGTGAAATTAAATTACAAACTTTATGTCCAGTGGTACAGGTAGAACCAAATTATGATGCACAATGATACTGAACATTACTGCCTTAAAGGGCAAAACAATCTAATAAAATGAGAACATAGGTCAATAAAAGGATGGCAAGATTGATCCTTTTTAGAATAGTAATATTTTTTATTAATTTAATTTACTTAATTAAATCTATTTTTTTCTTTTACATGGTAATTTAATTAGCGCAAGTCATCTTAAATTTATAAAGCCAAATTAACATAACTTCATTTGTCTCCACTGACAACCCGTTTTCTTCGACCGTTCATTGGTTGACGTTAGGGAAAATATTTTCTCCTTATTTAAATTTTGAACTAGGATAGTTAATAGATGCTCGCATAACTTTATTAGACTCGGCTTTTGATCAATATAGAATCTGCAAAAAACATCAACTATTTTCTTTTCCGTGCTCTATTTCGTAATTACCTTTTCAGAAATTCAGAGCCTGCTTTTACTACTAATGTCAACTCATTCTATAGTTGAAAATCGATTTCGATTTCAGAAAAATATTTAACCGTTGAATCTAATATTCTCTTGATAATTAAATGCCCAGTAACCAACGGCATCAGAAATCTTCATTGATTCACTCCGAAGTAAATAATTATAATGGCGTATTCAAAGAACTGTTTTCGAATGTATTATTTCTTCATTTCTTTCTTTCTTTTCATTTTTTGGAAATTTTCTCAAACAATGAATAACGGAAAGAAAACTTTTTGATCATGTGCGAATAAAATAATGGGTCGAAAAAAAAATGTTTAGAGCATTCTAATGAATGTTATTACTTCTCGTAAATCAGCCACAAACAAATTTTAAATTAAAGACCTGCTTTTACCCCTCACGTCAGCTGATTCTAAAGTTTAAAAACGAATA
>JAOUZG010033416.1:300236-312095 GCA_026289955.1 Argiope argentata
TTATTACTTCTCGTAAATCAGCCACAAACAAATTTTAAATTAAAGACTTGCTTTTACACTCATGTCAGCTGGTTTTAAAGTTAAAAAACGAATAGTACAACAAATAATACACGAAAAAATTAGAATATTCCAATGAATAATTTTGTTACTTCTCGTAAATCAGCCACAAGCAAATTTTAAATTAAAGACATGCTTATACCACTCATGTCAGCTGATTCCAAAGTTTAAAAAAACGATTTCGTGTTTCAGATAAATATTTAACTGTTTGAGCGATCATTTTCTTTATAATTAAATATTCAGTAACCAAAGGCGCGAAAAATCTTCATTGTTTCACTCCGAAGTGAGTAATTATAATGGCGTATTCACAGAATTGTTTTCGAATGTGATTTTTCTTCATTTCTTTGTCTCTTTCTTTCTTTCTTTCTTTTTTTAGAACTTTAACACACGTGCGGAAGAACGAAAAGAGAACCTTTCGATCATGCGCGAGAGAAGTAATAAGTTGTAAAAAACAATTAGAATTCTCTGACGAATGACGTTATTGTTCCGCTAAGCACTCCATTGATAGATCATGGCGATTGTCTAACCGGCCAACTTTTGTTTGAAAAATTGATTTCGTATTTGCGTCGACACTTCGGCGACTTGCGGAGAAAGAAAAGAAGGATTTCATTCCTCTCGCGGGAAACTTTTTAGCCATTTTTAGAAAAGGGAGATCTTATTTTAAGCCTGTTTTCATTTCGGGAGTCGGTTTGGTGATAATAAAAGAATCGCGGACGCGTCAACTGGAATCTTTTCAAAGTTTCATTAGCGTTAAGCGGAATCTTTTGAAGAGGGGGGAATGTAACAATACTCAGAAGAAAGCAGAAACAAAAACAACGAAAAAAAATTGTTTTTGTGCGAGTGTCAGTATCTGAATAAGAATACAATTCATTCAACGAAAAAAAAAATTATGCATCTCTTTCCGAAATTGTTCGGGGGAGTTATTACTTTTCTGTTCGAACTTAATACATAAATATTCGAAGGAACTTATCTTTCACAATATAAAAATAAAAACGGATAAGATATTATTTTTTTTCCACCTGTGCAATGGAAAATTTATCGAATTCTTAAATAAAATAAGAAAAGATATTATATTAGAAATGACTTTCGGTTACAAATTTACATAAACTTTCTTTATTGTGATACATAATTGAAAATATTTAGTTGTTGAAAAATTGAAAAGAAAGTTAAATGCGATTTAACCTAATGACTTCGAACTTTTAAATATAAAAAATTTTCGAAGGTTATTAACATGCTTTACTCAATAAGGATAATTTAAATGCTGCCTTTTTTTAAAGAGTTCGTTTTTATAAAAACTTATATGTCTTTTTTTCTACTTATTAAATTTCTGTAAAAGATAAATTCCAGAAAATGATTGTTTACCTCTTTCTATGTGTCTTTGTGTGTGTGAGTGTGTGTGTGTGTGTGTGTGTGTGTGTGTGTGTGTGTGTGTGTGTGTGTGTGTGTGTGTGTGTGTGTGTGTGTGTGTGTGTGTGTGTGTGTGTGTGTGATATTAATATAATAAGTTAAAATAAAGATTAAAATGAGATCTGCTATGCATATTTCAATGTATCATGTCAGAACATCATTTCTTGAACGGCCAAGCACCACGTGCTCTTGGAAATTAAATTATATTTTCATTCATTTTAATCGTTTCATTGAAGGAGTCACTTTAGTATTGCAAACGATCCAAAAAACTTAGTTGCGCATTTATTGCTTTAAAGAAAATATCCCATTTCCTATTTATTTCATTTCATATAATGTAGTGCTCAAAATGACATTTTTCTTGGTTTTATTTGAGGTAGTCATTAACTTATTTTTTGAAGCAGAGCTTTTGTATAAATGCGATGGCAACGCGTTATTAAAAGCTGGTTTTTCGAGATGCTCGTGCAGATAATAAACTTCAATTTTTCGCCAACGGCTTTTTTTTTTAATTTTATTTTTCGCCTACGGATTTTTGACTACCTCATTTCCAAAATAGCATCATGTTCTGACAAACATGAATGCAAATAAAGTGTTTCACCAACCTAATAACTAACAAACTAATAAAATTTAAATAACAAACAAAGCACTTTTATAATAAGGAAAATGACTTCATATTAAGCTCTCTATTGCTTAGGGTGTAACAAATTTTTCTAAAATTGTTTTAAATATAAAAAATAAATAATAAAATATATAAATTGTTTTAAATATAAAGTTTTTTTTTTGTTCCAAAAGTTAAACTTGCTAGATTTATGATATTTATAAAATAATTGGGCAAATTTTGCATTATTTCTAGTGTAATTTTTTATCGTTTTTTTCTTCTTTTGTATAAGTTATTTGTTACTATTTTTACAATGCATATTAATTTGATATTTTACTTGTACTGTTATAATATTATATTTATTATTATTATATTCTGGATTAACTTGGAAACGAATTAGTTTTTTTTTTACTTGACTCAAACCAAAATAATTACATTTCAGTAATATTAAAAAAAGGCAATAATAAAAATATAAATTAAGTAATATTCAAGAAAAATTATTCCAAGAAGTAATTTATAAACATTTCGAAATTATTCCTGTTGTAAAATCTCTTAAGTTTTAAATAATCATGTTAATAATGACAACAGAGAACTAAGAGAAAAAGAACAGGGAAGAAGAGGTATTTAAATTTTTTTCAAGCCAAAATTTACAATGTGATATAACAATTAATTCTATTGTATTTCAAAGTTTATTAAATTTATAAAATATTCAATAATAGTTTTATGTTACCTAAAATCATATAGATAAAGAATTCTGAGATTTTGCATCAAAAAAAGAGACGAAAGTTATTATTTCAACTGATGAAACCTTATTTGCGTATAAATCTTATTTTTAAAAAATAATTAAACCCCTCCCCCTCTATTATTCTTTTATTGAAGACGTGAAATTATTTTTTTAGCAAATTAAATTTTCAAAACCATTAAACAAAAACAAACAAAAAAAATACATAGAATGAAGCAAACCTAAAATATAGAGCAAAAAATATTAGAAAGAATGCGAAAACAATGACTATAAAAAAAATAAAAGAAATGTCAATAAAATTTATTGCTGAAAAACCCCAAGGTTATCTATCTAATCTATCACTTAACTTTTCAAATGCAATATTAATATCGTGCGGGCAATTAGCAAATAAATAAAACTCATACAAATTCTTACAATGTTTAGAAACTAAGAGGGTAAAATTTAATGTCTAACGTATATAAGTTTCTTTTGTTTAATTTTCGACTTCATGAATAATGCCGTTTATCAAACTGAAAGAACTGACTTCTTTCTTTATAAAGATCGTTAACACGTTTCACCTGGAAGTTCCGAAATCGTGCATTGCTCCACCTTTCGGTGATATGTGGAACTAAAAGTTGTTTGCTTTATAATCAGAAGTGACTTATCTGATTTTTTTAACAGAATATGTTCACGCTATTGTTTGCATAAGATTTTTTTATTCTCTGTTTATTCTGAAGATATGTTTACGTTAAAGAAACATTTTTTTATCTTCTGTGTTGATTATTTAATGGTAATTTATGAAGATTTTTATTGGATATCTCCATTATTAGCGCATTTTCTCTGACATAAACAAAATTAAAATGACTTAGTAATATTCAAATTTCTTGTTTGGTGTTCTATCTCTGCTTTTTCTTTCTCATAACATAAATTATTTTTTTCGGACGGTATAATTCTCTTTCTAAATTAATGTGTTATTGTATGCTTAAAATTATTTCTTAAAAAATAATTTTTCTTTCTTTTTTTTTAAAGTTCTTTAAGACGAAGTCATTTAATAAGAATTTAATGGTTGATACATTCTTATTTTCGAAAAGATTTTTTTTTTTAAATTTGCATATATTATTCCTTTTTTTTTCTTTCCTTTTAGTTTATTTTAAATTAGATTTCGATTTAAATTTCTAATTATTTGTACTAGATGATTAAAAGTATTGTGGTATTTTAAAAAATTAAAATAATTAATACCTATTATAATCAATATTTATATCATAAGTTATGCTTACATCATTCAATTTATTTTTAAAAAATATTCTCGTGAAGAAGGTAAAAACTAAAATCCAATTGTTGACAATTTGATAGATAAAAAAGGCGTTAATATGTTTCATTGAAGTAGGCAATACATTTTTACTCTTTTAAAAATAGTTGTGTCATAAAGTATAAATTTTTTAAATACAACTCAATATATATTTTAAATTATCTGTTACAGATAAAAGTATATATATCTTATCTATTTTATGAAACATTTGTTTTCATGCTTTAAAGAATGTGTCAAGGTTATCTTATCTTTGGTTACTTTTAACCAAAAGTGAAATAGATATCAACAATGAAAATAAATAATATCGTTATAAAACCTTTACAATTATTTAATTAATTCTTATTTACAATTTATAATTCCATTTTTTTAAAAATCTGCTAAATATACTTAGGAAAATTTTTATTTTTTTGCATCTGCTTAAGATCCAAAATCGAATATGAAAATTTGAGATATATGATAATTTTTAATTGATTTTTATAAATAATCGTATATAGACTGCATCACTTAAAGCTCATTATTTGGTTTTGTCTCTCTCAGAAGCATCAATTGCGAATACCAATGCAATTGATACTTCTGGGAATACCTTATCTACAATTGGAAATACATTATCTGCATCATCCATATATTGTATATAGAGAACACAAAACTTGGAATGGTTAAAACAGTTTTGTTGATATCTATTATTTAAAACTGATATTTATCGTAAAAGTTTCGGAAATTCGTTTAAAAAATAGAATGAATAAATGGATATAAAACATAAAAAAATAAATCATTTACTTAAGGAGCAAAATATAAATCAAACTTGTTAAGAATAATATATTTCGTTAGGAAAAAGTTTTATATACAGTTTCTAAGAATTATAAATTTGATATCATGTTTTTTCATAACAACTTACAATATTTTATTTGGGCAAACGATAAAAAAATTAAAGAATTACATTTGTCAGGAAAATAAAAAATATATTTTCAACTTTCTTTATCAAGACAGAAATGTATATATAAATCTTTCTATAGATAAATCTTTCAAATACAATTACTTAATTAAATATATTAACTTATTTCTATATACTATTTAACGATTTGGCTGAATTTCTTAAGAATTTAACACAATTAAATTAATTACTATGAGAAAAGGTATTGAGTACATACACGTATATTTTTGAATGCATATTGTAATATTAAAAGGAATATTAAATTAATATTTTTTTAACTTGTCCCAACAGCAATATTTAATAATCTGAGAAAGAATACATTGAATTTTATGCTTAATTAATGAATAAATGCAATGGGTATTAGATATTGCAATGTAAAGTGGTTTTTTATAATGTTATTTAAAGTATTTATTTCATTTAGTAAATGAGAAACATATAAAAATTTAAAAGAACAATTCCAATCTTTTAAAATAAACAACAGTATGTAAATTATTGAAAATATATTTTGGTATACTACGACATAAATAAAATTCTAATTAAAGTTTTACGAATGTTGTTTCTTATTAAATTTCGATATGGTTACGTAATTAAAGTGTAATTAAAGGTTTTAATTACGTTATATAAAGGTAAAACTTGTTAGATAATAAGATTTTAAGAATACTTTAAACAACTTTGTTCAACTTCTAGGCGAGTTCCAGTTCATAATTTTTCGGTTATTTCAGTTCGGATTTTTTGAATAGTTAAAATTAGTAATTAAAATATTTTTATCCGATTTAAAATACTTTTTTTCTATTAACCATTTACTAATAATTATTCTTGAAAAAAGTGTAAAATAGTAATGTGTAAAAATATAAATATATAAATGAAATATAGAGTGTAAAAATATAAATGAAAGTGTAATTGAAATTTGAAAAGATAGCTAAAGTTGTAATATCAGCGAATTTTTTAAAAAAATAACTATTATTTATAAACTTCAATTTCCTAACAGTCTTGTATGCAGATATTTTGTTAACTGATCATTAAATTAAAATACGAAATAAAAATGAATAGAAATTTTTTTCGAAAAGTTTTTAAAGGTTCAAAATTTGGAGTAAATTACTTATCATTTTAAAAAAATTAATTTTATTGACCAACTCTCAAGATATCTTTTATAACATAAATTTTTTACTATCATACTTTTTATAAAATAAAATAAAAACAAAACAAAACAATATAAATTAAAAATCATTTGCGCCATATTAAATACTAATTATAACAAACTGTTGTATAAAATAAATGTATCCATTAATTTCTTTTATAAGTAATTTGTTTAATTTTAATTTATATAATGTATAAATGCCATATCAAAACAGTCTAAATAGTATAATAGTCAAAATAGTCTAAATTCTAAAATAGTCATAAAACTTAATACTAAAGACATTGAATGCTAACTAATTTCTTATAAATTACAATAGAGTTCTTACCATACTCGTTTTAAAATCGCTAATTTATATAAAACACAAACATTTTACTGAAAAACTTAGGATGTTTTTGTTGTATTTATATTATATGTTTAGATTTTTTTTGTATATTTAACTTTGCATTAAATTATATCAAATGTAATTTTTTAAATCAAATGTCGTTAAAGTGAATAAATTAGTGACATATATAATAAATTAACGAATCATGTAATCTTTATTTTTTCATAAAACCAAATTTTTATGATATTTTTTAGATAATTCGGTAGCGAAATTTTTTGATTTTTATGTTATAAATACAAAAAATATACTTTAATTGCAAAATATATATATTTTTTTATTTTTACAAATTTTAATCTTATTTCAAAAATCATTTTTAAACAATACAAATGTTAAAATTTATATAATATATTTCGAATCGTTAATGAAATTATTTGGAATATTAGAAGAAATGCATGATATAGTTGTAAAAAAATAAAATCACTTGTTTTTAACAAAATTTTGAAAGTCTAATTCAGAGATTTTTTAAAACTAATTAATAAATGATGTCAAATAAATATATTTTGTACTGCGAATTCAGCATTCAGGATTTTTTTCAAATTTCCTAAATTAAAAATAATGTTGAATGAACTCAAATCCCTTTTGAATACTTTTATGAATTCAAATCCCGATATTTAAATTTTTACTTGCTTTATATTTGTTTTCTAATTTCATTTATATTTATCAATAAAATGCACTTTTTCTATATTTTTATTTTAAATAGAATAATATTTTCTCCAAAAGATATTTTTGAAAAGCCTTGTTACATAGTTTGATATACTTGACTTCTAATGGCGGATCATAATTAAACTAGAGGTCTTTGACCCTGGTTTTAAAGAAGTTCAAAAGTTCTGATTTTTTTTCATCAGTGGTAAAAATTAACAAATATATTTGCTTTTAAGATTTAAAAAAAACTCTTTAACTGAAAATAAAGAGATCTTTTACTTCATTTTACCCAAAGAATAATTCATATGTTAATTTATTTTTAATGGAAACTTATTTTATCGTTTGCGCATCGGATTCATTTAATTTAGGTGTTCTGATATCTAAAAATATATAATTTTAAATTTGGCACGACTATTTTAAACTAGAATATTTCATTATAAAAAATCACTGTCGTCATAATCAATTTTCAAATAATTTTAAATATGCTTTTTGTTTTTGTATGATCAAATTCAGATCCATGTAAAAAAATTTAAAAAAATCTATTAGAAAAACATAAAATATAATATATTATAAAATAATGGAATAAAATATAAATGTTTCAAAGTTTTTTGAAATAATAGATAAAAAAAATCAAAATCATGATTTTTTATGTTATTTATTGATAACTACAAGGTCAAAATGTTATAGAATTTTCTGGAATACTCGAAAACTAAAATATTTCACCAAAAATGAATCAGTATTTTCCAGTTTCAATTGAATTTCTACCACCTGGCTTTAACTGTATACAAAAATAGTAGAATTTGATTTAAAATACTTTTTTAAAAGGGGCAAAAAAACATTTATTCTTACGATTCTTGTTTATAATTCAAAATCTCATTACAAAATATGTTTTTACAGATATAGACACAGATCGAAATTAAATTTTTGTAATTTAAAAAATAAATATAGTATAATAAACATTATTTGTTTAGATTCTTTTATGATTCTGAACTTATGGTAAAAGTTGGAGGAAATATATTATTAGAGTCAACTTTTCCGAGAAAAGAAATTTTGAAACTACAGAAAAATATAAATTGATAACACTTACTTGCTTGTTCTGTGTATTCTTCTCCAAATTCTTTAACCACTTCTCTGTATAGAATTCCATAGGACAATAATAATCCACTGGTTAACATATTGATCACAAAAGCACATGCACAAATCACCCAGCCCCAGCCTCCTTCCGGATAATAGTGTTGCCGGATTGTAGAGATCTTTAGATTGTCCAACCGGCTGGACAACGAGGGTTTCATGGATGATCCGGAGCTGGATGTCCCGGAACGGGTTTTTCTCACAGGCGTTGCTTCTTTACCATCTTTCTCCATAAGTTCTATACCGTCACCGAGGGGACCGTTAGGGGTGTCCGGCAATATTCCACCGGTGACCACCGGAGCCGGACCGGACGATAGTTCGTCCTGGTCGGCAACAATGGGTACTATCACGTCACTCATGTCCAGTTGTCTTGTAATTTCAGGTGATGTGGTTCATGTTCCCATGGTGTTGCTGTACATCCTCATGGAGTCAAAAAAGTGACAGTTTTCAGATTCATTACGATCTTAAGATTTTTTTCAATATATAGAATAATGTCTCATATTTTTGTAACGGTGATAAATATATGAAAGTTATAGTAATTTATGTTTTTAATTGAAAAGTTTTGAAAAATCCATTCACGCTTATAGCTAATGTGCTAAATATGGTTAAGTTTTTGGAGAAATATAGATTTTTACGATATAAAACGCACCGATACGCAAATTTTAAGAGTTTTAGGGAGTTGAATGAAAATATTTGAGAAAGATCATAAGAGAAATTATTATTTCAAAGAAATTAACATCACCAGATGTAGAAATTCTTATTTTTATTGCACAAAATTCCCTCGCTATTCAAGAAAATGAAATTTCTTAAAGTAACCTATTATTATTATGACTAATATCTATGCAATACAGATATATATATAAAGACCTTTATAATATTAATAATAAAAAGAAAATTTTTCTAGTGCAGAAATATATTAATAGAATTGATTATATTTAAATGTCAAATTATAAATACTTATTTTATCAAATATTTCCTTTAAAGAAAATTCAAGCTCTATAAATTAAAATTATTCCACCATAAGTTGATATAAAATATTTTAATAATAATTGACTAGCTGATAAGTCTCGAAAAGATATTTAAAAAAGTACAAATACGAGAGTAATTTGAAATGACAAGATTTTTTTAAAGCTCCGTTCCTTATACAAAACTGTAACTATCTTAATCAAAACGCTTCTATTTTTTTTATTCTGACCAGCAGAAATAAGCATAAACTGTCTTAGGAAAATTCATCAATTCGGAGATGATAATTATAAAATCGCTGTTCTGTATTTCCAAATTTACTTTGATAAAAACATTCGTCCGTTTTCGCATTCAAATCTTCTTATCAAAATTTGCACCATAGTAATAAACATACAAAGAATACATTTTTATCGAAAAACATCGGAAAAACTGACGATCCTATTGTTCTTCAGAAGACTAGCAAAGAGTTAATTTTGCTTTTAAAAAATCAACACTTTTTCTGTTAAGTAATTGTCCCAGTGTTTTTCATAAGCAAAAGTTGGCATCATAAAAATATTGCACGTCACATTTCCGCCAAGATATTAATCAATTTATATAAATAATAATAAATAAAATCCATCCACCTTAGGCATCATAAGTTTGCGCGTGCAGTGCAAACTTCATAAGTGCGTTTACTCCACCAGATTCCATATTTGACACGCAAAACGATATTTCATTTTATTTCCCCTCAGTTCGATCACAAAAGAATTCTCACGCACACTTTTTGTTGCTTCGAACCAGGGGACGGTAAAGTGCCCACCTGCTTATGAACGATCTCCATGTGGGGTGGATGACTGACAGACAGCAGGAGCACGTGCTTGCGGACTCCTTCGGAGCGTAGATGGGAGAACGACGATCGGATGCAGGCAGACGATGTTTTGGAGGCAGCAGGCGACTTGCACGCGAGTGAGGGGTGGTCGAATGAGCGGAGAGAGAGCGGAACGCCCTCAGTGGCCAACGAGAGATGACTGCCTTCCCGCCTCTAGACCCGACCGACGTACTTCGGAAAGGTTTGCGCAATGCCAGATATTAGCTCTCTGAATGTATATATTACAGACGATAATTTTAGCAGACGATTGACAGTGCATTCGAAAATGTATGAGGTTTAAGTTGCTATTTTTTCAACTTTGTATGCACGACATTTTTTTTAAATTCCTACAATTAGCTCACACTCTCCCTATATATATTTATATATATTCTTCAAATTTTCAATCGTTAATAAAATACTTTCTTTTCATCCAATCAGGTTCAAGTAATTTTTTTCTTGTAGTGGATAGCACTATCTGTGAGGTGTGTAAATATTCCCACCTGTAAAAAGGGGCTGTGATGAGTGTGTAGCTAATTCATACTCTAGGTCAGGGGTTCTCAAAAGGTGGGTGGCAACCCCCAGAAGGGTCTCGGGTTGTGTCCAGGGGGGTCGCGAAATGTGGAAAAAAGTTTTTAAAAAATTAATTTATTGTTGTAGTTATCATTAAAAAAAGAGTACACATAAAGCTTTTAATACACATACAACTTGGGTTTTTTTATTATTATTAGCTAATGGGATACATGAACTTGATTGGAATGAACCAATTTTTTAATGTCTGGAATGAGCTTTGCAACACCTAAAACAATGCCATTTTCCAGTGCCAAACGATTTCTTGATTTTGTTTTTAAATGTATCATTATGGAGAATCCTTGTTCACAGCTGTAATCTGTAGAAAAAGGCATTAAAGTTTTTAATGCATTTGTGGACAGTTCTGGGTATTCCTTTTTAATACGTATCCAAAATTTGTCGATATAAGCTATGTTAAAAGTTACTTCAGCCGACTGATCACTTGAAATCTCTATCAGTTGATCATGATGAAGGGCACTTAGCTCAGCTTTTGTTACGGCTTGCTCACTGAACGGATTGACTATCCACACAACCCCACTCATAACCTTAACTGGAATGTGATCTGTAAACTGTTCAATCAAAATTTCGAAATGAGATGATACTAGTAAGGAGAAAGATGAAGTGTCAAGGGACGTGGCGTCAATACACAACACATACTCTACAAATTCTTGAGTACGTGTAAAATTTTCGAAATCTCTGTCTAAACTTTAGACGGACTTAAAACTTTGGGGAGGGGGTCGCCAAAATATTTAGTCTAAAAAGGGGGTCGGAATGTCTAAAAGTTTGACAACTCTGCTCTCGATCCTAGTTGACGCTACTTTGTTACGCAAGAGAAGCTCATTAAACTTAAAATCGCTGGCCATGGCAAGCGCCATTAGTAAAAACAACAATAACAACAAAAATGTGAGAGTACAATTTAAAAAAAACGGTCATCCCTCTAACGGTTGATTCAAAAAATTTTACGGGTTCGAATTTTAGAAACGTACCTCCATGCTTTTTTCTAATTACCACATTTACCTGTGATTGGATAACTAGAAAGACAGACATTAGCTAAGTGGATTTCATAAAAATATAAGGGGAACCTACAAATAATGCGGTGTTAAATCCATTTACCTAAATTTATCCGTCCACCTCAAAGTGCATTGCGGTTATATATATATATATATATA
>JAOUZG010033416.1:313714-344673 GCA_026289955.1 Argiope argentata
GTGAGGTAATAGTAGGAATATAAAAAATATATGGAGGATTAATTTTAGTAATATCTGGGAAAACCAACCTTCTCTCGGTAGTTTTATTAATTTATTTATTCATCCATTTTTATAAAATAATGTTTTTTTTGTTTCAAAGAAAATATTTAGATACGAATCAGATACTGCTTGCATATGAATATTTTTCGATCTTACCTATCTGTCAACGTTTATTTAAGTAAAAATAATCATGAATAGTTTAACATGTTATTCGAAATAATCGGCCATATTACAGTATTCACTTGACAGTTTATTTATTATTACTTATATTTTTGACCTTACACCCAATTTTACCATGGTGAAATCGATTGAGAGATAGAGCAATTTTCTGCTTGAAGGCACATAAAAAAATGCTTTGATTGTTAGTTATAAAAAAAGTAAGGGTTTTTTTTGTATGTTTGTGGGTTACTTATCATTATACAATTTAAAAAAATATTATTTTTTCTCTTGGTATGTGTAATATTTTTATATGATTTATTTAAACAACATCCTCAATTTCCAATTTGCTCAAAGTCTGGATTTCTGGGTTTTCTTTTTTGTGCATCAATTTATTGTTTATTGAAAATTCTCTTATGAAAAACTAAAAGGCACTGATATAAAAGAATATGAAGTTTAAAAAAATCCAATGCTGATTATTCATCTTTCCGAGACCGAGAAACTTATTTTTGGAATTATGCCGATCTGTTTGTGAAGACAATAATTCAAAAACACTTTTTGCTAGATGGTCCTGAAATCTGCAATATAGTTTATATACTAAATTTGTAAATATCTGTCAAATTTTTATCAAATCCATTGATAAGAAATTACAAATGAAAAAAAATGCTGAGAGTTAAAAGGATAACTAAAATACGAATGAAAACGATAGCTAAAATGCGAATGAAAACGATTGCTAAAATGCGAATGAAAACGGTAATTAAAATGCAAAGGAAAAAAATTTGAAAACATTCGAAATGCGAAGGAAAACATTGCTAAAAGAAAGAAAGAAAGAAAACTGAAAATTAGAATGCAGTCTTAATTTATGAACAGATTTATGATTTTAATTTATGTACTAAATTTATGAACAGAATGGCTGTCTTTATGTTCGCATGTATACAAACGAGATAACATGAGACGGCAACGGCTTCAACGAGATAAACCAAATTTGATATTTGATATCGTAACTAAAATTGTAATTTTTGTGCCAAATTTTGATTTCAAATCTGATTTTCCTTCGCAATATTATGAAATACAAACACTGCAGTGCAAGACTGAAAATAAAAATGTGAGTATTCTTGATTTGCACTGCCACATCGAAGGTACGTACTTTTTAAGCAGGGGAAAGAGGAAAGATCATACTTCTATTAAGGAATATGCGAGAAAGCTCCGTATGGACATCATGTATTGGTTATAAAAAGAGCATTTTTACTGCTTTTAATTGCATATTCTGTAATAATTGTCTATTGCTATGAAGCTGAAATCTGAGGGGCATTTAAATGAAATGAAAACAGCAAAATCATAAATATACAGGTTGTTCATTCATTATTGTCTGGGTTTCCGTACCTAATAACTTTCGAATAAAACATATTACACAAAACCCGATTGCGTATTCGTAAATTACAACTCAAAGAATTTTATTAGTGATATTAAAGTGTAAAGCTTGCACAATTTGCACTTTGTAGGCATTCAGCTGAAGGCGGTTGTGGAGAACGTTCCATATCATCGTATGCGGCATATGTAACTGCACAGCTGATTGTTTCGTTGATTTCCGTAGACTGCGAGTAAACGTTTCTTGGATGCGATCTATATTTTCCTGCGAAGTGCTCGGTCTTCCTGCTCCCTTTTGGTGTAGAACGCTGCCAGTTTCCTGAAATTGTGTTAACCAGCGTCTGATAAAATTATCCGAAGGAGGGTCTTTCTTGTACGTGGTCCTGAAGTGACGTTGAGTCGTTATGGCTGATTTAGTTTTGAAAAACCATAATACACACATTTCTTTTTCTTGCAAGGTCGCCATTTTTATTTATGACGTCATAATTACCCAGAATGCAAATGCGCTAAGATTGCATTGTTGCCACGTAAAATTCTTTGAGTTGCAATTTACTAATACGTAATAGGTTTTTGCGTAATATTTTTTATTCGAAAGTTATGAGGTACGGAAACCCCGATAATAATTTACGAACACCCTGTACTTCAAATTTCTGCTGGTACCAAATTATTTCTATCTGTTCTCTCTAGAATAAAATAATTAATTTGGTGCTTCTAATCATCCGGGAATGTGAGATGGGCGTATGCTTCGTGAAACATAATTTAGACAACATACTTTTTCAATGAGTATAATAATTTCAAGGATAAACTCATTCTTCCTATTCAAACGTTTTGACATGATAATCATAGTCTAGCATAGTGTTTGTGAATTGCCTTATAAATGACGAAAAAATAAGATGTCCAATGGCTGTGGAAAAAAACCTGACCTTACAAGACCTAGCTCCATTAAATACGGCAAGTAGGTATTTCTTTGGTAGTGTTTACTCCAAAGTAAACAGTTTTCAGAATTTAAATTAAATTTTAAATAAAATTAATCAACAATTATTTGGGGGGGGGGTCAATGGCAATGGAACATAATATTGTACAAAAATCAACCTAAAAAAACTTTTACTTTTTTAATCAAGTAAATTTTTTGGTTATGCTTATTTTATTTACGTAATTTTTTAATTTTAATAAATTTTGAAAAATATTTTTAAACACATTTTAATGTAAATTTTTTACATTGTTTTAGTATTTATTTTTATGATCATCCATGTTGTGATGGCATTAAATAAATTTTTTGTGTGTACTTAAGAGATGCTAAATAACTATGCGTGAATTTAAAAAAAGAAATAAAGATAAATGAATTAAACCAAAATCGTTATCACTCTGCGATGTTTCAGGCTAAAAGTAGGCAGATCCATTAAATTTTAAATTTCATCATTTAGGAAAACCGAAATACACTTCAAGGAGTATTGATGCTTAGTAGTATCAAATATTTTATGTCTTTCTCTCAGATTATTATGATCCTGATCTATAGTTTTAAAAAATCTACTGCACTCTTTATAATCTAGGGTAAAATATTTTTGATATTTTATTTTTTTTAATCAATAATGTTAACATCAGTTTCTTTTTTTAAACAAAAACCTTTTTTAAAATTTAAAAGACATCCTCACATTTTATCCAAAACCTTTATCGTATGAAATGGTTTATTTTTATCCATTTCTCTTGGTTTTATTTTTTAAACTTTTTGTGTGTTACACAAAAAAACACTAAAATGCACTTAAAAATGTGTTTGATATTATAGTACATCACATGCGCATAAACATAGTTACTAAAACAATGAGAAGTGTTATTACTAAGTATGTTTACATATATTTTTTAAAAAAAATTATGAAAATTCGAAAAAAAGTTGTGAAAAATAATTTGATATTACCGAGTGGCTCATTTTCTTTTTAAAGTGGTTTTAAATAATTTTGGGCCAATTATAAATTTTGAAGGGTTTTTTTAAAAATAAGTACAATTAGGCTTAATTTTAATCAAATCCAGCTAAAAATTTGAAAATATTTTTGATAATTAATCAAGAAGTAACTGTATTCCAAATTTGTGGCTTCTGGACCAAAGATTTGACCTGTAGAATTCACCTTGCGTGATACAATTCACTGTTAATATACAAAGCTAAAACAATATTTAGAAATATTCAAAATAATTATTTATATAAAACAATTTAATGTGCCAAGTTTTTAAAGCGAAATTAAAAAAATACAAAATAATTTTTCACTATTTCCATAAAGATATATTTACCTATAAAAATTGCTTTGAAAAATTTCTGATTGTGAATTTAAAAAATTCGCAATCAGCATTTTTTTAAACTCAAAATCGTAGATTATCAAAACAATCTCTATGAGGCTACTAAATAATAATTTATACTTTTTAGTCCTTTTTTAAAGGATGTTGTATATTAGAGTATTTTTTTTATAAAAATCCTTTTCTGATTTGTAGTTAATCTTGTGTTTGTGAAATTTTGCGTTCTCCGGAAGTGTTTGTGAAATTTTGCCTTCACCGGCAATTCATCCGGAAGTTGTTCTATTACAAACTTCCAAATGAATTGCACCCGATGTCAAAATTGCAATTTCATCTATATCTGAGCTATATTTCAAAGTACAAGTTTTAAGCTTATCTGGAAGTTAGTTTAAAAAAGATTTCAGAGTTTTCGAGAAGCAAATAAACTACCAGATAAACAGGAAAGCAAGTTAATATAAACGTGTAAAAATGGTATAAAATATTTACAAAATGCATATGAAAGAGGTTACTTAGAAAAGCAATAAAAAATATTCATGAAACGGGTATAACTGCAACTGCTAAAGTCTATTTCAAGAAAACAGTTCCCAGCTGTATAAAATTCACATTTCCCATTTTTGGTTCTGATATCTTCCCTAGACTGACGATTTCACTGGCCTCCAAAAATCTTGTAGTATGTTTTCTCTTTCGTCTATTCGCATCTTTTGTTGTTAGTAAATGATACAGAAATACGTCCGCTTTTTGCTGCAGTAGAATCTTTTATAATACCATTCGTTACTTTTTTTAAACTGTTCTTTTATCAGTCACCTATTATAAAAAAATATGTATCATTTTTTTTTATTTAGCGATGCTTCTATTCTAAATTCTAAGATGGTTTAACATCTCGAAAAAGCTTTTTTTCAGTGTTGTGGACAGAGATAATTTTTATAATAGTTCTTTTTTATAATAGTTTTTTCCATGCCAGCTTATTTCTTTTCGAATTTCCACTTTTAGCTCACACTCTCCCCGGAAAATTGAGACCTTAGAGGTTCCTGGGGTTTTCGGGTCACGAGGGATCAATTTTTGAAAAAAATTGTCGGATCCCTTACAGAAAAAATACCTGGCTTGAATCCCTGACTGAGGGTGACCCTTGAAAAAGTCTTCAGGCCGGATTCATTGTACTTCGTATTTTTTATTTTTGATATTGAATTTACTTTAAACTTAATTATTATTGTCTATTTAGTTTAATTCATCGGTATTTTAGTAGTAGCAGCATTAGCGCTCTCTAAATACAATGTTCTTTTTACTTCTTAATATTTTGGTTCAGAAATTTGAACTTGGGTTTTTGTTTTTTCATATTTATCTTTGATATGATAGTTCTTTTATTGAAACAAACTATAATTTGACTTACAAAATCTCATGACGTTTTTGATATATTTAATTTATTCATTTTTGAATTATTGCGTTTACGTGTTTCTGAAAACGCAGACTGACATACAGTGAACCCTTGGTGGAATTCGACTCAAAATTTACTTGTATGAACTTTTATTCGGATAGCAGGACTGACAGATATCTTTTTATCCGATTTTGTGAAAAATGTGATAGAAATCTACAAATTTGATTTGAAGACCGTATACCAAATTTCATCCGTCTTGCTCAAAACAGATATTAGTTATCTTTGTCTGAGACATACACACAAACATATGGGCATTTTCAAAAAAAGTGTCTTATTTCATCAGATTAGCTCCTAGCGTTTGTGAGTTATATTTTTTTCACAGTCTGAAGACAGATATTTTTCAAAAATGTGCTTTTTGAACTCAGAAGTGGCCTAAAAAGTGGAGATTCGTCAAAATCTTGAATTCGAATTTTTCGACGATTAAGTAAAAAACATTTCGAACTTACGAATAAAAGTTTTTATATAATTTTTACGTCAAATTTCAATTTCAGTTGATTTTTGAAAGAAATTCAATTACAAGTTTGTCTGTTGGAATGTAATTAAATAAGATAATTTAAAAAAAGCCGTGATAGGTTAAATTTTGTGTGTAAACATTTGAAGTAAAGATAATATTCTAATTTTTGAAGTAAATTCATTTATAAGTTGACTGTCCGTCTGTATATACATTTCCATTCATGTAGCCTCGATTACTCTAAGGCACAAAGACTTTAACGAACAAAATTTGGATATGTTATCTTTTTATTTAATTTTTATGTACACTATAAAATACTGTTTTTTTTAACTTTTTTTAAAAAGTACTTACGTAAGTGCTTTTTATTTACTTAAATATTGCTATCTATATGCCATATAAAACTTTGTTTTAAGTTATAATGAAACAGTTAATATGAAAAGAAATGTTAACTCAATTCTTACTTAGGTCAACAAAGAAAACATTTATTTTAATAATTTTTTATCAAACAATCACAATTGATATAAATAATTTATCAAACATTTATATCTGGCCAAAACAAAATTAAGTTCGTATCTATTGAAAATAATCAGAGCAGATTCAAAATACGATCATAACACACTCAATTGGCGCTAAATTTTCAATGTCAATCGAAGCAACGCAAATGCGTGAATTTTCTACGTCAGTTGGGGTAACGCAATACAGATTAGAAATTTTTAATTTTATTTATTCTGTTTTATTGTAATTCGAAAAATCAATTAATTAACGATGTTTAATTTTAAATGCTTCAAACTCTAAGAAAATATACAGAATCGTTTGAAATAATCGGCCGAAAACACGTTCAACCTAACCTCATTGGTGTGGGGGATAAAACAAACTGAATTCGTTACTTATTTAGCGGTGGGGAAATGAAGAGTTTTGGTGAAAAAATTAGTTTTTAATTAATAAATAAAAAATTAAGGGATTAATATTTGAAATAACTGTATTGACACCAAATGTCATTCACTACAAGTTTTTAAAAATGTATTTGATCTTGATTGGATGAATAAGAAACATTTTACTAACGATTGCAAATTTGAACAAGATATATAGAAGGAAAAGTGTGGGTTGATAATAGGAATTAAAAAAAGGCACCTGAATTGTGTATTCGGATATCTTCACTGTATTACGGAAAATAAAACACTCATATACTGGGCATGATAATAAGAATCTGTGCTTGCATTCTTATGGCATTCCCGGCTTTGCCCAAAATTCATATATTTTATATGTTCTTGAACTCAAGGCAATAATACTTTGATTTGAGAGTAGATAAAAAAAAGCTTTCTGGGACACTTTCGCTGTGTTTTTTTCTATACCAATAACAGTCTTCTTCTTATTAGATTTAAATTCTTCATTTCTAGAAAAAAGAAAAGATCCTGAAATAAATTTTGCGCTAAATGTAATAACTTATGACAATGTATTATATGAAACATGTAATTAAAATATAGAAAGAATAAATAGAAAAAGGCTGGAACTTCAGACCAACAATCTGATACATTATATTTGAGTTTTGAGGCACTTAAAGTTATGTGTCTCTCTGAGTAAATTCCTACCGTTAATCTCTATACCTTAAAGGTCAATGAACACGGGTAATAGGAGCTGCGAAGAATCGACAATAGATTTCAAGAACACACGCAATACGTGCCCAAACTATCCGAGAGGAGAAATCGCTCGTACTTAATAAAGGGTTAATATTCGGAATTGCAATCCAACTACTATTTCGTGGACTTCGGTTTAATTATTGTGAGCATAGCTTATTTGGAATGAACTTCTATGCGTAATCGAACCAAATTTAAATTAATAGTTCAATTTATAGTGCAGTAACTTTTTTTGGAAAATGCGCACTCACATTTTCTTTTAATTCTTTTTGAAGGTGTATCTTAAAATGCGAATTTCCGGAGATAATTTTCGATTGCATGGCTGACTTCATTTTGGTCTTGGATTTCATTTTTATAAATCTATGAAATTAACCTAAAGGAAAAAATGCCCATAGAATATATTTCAAAGTATCATTACTACAAGTTTTGAGTTTATCCTTTTTTTTTTTGCTTGCTCAGTTGTAATACCAAACAAGGGAAAACTGAGTTTCGCATATATATATATATATATATAAATATATATATATATATATATATATATATATATCAGGGATGCACAACCTTTTCAGGATGAGGGGCCAAAACATGAAAAAGGATCGTGACGAAGGCCAAAGCAGCACGTGAATGTTAAAACATGTTATAAACGTGAAAAAACTTTTTAATGGTAATACGCGTGAATTGCAATTACTACTTTACTGGTTTTATTCCTGCACACATAATACAATAATTAAATGAATAAAACACAAACATTATTGTAGATATGATTAAAATACTGTAACATAAAAAAATATTCTTACTAAAAAGATGGCAAACGTGAAATAGAATAACAGAGGAAAACTGGTAATTATACAGAGAACACAATTTAAATTTTGAGAAAAAATAATTATCAAAATTAGTAAGAATTAATAAGATGACTGAATACTTGAAGTTATTGATTTAATGTTGGGATTAAGATTCGTGGTGACAATACGTAGAAAAAAAGAAAGGTTCTCATCTGCTATTCTATTTTTTTATTTTTTTATTTGTTGAAGTTTATTAGTGAGAAAGTTTGCTTACAAATATTAGCACTGCCAGAGAAAGTTGCACATGCAGCTGCATTTTGCTTTAAGCACGAAAATTCCTCGGGTAAGTCGTTATAAAACTCTAATGTCAATTTTCCTTTGAAAAAAAAATCAGAATTCTACAAATCAATTAAGTCAGCAACTAGATCTTCATCAACAGAAAATGAAGAAGAAAAATCATCAATTTTTGTTAAGATACTTTCCACAATCTGAAAATCAATCATCAAATGCATTACGCAAGATTTGGATTTGATCCTCATACTGCATTTTCATGTGTGGAAATTCTTCACGTCCGCGAGTTTCTCCTACACGAAAACTCGTACTCGCAGATAGCCATGAAGGGAACAAACTGAAAAGGCGCGTAATAAAAAGTAAATAAACTTTAATAAACAACTGTAAAATATTTATTTTTGTGTAGAATCGTTTTCGAATCCGATTTTCCCCCTGTTTATTTGAAAAAGCCTAATTTCTTTTTAAATTAATCCTATTTTATTAATAACTTTCGCTGGTCAACTTAAAGACTACGCGGGCCTTAGGTTGTGCATCCCTGATCCCCCTGTGCATCCCTAAAAACATGGCGCACAATAAAAATTTAAAAAACCTTTCTATCTTTCTTTTCTACAAGATTTGAAAGCAGGCTTTTTTTAATTTTCTTATGTCATTATTATTTCAATACTTTTTTAAAAAAAAAGCTCCCTTAAATATAGAAAAAATAATTACGGGAATTAGCCAAGATTATTGATGTGTTGTAATTATATTCTGCATGGATTTTACCCAATTAAACATGTTATAAGATTATTGAATCCTCGATAAATGAGATTAATTGATTATTATTAGTAAAAATCGCGGATAGCGCTAATAATAACCAGACAAAATCTCAACTCGATTAATCAATTTGCTGGTTATTTTTTACTACTAACCAATTAATCAAATTAATCATAACATTGGTTTTCCTTACATAATAGAGGAACTTATATTTAGGAATATGGCAATGCAAAGCTGAATAAACAAAAATCTAAAAAAAACCCTATAAATAAATAAAAGGAAAACTTCGATCTTAAATTTCAAGTTATCCTGTGATAATATTATTTTTAAATCACTATTTGTCTTAATTAATTTGTCATTAACCAATTTAAACCAGTTTGAAACTATCACGAGTTTCTCTATGGATCTCGTTCTCTCTCTCTGTATATATATATATGATTATTTTTTAAACTATCATTTTCAATTTTTCAAAATGGCAAACAAAGTTTTAAAACGCATCTACTTTCAAAGAAATGTATATAATAATAAATAAATGCTAGTAAAAAAGTATTTTTTGTTCATAAATTTGGAAGACATCAAAACTTCCTTAAAAAAACATCAGGTTCTTAAATGATAAAAACAAATAAATTTTTATTCTTTGTAAACCACAAGTAAGAAAGTACATTCAAAATTAAATATTATTTTTATTCAAATTTAATGGCAACTAGTTTTCGTCATAAGATTTTCTTATATGATGTAAATATGACATCCTCTTTAATTTTCATAATATATTAAAAACAAAAATTAACACAACAAAAGCATGCATGAACATAGATGGATTTTATCCAAATTTACTCTATTTTTTACTTTTGCTATGGATATTTACTGCAAATTTCCTTCATTTCGTTTGAACTTGAAATCCTCTTTATAAATGCACCATATGAAATTCGAAAAAGGTTTATCCCCTCGTGTGTTCCCTCGTCATCTTATTAGGATTCGAATTTTAAAAAGCTGTCCCAAAACACTATTACATAGCTTCAAGCCATGCTAATGCCATGTTAATGAATTTAAATTAGAACTACTTACAAATGAAAGCCTATCATTATGTGAAATTATATAAAATATACACAAATGCTGCATATTTTTTAAGATTAATCTTCCCAATACGAAATTAATTTATAGCAAAGCCAGTATGGCCAGGATGTAAAATTTTTGGAGCATTTAGAAACCCCCTTGCACCTCTATGTATCACTGGGGTTTACAGAATTAGAAAGCACAGATGTATATAAAGAAATCACAACTCACTCATCGGATTAACTTGCACAGTCCCCTTTTACAGGGAGGGGGGCACATTCAAACATATCACAGATGGGGTAGATAAAGAACAGCCATGCCCGAACCGGGACTCGAACCCAGCACGCCCAGTTTGGAAGACGCGCTACTCATGTGCCAGGACGTCGCCAAGATTTATGATTATTGTCCGGTTTCTTGCCAAACAAAAAAAAATCTCGCCAATCATTTAACCCTTAGTAGCCTGATTTACGAAAGTGATTTATTTTTAATATTACTGTGTTTGCTGTGTGTTACTGTGTGTTTTAATTTCGTTGGAAAGAATATTATACAACAGTAAAATACGTACAGCCAACCTATAAAAAAATAGTAATGTGAACATTCGGTTTAAAAGATTGGTATCAAAATTGAAACTCTAGGTTATTAAGGGTTAAAGACATGCCATTTTTATTGGCTACAAAGAATAACATTGAATGAATTTTAGAGTTGTAATAAAAAATATGGCAGGATTACAAAAGGAGAAAATTAATTACCAAAAATTCAGGTTTGGCGACTGAAAAGTGTTCTTAATTCGGGCTGCCAATGTGTTTCATGGGTATAAGTTCATAGGTTCAAGATTCAGATCCATCAGAACCTTATGTGAGTGAAAGTTTAAGGTTACTATTATATGTTGTTCTTTCGGCATTATAGTTCCGATTTCGGCGAATACATTGGGGATTTAAAGGTTTGGGTTTTTTGCAAAATTACATTTTTAGGATTTATTAGCAAAGCCAGTGTGGATAAGACTTATGATTAGTTACCGGTTTCTCATCACATAACACAACCGCCCCAATTATCCAAAGACAATCCATCTTGAATAGCTACAAGAAATTCCATTAAACAGATTTTAGGGTTGCAATAAAAAATAGCGAGATCGCACAAGGTGACAACTAATCGCCAAAAATTCCCTTTTGGCGACCAAACTTTGTTCTTAAGTCGGTCAATGTTATATCTTATGGATACAAGACGGTAGTTTCAACAACCAGTTTTATCTTATCCCTACATTCTTAGAGGATTGAGGCTAGTTCCAAACTTGGAGAATACAATGATGATCCGCGTGCTTTTCTTGTAAAATGGCATTTTCAGAATTCCAAGATCGATTTCTAATAATATATTCGAACCTTAAAAATGGAATGTTATTTAAGTAAAATGGATAATCAAGTCCACCCACATGAAATGCACAAAAGTACTTTAAGGCTTGTGATTTGAAGGGAAAAAGCTCTTGATTTGCATAGCAAACAAAAGAAACAAATTCTTTGTTTATCTTTTTAAAGTGTAATTTTCTCGTCGCTGAAATTTCTGATACCGCCTTTTTACGACTTCTAAAAAAGGGGATCCATTGACACGATCTATAGCCGAAAGGTATATTTATTAGATGATTGCTTGAAACCGGATTTTAGAACAATAGGAGGTGGATTTTTAAAATGACACTTTTTTTGTTTGTGCCAGAAAGATACTTCGGAAATATTTCTCTTGTCTCCAATTTTTTATTTTATAAATAAAAAAGAAACTGTAAAAAAAAAGAAATTAGTACGTTTGGTATTTCGTTTAGTGATAAACAGAATGGACATTTTAACATGAGATGTGTTCATGTGAAATTATTTTCAACACCATCTAGTGATGATGCAGAACAAATAATTTTGGAAACATCATTTGAATTTTAAAGTTACTGTCTTTATCTAATTAGGAATAATATAATAAAGGATATTTATTTATTTTAATCGGCAATGAGTACATTTATTGATAATTAATGATATATAAAGAAGAAATACAAATAATATTTATTCTATTCATTTGACTTTATTTTTTAAGTGCTTTAGGATGAAAAGTATTTTTTTTTGTTTGTCAGCCTTCAACAAAAACTAATAAATTTCTTGGCTGACTGACTCTTAAGCATTTAGTATACAACTTTCCATGCGAAAAACATGAATTTTCGATATTCAATCCACACTCTTGAAGTGTTGGACCTAGCGCGTTGTTGATGGAAATCGAGAATGCAAATCGAATGGGGGAACTGCAGTCGTTTCAAATCAAAAGGCACGTCTGTGGGAATAATGGGAATGCGGGAAAGAAACATACTTCCAATAAACTTTGCGTTAAGAATAGTTACCTCGCTTCTTGGCGCATCTTCCAAATTGATTGACATCAATCATAATAATTTTATATTGTTTGATATATGTGCGATTAATTCAGAATGAGATATGCCGTTTACGTTTTACTGTTTGTCTTCAGTCAACTGTCAGTTTTAAAATATAAACTTCATGTAAGTACAAGCAATAAGTTGGCTAAGTTTTATCGCAATCGGTTGAAAGGAACGGTAGCATATAAGGTACGAAAGAGCCAAAATTCATTTTTATATTCTAAATTTAGTAATCATAAAGCCGGCTCTCTGGCACAAAGGTAGAGCGTCTACCTCGTTTTCTGGGGGTCCGAATTCTCGTCCCGGTTCGGGCATGGCTGTTCTTCTGTGTGCTATCAGTGACATGTGGGACTGTGCCCCCCCTGTAAAAAGGGGTTGTGCAAGCAAAGGTAGTGAGCGTGTAGCTAAGTCGTACTCTTTACCCTAGTTGGCGCTACTTCAAAAACAAAAGACGCTCCTTTTGGCTTAAATCTGCTGCTGTATCAGGGGGGGGGGCTTGTCCATAGACAAGTGCCATAAGTAACAACAACGGTAATCATAAAAGACTGACAGTTCAAAATTCAAATTTTCCTGAAATAAAAAAAAATTCCTCAGTTTTATGTTTTTACATTATTTAAACCTCATTTTTATATCATACTAGCTTTATATCCTACTAGCATGCTAACTTTATATCATACTAGCTTTATCCTACTTCATACGCGTGGAAATTTTGATGTGTATGTATGAGAACTGGTGGTAACATGGTGATCAAAAAGTATCACAATGTAAAATGCCATCAAACCGTATCATTATGGTGCTGTTGAAAAAAAAATTGCCAAAAATATAGTTTGTCGCCAATTTTTGGCGAATTGGCCGAATGTAGCGCGAACGGTAGCAATTGCGTTACCAATCGTAAGGTTTGAATGTACGTTGCAACAAATTAACGGAAATGAAGAAAAAAATCAATAAATGCAGAAAGATGGAATGCACACAAAACAGTTTAATCGAAAATAATGAAAGTAGGCGAAAGTAATACGTAGAGTAGAAAAAAATCAATGGAAATGAACAGGAAAGATAAAATCACAATAAAATAAATAAAAAATTTAACTGAAATAAGGTACTACCGGAAAATTACCATTCTCGCAAAGCGCTAAATGGTTGTATGTAAAAGCTTATCCCACACAACTAACCTAAAATAATTTATTTACTATCTCTATCTGAAATAAAGCAAAACAGCAAACCAATTATTCAAAATCATTTTGCTGATTAGTCTGGCAAAACCAAAATCAAGTCAAGAACAAACTGTACGTGCCAATTCAACGCCAATCGGGTTAGACAAATGCGAGAATTTTCTACGCTATTTGGGGTGATATGTATTAGAAATTTTTAATTTCCTTTATTATGTTTTATTTTGGTACATTTCCTTTAGCATGAAAAATGATGGCAATGTAAATCTGAATAAAGCGCTACCGAAAAATTACTAACCCGTTAGCCGAGTGCAAACTAAAAATAGCCATATAATATAGAATTCCGCCAAATTTCTTACAAGGATTTTAAGGCGAAGAATCGCCAAATAATGTAAAAATACGCCAAAATTCTTTGATGATTTTTTGCTTGCGCTCGGCTAACCGAAAAGTACCTTTATTTTAACTCAAAAGTTATGCTGAAGAATCCGAAAGATCGATTTACGTTGTTGTTACTTATGGCACTTGCCTATGAACAAGCCCCCCCCCCCCGCTGATACAGAAGCAGATTTAACTCGAAAGGAGCGTCTCTTGTTTTTTAAAGTAGTGCCAACTAGCGCCAAGAGTACGACTTAGCTACACACTCACCACATTAGCTTACATAGCCTCTTTTTATAGGGGGGGGGGGGGCACAGTCACACATCTCACAGGAGAACCACCATGCCCGAGTCGGGACTCCCAGACAATGAGGAAGACGTGCTACCTCTGTGCCAGAAAGCCGGCAGATCGATTAATTAACAATGTTAATGCATCAAACACTAAGAAAATAAATAGAATCGTTTGAAATAACTGATTGAAAACATGTTAAGCCTTACTCATTTGGCGGTGGGGAAATGAAGATTTTTGGCAAGAAAGTTAGTTTTCAATAAATAAAAAAAATTAAACACTCAATTAACCGGAATAAATAGTAGCTTAAGTTCTATTCTAGACTGTAATATAACACTGAGCTAAATTTCATCCAATTTCTTTCAGCGGTTCTGGCGTGATTGACTAATATCATCCACCCATACATCCATCCAAACTTTCACATTTATAATAGTAGTAGAGATAACCATCATATATTTTATCTACTTTTCGATATTTGTCAAAATTGAGGTCAAAGAAAGCAGACGGTTCTTAATCTGGTATCTATGAGCTTTTATATGAAACAAAGGTTTGAGATATCCGGAAATGAGATATGTTATTTAGTGGTTATAACTAGAGAACTTCGTCGAATACGTTTTATTTTCTTGTATAAGAATTGTAGAGGAAACATTGTTATCGTCAAAAAATTATAATTAGAGAGTTTTAACGAATCTCCATATTTCGGGTCTTTCTGATTCCGAAAGTTCCATTATTGGCATTAAGTTTGCCAGACTGTGAATCCAACAACTCAAAACGCTTTGAATGAGATAAATGAAATTCGGCTACCAACTTCGTAGATTCTTATCAAATTTTGAACAAAATTTACTCACAAGAAGTCTGCATGTCTGACTATTCACTTGAAAATAACACGATAAATAACTCAATGATATTGATAGGTGGAATTTGGCCCGCAGGTTTAGCTTTTAAAATATACAATTTTATCAAATCTGTCATATTTGATCGTCTGGCGGTCTGTACTTTCGCGTGCAGGTAAACGCAATCTTTACTACTATTATAAATGTTAAAAAAAGTTATTGTTTTGTTTTTTTCCCACGTTAATTAGGTTTGACTTAACATGTTTTCGACTGACTATTTCTAACGATTCTGTTTATTTTTTTAGTGCTTGAATCATTTAAAATTAAACATTGTTAATTAATAAATCTTTCGGATTCATTATGAAGTACAATTGAATTAAAATAAAACAGAATAAAGGAAACTTAAAAAATTCTAATCTGTACTGCGTTAGCCCAACTGGCTTAGAAAATTAGCGCATTTTCGTAGCCCCAATTGACGTTGAAAATTCATGTATGCACAGTGTGTTCTGACTGTCGACACCTGCATTTTCAATGGATATAGACTTGATTTTGTTTTGGCCACACTAATCGGCAAAACGATTTTGAATAATTGTTTTTCTGTTTTATTTCTGGCACACACTGTAAATAAATTGTGTTTAGGTTAGTTGTGTGGGCTAAGCTTTAATATTCAACCATTTGGTAATTTTTCGGTAGCGCTTTGTTTAGATTTATATTACCGTTATTTTTTTTATTATGTTACTGCAATTTGATCTATCTTGTATATTTCTCTTGATTTCTTCCTGCTGTACGTATTCCTTTTGTCTACTTTCCTTATTTTCGATTAAATATTTTTGCATTCATGCCATTTTTATACGTTTATTGGTTTTTCCCCTGTATTTCTGCTAATTTGCTGCAACGTTCATCGAAACCTTACGAATGGAAAAGCTATTACTGCCGTTCGCGCCACGTTCAACCATTTCGCCAAAATTTGGCGACAAACTATTTTTTTTGGCGAAATATCCTTTCAACGGCATCACAATGGTACAGTTTGATAGCGTTTTGCATTGTGATCATACTGCCAGTTCTCACGCGTACACATCAAAATTTCGACGCGTGCGAAGTCATGGGTAAAAGCTAGTTACTCATAAATGGAATGATATAAATAAATTAAATTCGATAAGTTATTTTTTTAACTTGAACTGGAGTTCTATGCCAAATTTTCATTTGATTCTGTCAACAAACAAAACCATTCAAAATGCATAACCGAATGCTTGATTCGTCAGAAATGTCAGATTCATGCCAATATCAATGTCCCTTAATTATTATTCAATAATGGCATACGAAGCATTTGCAACCTCACCCAAGCTTCAAAATTATTTAGTGCAGAAGATTCATTAGACCACTTACTGGAAAATCTGCAAGAATATTTTGAGGAGACTGGTGCCTCTGGTACTCCTTAGAAATGGGATAGTGATGAGTGTTTTTAAGATTTTTTTATCATATGAGAACATTATGTCGTTTTGGTTTTTGAAGCCACAAAATGCGTAGGTAACAAATTGGCGATTGATCGTTTTTCAGGCATCAATTTTTCACTTAGAAAATAAGCAGAACTTTATTTCACATAGAAAATATGGTTTTTTGGAAATAATGCAAAAGATTGTCACATTTGACGAATTATGGTCAAAAAATTATTTAAAAATAGAAAATAACGCGTTGCCATCACTTTTACAAAAGCTCTGATTTTTTTTAAAAAATAAGTTTATTGCTACATCAAAAAAAAACGTAGAAAAATGGATTTTGAGCAGGTGATTATACGAAAGGAAATAAATAGGAAATGCGATATTTGTCTAAACAATAAATGCGAGACAAAGTTTTTTTGGACCGTTTGCAATAACTAAAGTGACTCATTCAATGAAACCATTGAAATGAATAAAAAATATAATTTAACTCGCACGAGCACGTGGTGCTTGGCCGTTCAAGAAATGATGTTGTGACATGACACATTGAAATATGCAGAGCAGATTTCATTTTGATCTTTAATTTTTTTTGCTGCTTTCTTTAGTTCGCGAGAGAAATACAATCTGTTTTTTTTAAAAAAAATAGTTGAACTTTATTAAAATCAAAAAATTTTTAAACTTTTAATGATCTTAAGACAAAGAATATTTATTTAAAAATATTTTTGTAGTTAAAATTGGATTTATAATTATTTTAACACTTGAAAATTAAATCAAAATGTATGTGAACATACTTATGTTTCCTTTAAATAATAAGTTATAATTTATGCATTAAGAGAAGTTACATTTATTTTTTCCGTATAAGAATGAGTGTCATATTAATTGAAATCGTATTTAAATTGCTAATTTAATTTAAACAATTCTAAAAAGATGTATTTATGCTTACAACTATATTTTTTCTAAAAATTAAATTTTCATTCAAAAATTAAGAGAATACGTATTTTTTGCATAAAAAATGAAAAGTATATAAACTAAAACTGTTTTTAAATGAATAAATTAATTTGAAATGAAATAGATAAAATTGCTACCCCAGCATCGAACCCCCCCCCCCCTCTCCTGAATGTTATGCCAACACTTTAACCACTATACTACTCGGCTTCAGCAACAGCGGTCCGTTATTAGTATATACACTGAAGTGACAAAAGTCATGGGATGACTGTTAATATCGTGTCGGTCCTCCTTTTGCACGGCGAAGTGCAACAACTCGACGTGTCATGGAGTCCACAAGTCGTTGGAAGTCCTCTGCAGGAATATTGAGCCATGCTGTCTGTATAGGCGTCCATAATTGTGAAAGTGTGGATGGTGCAGGAGTTTGGGCACGAACGGACCTTTCGATGATGTCCCATAAATGATCGATGGGATTCATATCGGGTGATCTAGGTGGCCAGATCATGCGCTGCAATTGTCCGGAATGTTCTTCAAACCAATCGCGAACAGTTCTGGTCCGCTGACATGGCGCATTGTCATCCATAAAAATCCCGTCGTTGTGTAGGTACGTGAAGTCCATGAATGACTGCAAGTGATCTGCAAGCAGCTGGACATAACCATTTCCAGTCAATGATCGGTTCAGTTGCACCAGAGGACCGAGTCCATGCCGTGTAAAAACAGCCCTCACCATTATCCAGCCACCATCAGCTTGAACAGTGCCTTGCTGACGGTTTGGGTCCATGGCTTCGTGGGTTCTGTGCCACACTCGAACTCTACCATCAGCTCGTAACAACTGAAATCGTGACTCATCTGACCACGCCACGGTTTTCCACTGGTCTAGGGACCAGTCGATATGCTCACGAGCCCAGGAGAGTCGCTGCAGGCGATGTCGTGCTGTCAGTAAAGGCACTCGAGTCGGTCTTCTGCTGTCATAGCTCAAGGAAGACAAATTTCGCCGCACAGTCCTATCGGACACGTCCCTCGTACGTCCCACATTGATTCCTGCAGTTATTTGACGAAGTGTTGCGTGTCTATTAACATTGACCATTTTACACAGACGTCGGCGGTCTCGGTCGTTAAGTGCAGGTGGTCGCCTACTGCGCTGTCCATGATGGGATGGGATGCCTGAAATTTCATATTCTCGGTACACTCTTGATACTGTGGATCTCGGAATGCAGAATTCACTAACGATATCCGCAATGGAATGACCCCTGCGTCTAGCTCCAACTAACATTCCACTTTCAAAGCCTGTCAATTCTCGTCGTGCCGCCATAAATCACGAAAAACCTGTTCACATGAATAACTTGAACACAAATGAAAGCTCTGGAAAACGAACTGCGCATTTATACTTTTTCGCTGCGATACTACTGCCATCTGTATATTTGCATATTGCTATCCCATGACTTTTGTCACTTCAGTGTATATGCTGTGCTGAAATTTTGTGGGCCATTTTCTAATCATTGACTGGCTATTCGCTTAAATATTCTTGTGAGTGGGCATTCTAAATGTATGTTACCATTAAACTGAATCTACTCCCTAAATGAATTTTTCAGTCTCGTGCCCTCCCTCTTGCAAGTTACAAAGGTGGGTTTCTTTTTTATTGAAAAAATAAAACTTCTTTAACTAAATTTTATGATTTTAATTTTTTTTATATTTTATTTTTATTTGAGTCCTCCTTTTCTGAGACCTTCAGGTTCTTCAATTTCTTTACTTTCCATATCATTTCCAGATCACGAAAGGTCTACTTTTCAGACCTTTGTCTTATCGTCTAAATCAGGGGTTCTCAAAAGGTGAGTCGCAACCCTAAAAAAAGAGTATACATAAAGCTTTTAATACACATAAGAGTTGGTTTTTGTGTTCTATTAGTTAATGGGATACATGAGCTTGTTTCGAATTATCAATTTTTTAATGTCTGGAATGAGCTTTGTAACACACAAAACAATGTCATTTTCCAGTGTCAAACGATTTCTTGATTTTGTTTTTAAATTTATCATTATGGAAAATCCTTGTTCACAGTTGTAATGTGTAGAAAATGGCATCAAAGTTTCTAACGCTGTTGTGGACAGTTCTGGGTATTCCTTTTTAATACGTATCCAAAATGTGTCGATATAAGCTATGTTAAAAGTTACTTTAGCTGGCCGATCACTCGAAATCTCTATCAGTTGATCATGATGAAGGGCACTTAGCTCAGCTTTTGTTACGGCTTGCTCGCTGAACGGATCGACTATCCACACAACCCCACTCGTATCCTTAACTGGAATGTGAACTGTAAATTGTTCAATCAAAGCTTCGAGATTAGATGATACTAGTAAAGAGAAAGATGAAGTGTCAAGGGATGTGGCGCCAATACCCGACACATTCTCTACGAACTGTTGAGTATGTATAAAATTTTCAAAATCTCTGTCTAAACTTTAGACAGAGTGAAAACTTGGGGCGGTCCCCAAAATACTTAGTCTAAAAAGGGGGTCGGAATGTCTAAAAGGTTGAGAACCCCTGGTCTAAATTATTATTATTATAACCTTCATAATTTGAATCTGCGTCTGAGAGTGATTATCTCGTTTTCATATTCATAACGATATTATCGTTGATGTTAATGTCTGTTTTAACAGTTTGGATGTTCCACGCGCTATCACCATTTAATAATAAAAGTAATTTTTTTAAAAAAAAATTTTGTCTTTCGTCAATATTAATATTAAATATTACTTAGTTTGAAATCATTTTAGTTAACAAAAAATCAACAGTTATTGGTTAAATTGCTCTATTATAATATTATTTTGCTTCTAAACGAATACCCAGAATAGAAAAAAAATAGTTGTTATTCACATTCATTAAAATATGTTGATAGATATTTGGTAAACTGACTTAGAATAAACAATCATTTTCAAAAATAATGTTCTTCCAAATAAGTTACATAAAAAAGGGCCTTTCTAAAATATCCATATTAAATGCTTATACAATCAAAAATAATTATACATAACATCCATATGTTTAAACTTTCTCCTGTAAACTCATTTTTTTTATTATACAGATATACACTTACAGTGCATTGTCCGAAAATTTTATTTATATAATTAGTGAAAGTTTCTTTATTATTTACAAAAAAAAATCGAAAACAAAACGAATTTCAAAAAGAGTCTCCAGTAAAAAATGGTAAACACAATTACGGGAAGAAACAGGCCATAATTTCTCTCTTAACGAAAAGAATAACAGTGTTTTGTATAAATAAAGTCTACGCGCAAATATAGCTATTATTTATTTAAATTAGGCCCCACAGTGGGTATAATGGTATTTATTAGGATAATGTCTCTCTTATAACAGTCGATAATAGGTAGGTATTGTGAATAATAACTCTATTTAAAGAAATTTGACTTCGATCGACGAAATCCATTGTTTAACCTCGTCCATTTAGTGAGTTGTACTAAAATAATCGTAATCTGTATCGTTCTGCACTCTTTGAGCCTTTCGTTAGTTGCGATAAAATAATTATAATCTGTATCGTTCTCACTAATAATCTGCATTTGTTTATTGAACGAGTTTTACTATTAAAGATTCCATCATTAGTTGTGGCAATCAGCAGTTATGGAAATCACATTAATATCCAAATGACACAAGGTAATTATAGATGGAGGTTTCGCTAATATTATTGAAATTGTTGCAGAGTCACTGACTGTCAACTAGTGAGGCGTGTCATTTAGGGCGATGCGCATTAGTTAAAGGGGAGGAAAGTTACAAAACAAATCGAAAAAAAAGATATAATAATAATTGAATATAAAATTAAACAGTCCTATTAATAAAAAAAATTCAACAGCTTTAAAACTGGTTTATTCTTTCATGTTATACAAGCTGTATTGTAATATTAATTTCATACAATAAACTTTAATGTAAAGCCTTTTTTAGAAGATATATTTTTTATCATGTCAAAACATAATGTTTTTGGGATGAGGGTTTTGACAACAACAAAAATACGTAGGTGAAAAATAAAAATTTTATTACCTGCAAAAGCATCACAAAAAAAATCAGCTTTTAATAACGCGTTGCCATCGCATTTATAAAAGCTCGGATTTAAAAAATAAGCTAATGGCTAAAACAAATATAACCTAGAAAAATGTCATTTTGAACACGTGATTATTATATGAAATGAAATAAATAGGAAATGTTATATATTTTATAAAACAATATATGCGAGACAAAGTTTTTTTGGATCCTCTGCAGTACCAAAGTGACTCATTCAATGAAACAATTAAAATGAATAAAAATATAATTCAACTCGCACGAGCACGTGGTGCTTGGCCGTTCAAGAAATGATGTTCTGACACGATACATTGAAATATGCATAGCAGATTTCATTTTAATCTTTCTTTGGGGGGGGATGCTCTTTCAGTTTTAATTATCTTAATTTTGTAAAACGCTATTCATATTTATTCTTTAATGATATTATAAGCGCATTCTTATTGAATGAATTTCTCAAAATAATGAGAATATTAGAATATGTTATTAATAGAAATCTGCATTACGTTCATTGGATTTTACGATATATACAATAGCTTCCAGTAGTAATGAACTTTTCATCATAATTACTGGTTTTTTTAAATCTTAAAATCAGTCGAGCTCAAAAATTTTGTTTGCCAGCTAGAGAAATTGAAAATGAAAGTTTAAAAATATTATCATTAGAGAGAGAGAAGTCTCGTATATTTTTCAAACCGGTTTAAACTGGTTTATGACTTAAATTAATTAAGACAAATAATCACTTAATAATGTTTGTACATGATAACGTAAAATTTACGACCGTAAATTTCATTTTTTTTCTCTTTCTATGCTTTATATGCGAGAGGATATACAAAAAGTTACTGATGAAAAGGTCGAAATTTTGTTTAATATTTAAATAAAAAAAATTCAAAACGAAAAAAATTATTGTTCTGAGATGCATACTTGTCTTTCAAAATTGCATTTATTCCAATTTTATTAGTTGTAGACGCAACTTTTTGTCCATCGAAACAAAAACAGTCACAGATTCTTTTTGTTATTTGCTAATTAATATGCCCAACATTATTTGGAATAAAAATAATAGCATACCAAATTTTTTTTCATAAAATTACTTTCGTATAGAAATATTATAGCACCAAAATTTTTCATCATCTGAAGCTCTATCATTTTTTTAATTAAAATTGTAAATCAAACCTTAAGAACATTAAAAATTTTAATAGCAACTTGGTTTTTAAATTATTAATATTTGTTATGACAATATTTATATTAAGTTATTAGTATTCATTTTAGAAAATTCAAATATTAATTTCAAATTGATCATTCCAATTTATTTCTCCAAAACTAAAATTTATGAAATTTTTTGAAGAGTGTTCTGAGACAGCTAGTTTTTTTAAACTAATTTTTATTAATAAAAAATTTGGAGAAAAAAGGAAATCTGCTGTCGCAAATTTCAAGTTATCTTATGAGAACATTATTATTTTTGATTATTTGTTTTAATTAATTTAAGTCATTAACCAATATAAACTGGTTTGAAACAATTACAAAACACCTCTCTCTTTCTCTCCCTGATGATTTTTTTAAAACTTTCTTTTTTAATTTTTCTAACTGGTAATAAAAGTTTTGGAACTCGACCGATTTTAAGATTAAAAACAAACAAACAGTAATTTCGACGAAAAGTTCACTATTACTGGAAGCTATCGTATATGCGGTAAAATCCGATGAACATAATGCCGATTGATATTAAAATTACAATATAATATTTACAGTATTTTGAGAAACACAATCAATAAGAATGCGCTTATAACATTATTAAAGAATAAATATAAGTCGTGTTTTACAAATTTGGGATAGTTAAAAATAAAAAAGAATTTTAAAAAACCGATTATCTTCTGAGCACGAAATTAATTATTTAAAAATAAGTAATCTTTAAAAAACTGAAAGATGACATTTCATAGAAACGACAAACAAAACCAATTGATAGTAACTTTAAATAAATATTTCAAACAATACTGGCAAAACAAACCTCAAATGTCATGGGGCAGGTGACTCACTATCGACCAATGAAAGAACGAATATTTCTTTCTTAAGGACTTTTGGATGCACCAAAAATCCCACAACCAAATCAACATCATGTTCTCACACGATAATAAACCAAATTAACAGCTGTTTCTCATATGAAAAGTTTATTAAATTTTACTCTTCTCTTGAAGTATTCTTCCAAAATTCTTCTCATAGACCAGTAATCTATATATTCTTGTTCTTCAGAATTCGAAAGTTTTTGCAAATTGTATATAAAACTAATTTTGAAGCATTTATTTCAAAAATAAAAACGTTTTCCAAAAATATTTTTAATTAGAACAAATACTTACGAATAAGTGTAAAATACGGTAAAACTCAGCGTTGCTTAGCAACGGAGTAACAATAAATTATCTCATTTGAATATCGTCTGCATTTTTAACTATGCAATATATTATTTAAAAAATAAATAAACATAAAAGTTTGATGCAAATGCAAATATAAAGATAGAAAAGGTACTATTTTGAATTTGAAGAGGATTTAAAATTATTTCTTGTGGAATAATTTTCAGCTGAATAAAAGCTTCAAACATTCGGTTAGTAACTAATTAATTGAATAATTAATCAATTTATCTGTTTGAAAAGTTGAGAGTACATTCTCTTTTGTCTTAAATAATAAATGTGCAAATTGAATGGTTTCATTTGTATAGAAGAATGTGTAGAAAATATTAAGATTCATACATAGAAACTTTTTGGTTTCTACCTGCTTAATTGCATACCATCTTTTAAATATTTTTATACATCAAAGATCGATTGGTATAATTATGAATATAAAATTAAACTAATTAAAAATGTCTCAGGTTTATAAATTTCAAAAAAGATCTTATAGAAATCGGAATTTTCATCGTCTGGGCTTATTTTTGAAAACCAGTTAAGCCTTGATCTGCAAAGTGAGACCGGAACAAAAGTTTGTTTGAAAACTACATTTACATTTTTCATGCTAAACTTTAATGAAACTTTTTAGAATTTATATTAAAAGCCATTAATCTCAGCTGCATTAGTCAACAAATAATAATAATAAAAAGTTCATTTTCTTGATCATAAATCTAATTGTTATAAAAGGTGATGATGGAATTAAAAAAAGAAATGGTCCTTCCTATCAGCACACCTGCATTTGTAGAAAAAGAATGTTACATGAGATAAATCTAATTGACTAAAATGTCGAATAAAAATATAATGGAACTTCTCATTTTTAGGCTTAACTTTGTAATTTTCAGTGTTCATTTGCTATTATTCTTATTCATACACATACAAAAGAATATTTTTTTCTTCAGATACCAAGTTTTACTGTAAATCATCCCCTTTCTTTATTCCTGGTCTTTTTTTGGTTACAATAGACACTTTTTAACTAAGCGGCATGTTTTGATGTTTGAAAAATTGTCGAACCGCGCCTCTAGTAATCCTGTTATAATATCAAAAATTCTAAAATGAGTTAAGCCAAGGAAACAAAGGTGTTCGTTTCTTTTGTTGTTGTTGTTTTATTTTTTATTTCTCCGAGAAGCGTTTCATACAATATCGTAAACACTCCACAATTTGCATAATTTGGACAGTTATTTCTACGACGCAGACTGCCGTTTTTGTCTTTATGTGCATAAGAACTAGTTTTTCCCGCCAATTTATTTGCTTACGCGTTGAGGGTAAGTGGGTGAAAGTGTTTGGTTATTGTTGAATATGCGTTATCGAAGAGGCCAAAGTTCTCATTCTTTTTTTTTTCCTTTTTACCCGAAGTTTCTTATTTGGTCAATGACTGAGAATAAAAGCCAGATGAGTTTGAGTCACATTTTTGCCAGACTGTGTGAACTAGACCTTGTAAAAATGAACTTACTCGTCAGTTTTTTTTTTTTATTGATGGTTGATTGCTACTTGTCAGATGTAATAACTGATTTTCTTTCTGAGATAATTTGCACGTGGCGTGCCAAAAATTCGGTTTTATCTGCCTTAAAATTTACTTTACACAGGGGGTCAGCAAACTTTTAGAATGAAAGAAACAAAATGCATATCAAAAAACTTTTTTAAAAAAATTCGAAGACTGCAATTTTTTAAAAAAGTAACCAGGGATGGCGGTTCTCCAATTAGGTGGAATATACTAAGGAATACAACAGCTGCCTTGGATCTCTATGTTAAAAGAGGGAGCATTGCAAACAGGTCGATTGGAAAACTCAACTTTTGTAATTGCTAATTTAAAATTTAGTAAATATGCAACTTTTAAGAATTATATTAAATTAATATTAGAGCTAAGGCAAGTAGAATTAGCCTAACTTTTATAATCATGTCAGAACATGATGCTATTTAGGGAATTAAGTAGACATAAATCCGTGTGCGAAAAATTGAAATTTTGTTATCTGTACGAGCATCTCAAAAAAATCAGCTTTTAATAACGCTTTGCCATTGCATTTATAAAAGCTCTAATTTAAAAAATAAGCTAATGACTACAGCAAATAAAACCTAGAAAAATGTCCTTTTGAGCCCGCGATTATGTGAAATGAAATAAATTGGAAATGTGATGTTTTTTTAAACAATCAATGCGAGACAAAGTGTTTTTGGATCGTTTGCAATACCAAAGTGACTCATTCAGTGAATCGATTAAAATGGATAAAAATATAATTTAACTCGCACGAGCAGGTGGTGCTCGGCCGTTCAAAAAATTATGTTCCGACATGATACATTGACATATGCATAGCAGATTTCATTTTAAATTTTTTTGTATTTTCATTACGTTCACTTGGTTATTAAAATTTTTATAAACACCAAACCTAAACTTCTTCATTAACCCAGGTAGCCAATGCTGTTATACAATATTATACGATATTATATTATGGGGTGGTCTGGTGGTAAGATCTTGGCTTCGAAATCGGTGTGTTTCAGATTCGAGACCCGCTTCCACCGAAGAATTGTCGCTTAAACGGGTCTGATACATGCTAAATCCGCCCGGGCAAACATCCTCCCACCGTTATGTCGTGGTTTCCAGAGGGGTGTGCCAGCCCAGTTATTGTCCTCGTCATCTGACTGCTATTCAAAATTACGGGATTCATTCCAAAATAGCTCTAGTGTGGCTTTAAAACGAGACATTGATATAACTAAATGAAAAAGATATTATGCCAGAGTACTTTCGCAGGGGTATGTGTCTTCCCATTGATCTGGGCCTCCCGGATTCTAGTTCCAGTTGGGGCATAGTTATCCTTCTCATCCACCGATGCGTAAATCGTGTTCATAGACAGAGAGAGAGACATAATTCATGAAGCATGATTATTTATCAATATTTTGAGGTCATAAATATTTATCAATATTATGAATACACAATGCTATTACCTTGTACATTTCATATATGAAGAAGTAAATATAGTACAAAAAATACACCTTCAAGAATCTGTATATTGAAAATAATTACGTAAAATCCAAGTAGCTCAATTCAAATCAATAGACCAATTTTATCAGTTTTTATTACGCATGAAAATGCGTGATAAGTTGTTCATGATTTGTCGCTTCAAATTACTGTTTCGTAGAGAAATTTCAAAAATAACATACTTTTTGTAACAAAAATAAAACTTTGACATCCTTTTAACCAAAACACTATGCTAATTTCGCCAATTTTTATTTCATATAAAAATTTATGACATATATCATCAGTGACATGAATTACTGACATCATCAATGATATGCCGACTTTATGGCGCAGAGGTAGCGCATCTTCCTACTGTTCTGGGAGTCCCGGTTCGGGCATGGTTGTTTTCTTTTGTGGACTATCTGTGAGGCAAGTGAATGACCCCCCTCCCCTTTAAAAAAGGCTGTGCAAGCAAATGTGATGAGTGTGTAGCTAAGTCATACTCTCGGCCATAGTTAGCGCTACTTCAAAAACAGGAGACGTTCATTCGGCTTAAAATCGCTCACGGTTTATGTCATCACGCTTGTGCATGGCAAGTGTCATTAGTTACAACAACAATAATCGAATTTGTGCTTTATCTATGAGGTATATTAATGCGTCCCCCCCTGTGAAAAGAGCCTGTGCAAGCGACTGTGGTGAGTGTGTAGCTAAAGTCGCACTCTCGGCCCTAGTTGGCGCTACTTGAAGCAAGAGACGCTTATTCGGAATTCGCTGATGCATCATCGAGCTTGTACATAGCAAGTGCCATTAGAAGAAAAAAAATAAAGCGATATTATGTTATATCATTCAATTCTCAACAATATTTCGAAATTTGTTTATCTTATAATTTTGTACAAAACATGCATTATACTTAGGGAATTTTTAAAATTGTGAGTGCCGAACATTTTAGAGCAATATTGGATAAATAAAAATTAATATTTCAAAATAAAATAAAGATTGAAAAGAAACCTGTTATGCATATTTCAATGTATCATATCAGAACATCATTTCTTGAACGGCCAAGCACCACGTGCTCGTGCGAGTTAAATTATATTTTTATCCATTTTAATTGTTTCATTGAATGAGCCCCTTTAGTATTGCAAACGATCCAAAAAAACTTTGTCTCGCATTGATTGTTTTTAAAAATACCCCATTTCCTATTTATTTCATTTCACATAATCGCGTGCTCAAAATGACATTTTTCTGGGTTTTATCTGCTGTAGTCATCATTTTTTAATCAGAACTTTGTAAATGCGACGGCAACGCGCTATTAAAAGCTGATTTTTTTAGATGCTCGTGCAGATAATAAAAGCTCAATTTATCGCTTACGGATTAAAATATTTATTTTTCCCCTACTGAGTTTTGTTGATGCCAGAAAACACCGTTCCCAAAACAATATTATGTTCTGACATGATAAAAAATTAACCTAAAAAAGGTTATTAACGTGTTAAAAGCATTTTGAAATGTTACGCTAATTTAGTTAAGACCTCATAATGAGCATAACTACTTTTAATCAAAAAATTGTTTGAGGTTTATAAAACTTGGTTTCCCTTGATTTTTATCATGCTCGACTGTTCAAGATGAAAATAATTGAATTCAAATAATGTTGTAAATAATCAAAAACGCTTCGAGTAACTATGATATCCCTTGTAAAAATTGAATTCAAATAAAGTTATCACTAATAAAAATTTAATTCAAATAATACTGTAACTAATCAAAAATTCTTCGATGATGATGATGTCGTTTGTAAAAATTGAATTCATATCATGTTATAAGTAATCAGAAAAGATTCAAGTAACTATGATGTCACTTGTAAAAAGTGAATGTAAATAATGTTGTCACTTGTAAAAATTGAATTTAAACAATGTTATCGCTTGTAAAAATTGAATTCAAATAATGTTGTAATTAATTGCAAACACTTCGAGTCACTATGATGCGACTTGTAAAAATTGAATTCAGATAATGTTATAAGTAATCAGAAACTATTCAAGTAACTATGATGTCACTTGTAAAAATTAAATTCAAATAATGTTGTCACTTGTAAAAATTGAATTCGTATAATATTATATGTAACCAGAAATTATTCAAGTAACTTTGATATCACTTGTAAAAATTGAATTCAATTAATGTTGTCACTTATAAAAATTGAATTCAATAATGTTGTCACTTGTAAAAAGTGAATTCAAATAATGTTATAATTAATCAAAAACGCTTCGAGTCACTATGATGTCACTTGTAAAAGGAATGAAAATACAAATGAATTTGAGGAAAAAATATAAGACTTAACAAGTACGAGATGAAAACAGAAATCTACAATACATATTAGAATTCGGTAAGCTAAAATAATTGCGTTTTTCATTCTGAGTAAACATTTTCGAAGTTGTAAATATATTTCTTTCCTACGTTTGCTCTTTAAAATTCGGTAATGAAACAAAACTTAAATGCTGCTAAGGCCTTTACTTGCGCGATACAACTTAAATGCAATGGAAATATATTTTTAATTTATAAAATGAATCAATTGACCAAAAATTATAATATACTTTTTTTTCTACCTAGGTATATTATACCCCCTGAGGGGCACTTTGAAATGAGGATGAGATGCTTCCGACATGGTGGTTGGATCTCGCCACTCTAGAAGGTAAACTAATACGTGGGGTTTGGATCCTCCCATCGGTGACTGGATGTACTTTCTACGGGAAGGGTTATACCGTAGCCGGTAATGACTGTAAGGACTCAACCACAGCAGCGGGTCGGAGAGTCTGGCATGACTTACCTAGGTACACTTAGATATATTTTCTTGATAATTTTACTGGCATTTCAATTTTATAATTGTACTAAAAATCAATTTCTACCTATTTGCAGTTTTCAAATAATCTGAAAATTTTGAATACAAATTTTATTAATAATATTTAATTTTCAGTTTTAAAGCTTAGTTAAAAAACAAAACAAAGATCAAATCAAAGCAAACGTATTTAGTTACTTATAACATTCAGTAATTTCAATAAATTGAAAACAGATTTTTAAATCCGCCTAATCAGAAATTTAAGTCACATTTTTTTTAATTCCTGCTAATTTTATCAATAACAAATAATGTAAAAAATTAAGTCAATCCCTTCTCTTAGGTCAACAATTTTTTTCTTCTTATTTTAGCTACTTTTTATTAAATAATTGCAATTAATATAATAATTAATATAAATAATTGATTAAAAAATTATACCTGGCCAAATCAAAAACAATTTGTATCCATTGAAAATAAATCAGAAAAGAGGTCAGAACACAGTTAGAACACACTTAATTGGCTTTGAATTTTCAACACCAATTGAGGCAATGCCAATGCATGAATTTTCTAAACCAGTTGGTGTAACGCAATACAGATTAGGAATTTTTAATTTTCTTTATTCTGTATTATTTTAATTCGAAAGTACTTAAAAATGAATCCGAAAAACCGATTATTTAACAAGGTTTAATTTTAAATGCATCAAACAGTAAGAAAATAAACAGAATCGTTTAAAATAATCGGTCGAAAACATGTTAAACCAAACCTCATTAGCGTGGGGGGAAAAACAAACTGAATTCGTTACTGATTTGGCGTCGGGAAAATGACGACTCTTGGCGAGAAAGATAGTTTTTAATTAATTATTAAAAAAATAATGAATTAATATTTGAAAAAACTGTATTAACATCAGATACCATCCATTACAAAATTTTTAAAAAAAATCTTTTAAACGTAAGTGGATGAATAAAAAGTATTTTAATTAACGATTGAAAATTTAAACTATATATATATATATATATATATATATATATATATATATATATATAT
>JAOUZG010033416.1:383971-396889 GCA_026289955.1 Argiope argentata
TATATATATATATATATATATATAGGCGTGGCCGAAATCATGGCAGAAGACAGGTTAAATTTTTAAGTTCGTTTTATTCCATCACGGGAGCAGGCATTATTTACAAGCAAAAGCGACGAACATAACACAGTACGACATAAAACGGAATGACGAAAAAGCTGAAGTGTAAAAAAGGGGTAAGAAATCATTATCCCTCGTCTTAAATACCTAGATTTTGATAGGGAAAATATTTTTTCACAGTGCTTATTGGATTAAATCTTGATGGGAATTTCTAAAATGCATGCCTAACATGCAAGAGAAACACAGGAATCTTTTTAAAGGAATGTGCTTGGCAGGACAATTCTCATGTCTTTCACTCAGCGGGAGAATTTATGGCTTTTAGCCGTTTCAGCAATTTTACACAACTTCTCTTGAATTAATTAACTAGAACGAGTGAAATGGATCAAGAAATCAGAGAATATTTCAGAATGAAGTTACTATGGGCTAAATTAAGACAGGGCTTTGTAAATTAATTAGGATTAAAATCAAGAGTTTAATATATATATAGAGAGAGAGGGGGAGGGAGAGCTATCCAATAAAAGACATACCTTTATGTAAAATTTAAATTTTAAAAAAAAAATTTCTATATCCTTACATAGTATAAAAAGAAGCTTCCTGAAAGCGTCTGTATGTTTGAACCACAAAAACTCGAGAAATATTAAACGGATATTGAAGATATTTGCACAAATTTGCAGAGCATTGATTGGGAAAGGTTTTAGTATATTAAAGTCATATCAAAATAAAAACAGGAGTTTTATAATTGCGATTTTAACTTTGCATTCATTCGCGCATGTGCGAAAACCTCAAACTGTGCATGTGCAAATAGTAAGAGCTGTGCTATGCATATGCGATACATTTCTTTGTTTGCGTCTCATTTAAAACAGCGATTCAAATCTCTTTATGTCCTTCCAAAAAAGAAAATCAGACCTTGGCCGGAAGAGGAAAGAAATGTTCCGTCAGCGAATATCAGAGAAATAATGGCCACACTTAGGGAAGGAGAGCCTTTTGATGAGCGAAATGACCGTCTTTCTTCAAATCGCAAAGCAACTGAATTGCGGAGACACAATGAATCTCCTGAGGAGCGAAATGATAGCCTGTGTTTTGTCTACGGACATATTATGTTTTTACTTTTTTAATGATCTCAATATTTCTGAATGTGTGCTGTAAAAAATTGTTTTGTAGATATTTTTGATAATTTCTAACTATATTTTTATGTTTGTTTGATGTTGCGTAAAATGCCCATATCATATCGGGTGGATTCTAGACTTAAATTTAAAGCTAATTTTTTTCTTCTTGAATGCTACAACCACAGGCAGTACCTGTGTGTTCGCGCTCTGTAGGTCAGACTACTTGATCCACAATTATCGAATTTGACACGCATAATTGAATTTTGGTTCTTCACCACAGCAGCTTATAAAAATATTATTGCGCAAAAATAAATTTTACTCCTATTTTAAATTTGAAAAATTTAATTTAATTAATTCGTCTAATTTAAGTCAGGCAAATTTGTCACTGAATTGTAGAAATTTTTAATAAAAGTTTTTTTTGTTTGATTTCCAATTATAAGTTACATTGCTGCTCTCAGATTCAGACTGTTATTAGTATTTCATCATCCGTTTAATAGAGTGATCTCATACCGTAGTTGAAATATAAGGAAATTTATAAATAAAAGATTAAAATGAAATCTGCTATGCACATTTCAATGTATCATGTCAGAACATCATTTCCTGAACGGCCAAGCACCACATGCTCGTGAAAGTTAAATTATATTTTTACTCAATTCAAATGTACCGTTGAATGAGTCCCTTTAGTATTGAAAACGATCCAAAAAAACTTTGTCTCGCATTGATTGTTTAACAAAATATCACATTTCCTATTTATTTCATTTCATATAATCACGTCTCAAAAGGACATTTTTCTAGGTTTTATTTGCGGTAGCCATTAACTTATCTTTTTTAATCAGAGCTTTTGTAAATGGGATGGCATCACGTTATTAAAATCTGATTTTTTGAGATACTCGTGCCGATAATAAAATTTTTATTTTTCGCCTACGGATTTTTGTCGACGCCACACATCTCATTCCCAAAACAATATCATCTTCTGACAGAATAATAAAACAACTCTAATGTCAAACAATATGGAGGAATCACAGGAGTGAAGTTATATTTAATCGATTTATCTGGAATCAGATCTAACTAATATTCAGCGGGTCGCCTGAGGCCACTAGTAATAAATAAACACGCTTCTTTTCCTGTTGTCTAACGATGAAACCAATGTTTATAACTTTATCCATTATAAATCATCAATCATTAGTAAAGATAGTTTTGCAGCAATCAATTACCAGGAAAATATATCCAGCATTTCTTCCAAACATGTACTCTTGATTCATTTATACAGACAGGATGATAACGAAGCATAGAAAAATTCAATATAATTAAATCAGGACTCACATAAATAACTTGGTATTGATCTGTTTATGGCAAAAATCATTCGGGATAATTTTCGGATATTGAACTTTTAAAACTCATTATGTTCATGCTTAAGTTTCATTATTATTACTCATATTGTATTATTGTTTCAACAAAATTACTTTTGAAAATATTCAATGTGGATTTCCAATATATCCACATTTATGCTGCCTCATACTTTAAAATGATAATGGCCGCGTGAAGCATATGTGACTCACGGATAAAGTCGTTCAGGCCCTATGATTCACAAATGCTTCACATTAATTATTTTATCCCTGGTTCAAACGCGTTTATATTAACATGTATATGCATAATAATAAGATAACCTAACGATTAAAATTAGCTACTTAGCCTTATGTCTAGGGTAAGTTTTTGTTTTTCATCTTATAACGACTTATCTTTGATTTATTTTATGACGATTCCTTTGGCTCGTATTTATCCATGGAACTTTAGAACCGACTTTTTTTTATGATGATGATGTTGTGTCCGCTTTTTACCACGGAAGGAGGAGTGCAGTAGCTTCTGAAGGTATGGATCCCAGAGCACCCGAGGACAGTAGTCTGACTTCTAACTCATATGAGGATGAAACACACACCTACACGCTTTCACAACCCCATTTTACAGGGGGGGGGCACATTCACACATCTCACAGATAGAACACAGAAGAACAACCATGCCCGAACCGGGACTAACAGAACACGAGGTAGATGCGCTACCTCTGTGCCAGAAAGTCGGCTAACCGACTTTTTTTTCTTCATAGGACAGTAAAATCGAAATTTTTAGAAATGATGCTTTCCCTTCTTGTAATACCCATTTATCTTTAAAAAATTTCAATAATTGTATGTTGTAATTATATACTATATTGTGGTATGGCAAATTTCGTATTATTATGAATTTTGTGTAAATTAGATGTAAATATTGTAAATACGCATGAATTTTTGTGTAAATACAGTAAATATCTGTAAATAGTTAAATTGTATAAAATTAATTGTAAGGGATCAAGTGTCAGTGAGAAAAGACCGTTCTAAGGGGATTTACAATAGAAGATCATCATATTTGACTAATTTGGCGTTGTAGGTGTGTTGGCGAATGAATGAGGTCACTTACGGATTTTACTACGCACTAAAATGTGCATCAGAAGATAAGAAATAAAATTTGTTCATAGAGAATATTGGAGAAAGTTCCACAATTGCCTGGAAAGAGTGCGCCGTTTCTGAGTTTTCCCCCAACTAGTTTAGTGGCACGCTATTTAGAAGGCGTGGTTTAAGGAAGGGAATCAGATCAGTTTGGACAACGAGCTACGCTAGTTGGCTCAGCTTGAGAGAGCATCTTTTCTCTCGTTGGCGTTGAATAGAGTTCATTCGCTGTTAATTTGTAACTTTTGTTGCCTTTATTAAATGCGCGTTTTAGTAAACAATAAAGTCTGCATTTTCGCATCGTTCATGTGAGAGAATTTTCGTAGCAGTATTATACTACATTAATGCTAACTATATTCAACAACTATTTAGCAATATAAATATCGTTCATGCTTTAAATCACATAAGTGATATAATAGGACTCGATTTCATGAAGAAGGTTCATTTTGGTTTAACAGAAGCAACAGGATACCCCCCCCCCCCTAGATTTTTGCACAGGATTTTGTTTGGAGCAATATTAACGAAACGGAATTTTTTTAAAAAAAACACACTGTATAGACATGTAATTAGAAGCATTTAATCATACACTGAAATTGGGGGAGAGACATTTTTAAAACATTATCTTTAAGGAATCTTCGACTTATAACTTTAAATGGTTAATTTCTGTAAATATAAATAAATTTATTTTGTTTATCTTCGAAACGACTCTAAGGATTTGAATCAAATTTTATATTTTGATGAGGTTGTATTTTTTTAGTTAATCTACATCGGTGTCATTCCTGAAAAAATGCCATTTTACAAGCACTCACACACAAAATATTTTTATAACTATTAGATCTTCTTCTAACTACTCTCATGCTGACCAATGTCGTATGGTGTCATCGCGGACCCAATTTACCAATGATAAAACTGAATGTAAGTTCAAAAATATAGTATTGATAGATAAACTGTAAAATTAATATTGTAATATAGTATATTGATTTGAATAACAAGTTAAACTAAATGAACAGTTCATATACTTCCTCTATATTTCGCATATGGAAACATTGAAAGAAAAGGAAATATTCGGAAATCGAATTTCTGTTTTATGCAAATTTTCCCAAACCGATTGGAATTAAAAATTTTGCACAGAGTTACATATTACAAAAATGTGTTTTACAAATTTATGAATGTTTAAAACAAGGAGATTTTTCAAAATCTTGAATTCCAATTTTTCGAATGATTGCTATCTTTTCTCTATACTTTGAATACGAGAAAGTAAAATTTTGAAACTGTACATGTTCAAAAATGTAAGTAATTAAGATAAATTGTAAAATGAATACTGGAATATAACGGATTGTTTCGAAAAACGTTTTAAACTAAATGCATTTATGATTTTTTTTTTATTTAAACAATTGGTTTATATGTAGGTTAGATTGAAAAATAATTATGTATAATCAGCAAGTGATTCGCATTTAAATATTTTCTCCAATAAAACACGATTTACAATAAAAAATAACCTGCTGAGCAAAGTTTGACTTACCAGATATTGTTCACTATGACATCTTTACTTTATGTCCATTTCTTTATGCCTATCGTAATTTAATTTGAATCAATGGTTTTATGTCTATCGTAATTTAATTTGAATCAATGGTTTTATGTCTATCGTAATTTAATTTGAATCAATTGCTTTATGTCTATCATAATTTAAAATTTAATAGAACTTTATTGAAAAACATGAAACAAGTTAAACATGTTGTTGTTTCTTATGGCACTTGCCATGGACAATCTCGCTGAGGTAGTCAATAGGTTAAGCCTAATCAGCGTCTCTTGTTTTGTAGTAGCGCAACTAGGACCAAGAGTACGACTTTTGCTACTCATTCACCACATTCACTTGCACAGCCCCTTTTTACGGGGGGGGGGGGCTCATTCAAGCAACATACAGAAAGAACACAGATTACGCAACTTGAAGATAAGACACAGGAAAACAACCATGTCCGAACCAGGACTCGAACCCAGGACGCCCAGATCATGGGGCGCCAGCACAAGTTAAACATTAGTGATTAAATATAAAATATGTATAGTCAACAATTCTAGACAATAAGCTAGTCGCTAAATGCGGCTAGATGAAAATGATAAACGGTTGATATGTAAGTAGATCTCAAATAATATATGACTGAAAATTACCCCTGTCTATACATCTCAGAGCTCAGCAATTATTTTGCTTCTGTATAAAAGAGGCCAATTAAAATCGTGGTGACAGTTTTCTTATCAAGAATCTTCTTAATTAATTTCAAATTATCGGTTGTACGTTCCAATAATGACTTTGACCCGGCAATTATGAAATAGAAACAGCTAATTCTAACCCGACACATCAACCGAAAGATCTCGACACGAATCGGTCTGTTTCCGGTGACAGAAGCTTGACAACTAATCTCCTGTCAACACTTCAACTCTTTATATTATCCGTTGGCAACATCTTAGAAGTAATGCAACCGGACATGGCTTTTTGTGTTTCCACTTTCAGATTAATTACATTATTGGCGTGAAATTGATTGAAATTTGACAAGAAACATCTTCTGTCAATGCTTGCTGCTGCAAAAGTAATTACTTTTGTCACTGGTTCTCTATATTTGTCATCGAATCTTTTTTTTTCTCTTCTCTGTGAAATTTTTCTCGTAACATTTGTCACTATCCTAATTAAACAGACAGGTCATTTGAAAACTTCTAACATACCAAATTCTTCGCAAGATAATTTTAACGCATATTAGGCATGAAACCTATTATTTATAAATTCTTTCTTAGTTTTTAATGTCCCACGATATGATTAAAAAAAATGATATAGAATATCTGAATTATATGCAGTACCATTGTTAAAACCAGCTGAAGTTGTCTCCCCAAAACTTTCTCGAATAATCTAAAAAATTTCCTAATAAATTTCTCATGCTACAATACTTCACACTGGCGTACAATAGTTGTGAAATGTTTTGGGGTTGATTATAGAATTTTTTCTGAATCTGTCGCGTCATTCTTGGCGATTCATTTGACTATTAATCTCTGGAATGCATTAATAATATCCGAAAATTAAATTTTGGTTTTAGAACCATTTTTCTCAATTGATAAGACCAAAACAACACTTACAATCCCATACCAAATTTGATTTGTTTATGCCATTACGTTTTTGCATTATTGCGTTTACATATTTCTGAAAATACAAGACCGACAGACAGAATCCATAATTGGATTTTGCTCAAAATTTGACAGGTGCCCACTTTATTGATGTTAAATCTATGTACCAAAATTTATTAATCTAGCTCTCGTTATTTTGAAATTATTGCGTTAATTTACATTCGAATAGCCAAACAGTCAAACCTCTTCTGAACAGACTTTACTCAAAATTTGATTGCAATCTACAATGTATACCAAATTTCAATCAAATTTCCTGCATCTAACTTTAGGTGTTTTTGAGTTATCTTTGCCACCGACAGGCAGGTGAAGATAACTGTGTTTTTCGAACTCAGGGAGTTCTGAAATGTGGAGATTCGTTAAAAATTCGATTTAATGAAAACGAATATGGTAATCGTCAAAAAATTGACGATTACCATACTTGTTCTATATTAAGCACTCAAGAAAGTATAAATTTATAACTGCCTATAGTTATAATTATGTAGGATGAAAAATTGCGTAGTATAATAATTAAATCAAAGATTAATTAGTTAAATCAAAAACATTTGGCGTAATAATTAAATCAAACTCTTTGAACACCTTGAATCAAATTCTTTGAACTATTTAATAGTTGAATCAAATTTTTTGAAAGACTTAATAGTTGAATCAAATTTTTCGAACGACTGAATAGTTGAATCAAAATTTTGAACTACTTAATAGTTGAAACAAATTCTTTGAACGACTTAAGGAGATGAATCAAATTCTTTCAACGACTTAATAGTTGTGTGGTGATTTTTATATAAGCCAGATAATATCCTTCGAGCTGAAGGGTCCCTTTTGCTTGATCGGTATGATACTCGGCTATTAAACATAAGATTGGGAGTTCGGTCCTAGCGCTATTCGCTAATATCTACAGTTGAATCAAATGCTTTGAAAGACTTAATAAAATCAAAATCAATATTTTTACAATAAGGTGTCGTTTTTATAAACTTTTTATTATGACTGTACATGCAAAAGAAATTGAAATTCCAAACTCTTATCTCAAGCATTGTAAAATGCTTGTGGATTTTATTTCACTTTCTTAGGAGAATTTTTATTATTACTTTCTCTAACCCTTTTGAAACCAAAATTTGGATTAAACTTGGAATTATCAAAATTAACCAATATAATAACTTAAAACTATTGATTTAAAAAAGTTTAAGTAGTTTTAAGTTATTATATCGGTTAATTTTGATAATTTCAAGTTTAATCCCATTTTTGGTTTCAAAAGGGTTAGAGAAAGTAATAATAAAAATCTAAGTGTTTTCGAACAAATTTGGAGCGCCTGGAACATTTTTCCTTAACCTTATCTAACGCTAATATTATATTATATTACCCTCCGTAACTCATAAATAAATTAATATAATGCTTTAAAATTTTGTGTCATCCCCTGTAGTATTACTCTTAATGCCTGTAAAATTTCTCTCTAAGACGAAAATTGCAAAAAGTCATTTTGAAGGTCCATGGTCACCTTAATGAATTAATTTTTGAAAAAAAAATGTATTAACATCAAATGTCCCCCAATACAATATATATATATATATATAGAGAGAGAGAGAGAGAGCTTATAGTAGGAAGTGAAAAATGTAATCATGATTGCGCCTAAAAAAACAATTATTACCCAAATTTATTTGACTCATTTCCCATTCACACTATAAGAGACTTTCGCACGTCTGTATCTCAGCTCATATCCCGTTAACTTCTCGCCTATCTTGCTTTTCCAGCAGACAAGACACTTTCTGGGACATAATTCAAGGCAGATTCTTGTTGATTCTGGAGCGCAGACCTCTTCATAGTCTTGAACGCATTCCAAGAACAGCAGATAATGCCGTCTCCAAAAAACCACCCGGCAGATTTCCTGGACACTTAAGGGACGATTCATGGTATATACGATACCCTTGATGGAGATGCATTATTTATACCATGGAAAGATATGAGGACACAGAGGAAGAGTTATTAGATCAACAAAATGGAAGACAGTGTTCAGTTGACGGTAATGTGTCCCTTTTATGTCTTCTGCTTTCCGTGCATGTTTAAGTCAGTCAAAAGGGTGAGTTCTGTCAAAAAAAATATTTCTTTAGAGTTTTTTGAAAAAAATCAAGAGATTTATTAACCTGACTGTAGGTCGGATTGTTACGTAACGTGAGGAATTGGGCAGACTGTTTCAAATAAGAGTTATAAGATCTTGAATTGCTGAATTGCATGATTTTTAAAACATTAAATCATTACTGGTGAAAGTGATTTCCTCAGAACTCTCTCGCCTACATTGTAATAAAATTTGTCAGTCATGCCAGAGAGCGCCTTACAAGGCATTGGCGAACAATAACCAAGATGAGGGCCGGGATAGCCTTGTTGGTAGAGCGTTGGACTCGTTCTCCTTAGGTTACGAGTTCGAAACTCTCCGGTTAAAAGATCCCCTGAGTGTATGGCGACTGGCGCTCGTTAAATCTGTTCGTGGTAACAAATTGCTCCATATCGAGAGTAATATCACTTGGGTACTGGGTTGGAGGGGATCTTTCTGTTCCATATCTAAATTACGATCTGAGATGAGTGAATGAATATGCATGAATGAAGTCCACCCCCTAAAAAGGACTGTGACGTGTGTGTAGCTAAGTCGTACTCTTAACCCTCGATGGAGCTACTTGTAAAACAAAGAGATGCATATCTTAAGCTTAGAATCTGTTGAACGTATTAGCGGGGGCTTGTCCAAGGCAAGTGCCATAAGTAATAACAACATAATTAAGATGAATGACCTTTTGGGTCGATGTTCTCCCACAGAGGTGACGCGTCTTCCTATTTATCTAGGGGTCCTGGGTTCGAGTCCCGGTTCGGACAGGCTTGTTATTCGTCTTTTCTATCTGTGTGTGAATGTGCCCTCCCTTTAAAAAGGAGCCGTACAAGCGAATGTGATGCATGAATAGCTAAAATGTACTCTTGGCCTCAGTTGGCGCTATTTAAAGCAGGATACGCACCCTCTTCTTAAATTCCCTGGTTGCGTCTGCGAGCTTATCCAACGCAAGAGCCATTAGAAACAACAACCTTTGGGTGTGAATTTACCATTTTCATTAAATCTAACAAGACATCCTTGGCGAGTTATTTGGCGATTAATCCTTGGAGTAACCTTGATGGTATTTGAAAATACAATGTAAGCTGTAGGTATGTTTTTCTAAACCTATTAAAGCGAAATTTGACGCTAAATTGCATTTGCAGCTGCAAAATTTCATTAAAAAATTTGATATATTTAAGTTATTGCGTTTTTGAATTATAACGTTTACATATTTCTGAAAGTGAAGAGTACAAGAGAATTGACCTATTTTTGGATTTGGCTCAAAATGTGACAAATGTCTACGCTCTAGATGTTTAATTTGAATGTCGAATCTTATGTGTCTAGATCTCTTAATTTTACAGTTGTCATGTTAATTTACATCCGAGTGGACGAACCTCCAAAAGGCAAATTTTAATCAAAATTGGACAGAAATCTGCAAATTTGATGTAAAGTCCGTATATCAAATTTTATTTGTCTGGTTCAAAGAGCTTTTGCGTTAGTTTTATCACAGACAGATGAACATTTTCGAAAAAAATATGTTTTTCTGACTCAGGAAAGTCTAAAACGAATAGATACGTCAAAATAACGAGTTTTATTATATTTTTTTGAAGATTCCTATATTTTCTCTACACTACATACAAGAGAAAGCAAAAAGCAATCATAATTAATCATTTGTAAATTGATATAGTAAAATCTCAGAAACGCGACTCGTCTTATAGCTCGATATTTTCAATAATGCTTTTACAAGCGGGCGAGCACCGCAGAAGCATACCGAAGTTGGAGACGTTTGACGAGGAGTTTCATGCCAGCCGAGTTGGTTTGGCGAAAGGAATAGTCTGGTAGCCGCTGGATCCTTCATGAAGTTTCGCGTGTTTTGGGCACGCGCTCGCTCGGTTAGGACGAGCAATAATTATGAAAGAGACGGATTGCCGTAGTTCCGGCAGTTCGTTAGTTTCCTCTCGGGTGAGAAGCGTCTCGCTGGACTAGGGGATTACTTTTCTCGCTCGTTATTAGTGAGCTGTGTTTGCGTTTGCTGTTAACGCTGTGTTATTGAGCTCGCTGTTGCTGTGCTATACGATAGCTGTTTTGGGGTCTGTTTTTATTGTGCGTAAGGCTTGTATTTATGATGTTAGTGCCTGTTGACCGCTGGATTGTGTTTACCTGAAGTTTTCCTTTATCGAGTCATCCAGTAAATATTTGTAAATAGCTGTAAATAAAAATGTTTGTGCTGCCCTCAAGTAAAGTCCATTCTATCCGATCTCGCTACGCTAAAAACGCAACAATACTAATAGGAGGAATTGAAAATGCCGGTGGCCTGGCATAGGGGTATCACACCTAACTCGTGATCTTGGTGTTCCGGCTTCGAGTCTTAATTCGGGCAGGGGTGTTCTTCATCTGCTCTGTCTGTAAGATGCGTGAATGTGCCATTCTGTTAAAAGGGGGTTGTGCAAGCGAATGTGATGGGTGATTAGCAAAAGTCGTACTTTTGATCTCATTTGCGCTACTACAAAACGAGAGACACTGATTAGGCTTAAATCGTGGGATACCTCAGCGAGCTTGTCCATGGCAAAGAGCCATAAGAAGAAATAACAACGGGAGTTGAAAGTGAAACAAGTCCCAGAATGCGGCATTTGAATTATAATTTTTAATGTTTACGAAAAACTGACACCTTTGATAATAAGTTGACCCTATGGCCCTCTTTAGAGAGAAATTATTAGATGGCTCCTTTCGCATGTAAACCTTATAAAATGATTCTTATTTACTGAAATTTTGGTAGTTAACCAGAATTGCAATATCTAAAAACATCTTAAGTCCTTTAACAATCGAAGCGAGGATGACATGGTTTTAGAGAATGTAAAACGATCAGTGTCCGTGTAGATGATAAAATTTTTATCCAGGCTATTAGACTTATTTCTGTAGTAAAAACTGAACAGAATAGGTGAAATTTTAAAAAAAATGCATGAGTTAAAGCAAGAGCATAAAATACATGAGCAGCTGCTTTTGACCCGACTGCCTAAGCGGATCTATAGAGAAATAAACTTGCGCTGATATACGCCCCACATTTATGCACCTCATCACTCAACTGACTACGCACAATGTAAAGAGTCCCTCCTTAATTACAGCCAACCCTATCCGACTCACATCATGATTTTAATTACAAGCAGCAATCAATGCTTTCTTCTTTTACACGCGGAGTAAAAACCGGAGGATCGGTCCTGAAGGCCATTCCTCTCCCTCCCTTTAAAATATGCATCCTTTCTCCACCCCCAATCCGTTGCAGACGACATTCATTATTATTGTTTTGTTTTGCTTTTTTTTTCTTCTTCCCCGACAGCCGGTGAAGTTGAGTTGTCGGGTGAAAACTACTGACGACAATAAAATGCGAGAGCGCATACATTCTCGGGGAAATTTATTTTCGCGAAAAAGGGTTGGGAGACGAAAAAAAAAGAGAGAAGTTATGGTTGGTTTCGTTAAGCTTTGTTTATTTATTTGTTTTCTTTTGCCGTTTGCTGTCCGTAAATCGAATTAAGTGTTTGAAGTGCTCCTTTTTTTTCTGGTAGATCGAATTATGCGAAGAATGCTGGTTAGGCTTTTGAATGAATGCATGAATTACACTCAGGATGAGAGAGGCCTTTTTCGAAATAACGGTTAAATTGTAAAACTGTTGCTGTTTTATAGAAGAGATACTTTTTGTATATATACAATGAATCATTTCAAGTTTATTAATAGCTAAAGATATTTGACTCTCGTATCGGCTGTATTACGTAAGTCACGTTAGGAGGCTTCATATGTAAGGCTCATAGATAAATGGTATGCAGATTAGACGTGATCAAACATCTAAATGGTTAGGTTAAAAACACATATTCACTCTCAATGGAAAATACTTTTACTGACTTAAAATGTTATATTTAATGTTTTTTGAGTCAGTAAATGTGTTTCTGAATAAATCATGGTACTTAAATATTTAGGTAATTCTTCAATCATATTTAGAAATACGTTGTGTGTGTGTGTGTGTGTGTGTGTGTGTGTGTGTGTGTGTGTGTGT
>JAOUZG010033416.1:407559-456541 GCA_026289955.1 Argiope argentata
TATATATATATATATATATATATATATATATATATATATATATATATAAAATTCATAAACATTTTTTAAATTTTCAATCGTTAATGGTGCTCTTCTCACTAATCCACAGACCCACCCACGTTGACTCTGAGCATTACCATTGGTCCACTCTTTTTCTCAACGAACACTACTTAAGCAGATTTTTTCCCCTTGCTATCATTCGGAACCTCTTGCCCTGCTGTATCACGTCTTTCTCCTGGGATTTTCAAAGGAAGGCACCTTTGTTAGAAACATACTTTTACTCTAAGACTACTGGCACGTGCCTGACTTTTTTATTTCTAATATTTGATCTTTCATAATTGTTTGTTGAATTTATACTTTGGTTTATTATTGCGCATCTCATTGTTTGTTTTTTCTGCGATTTAGTAAATTCAAGGCCCCTCTTAGACTTTGGGTTTGTGGAATTTTTCGGGTCATGTCGGATTTCCTTTTTTAGACTATAGTCAAATCCGTTTAACGAAAAATTCCCCTCCTTTTGGAATTCCTACCTGATGATGACCCTTGATAAAGTCTAATGGTCGGACTTCTTTTACATTATATTCGTTTCGTTTCTGCTCATCTTCATTTATACTTTGGTTTCTATTTCAGTACTACTTTGGTTGCATTGCTCTCTCTCTCTCTCTCTGTATATATATATATATATATATATATATATATATATATATATATATATTGGTATTTGGCTAAAAATTCTTGGATGGAAGTTTCCCTAATTTTTCCGTATTGCAATTTAATTTTTAGAAAGTGTATCCATACCGACCATTCCTCAACTCTGGCACACTGAATTTTTTCAGAGACAAATATCACGTGTTCGTTTTTAAAGGAGTTCTATGGAGCAAAAATGTAATTTTGTAAGAAAAAGAAACATTTATTATAAAACATCCTTTTTAAAAATACATCTAATGCGTAATTTGCTGAAAATTTACTGTCCGTAACAAATTTCTGAAAAATTGTAAAAAGAAATATATATGTTAAAAATCCTGTTATGACTCACCAAAAATTGATCCAGAATGAGTTATAACAACAGTGGATTGTAACAAGTAATTTGGCATCTCTGTCCTAAATTAAGCAGAATAAAAACCACCCCAAAACTTTTGGTTGAAAAATGTAAAAAAAATTTAAATTTGCTCTGCATATTTCAATGTATCATGCCAGAACATCATTTCTTGAACGGCCAAGCACCACGTGCTCGTGCTAGTTAAATTATATTTTTCCGAGTGTGTGGCGGCTGGCGCTCGTTAAATCTGTCGTGGTCGCAAAGTCCTCCATGTCGAGAGTAATTTCACTGGGGGTTCTGGGTCAAAGGGGATCGTTCTCTATTCCTGATCTAAATTACGATCTGAGATGAATGAATGAATTTGCATGAATGAAGCCCGCCCCCCAAAAAAGAGTTGTGACGAGTATGTAGCTAAGTCGTACTCTTCGTCCTAGATGGCGCTACTTGTAAAAACAAAGAGACGCGTTTCTTAGGCTTAAAATCTGCTAATCTTATCAGCTGGGGCTTGTCCACGGCAAGTGCCAACAGTCACAATACAACAACAACAGCAAATTATATTTTTATTCATTTTAATTGTTTCATTGAATGAGTCACTTTAGTATTGCAAACGATCCAAAAAACTTTCTCTCGCATTTATTGTTTTAAAAAATATCACATTTCCTATTTATTTCATTTCATATAACCAAGTGCTCGAAATGACATTTTTTAACGTTTTATTTGCAGTATTTATTAAATTATTTTTTTGTAATCAGAGCTTTAGTAAATGTGATGGCAAAGCGTTATTAAAAGCTTATTTTTTAGGATGCTCGTGCAGATAATAAAATTTTTATTTTTCGCCAACGGAATTTTTGTCGACGCCAAAAACCTCATCCCAAAAACATCATGTTCTGGCTGGATAATAAATTCAATTATCGCTCTTATGAAAAATATTTGACATGTCTACATTAAAATTTGGCCGTCTTTACGTATAATTTTTCATTGTTCGTTCCATTTCAAGACAAAGTGCAATATGTGATTGACCCCTCGTTGTTTTCTTTACTATAAATAGAAACAAATCAAACAACCTTTGAGTAATTAATACAAATTCTCCCCCGGTCTTGCACACAATAGAACGGAGCGGCTTCGAACAAAAGCTTGATTGCCCACATTGTCTTGCTAAACGCCCACTGCAAAATAAAAATAAAAATTAGAAGGGGGTGAAACACACCCTTGTAATTAGGCACTTAATACCGTTACTGAAACTTTAAAAAATGTGGAACAAAAAAATATAGGCCTTTAATTACATTTTTTCTGCTTCGCCAAAGGGGAAGCGATGGCGAAACAAAAAAACGCCGTTTGGCTTCTGAATAATTTAACTCTTCCATTGATTGGTTGGTGGCAGACGATTTTCATGTTTCGTGAATCCATATGAGTTTCTTGGCGATTTTTTTTATTCGGTAAAATTTTACATCAATTTTCATCGATATTTTTCATTGAACTGAATCGATTTTCTTTGTTTCTGAAGTGTTTATCGATTTTTTTAGTAAGTGTGAATAATCATCCCCCCCTCGCAAAGATTTAAGAATAGTCATTGTAAAAAGCATTTAAAAACAGAATGGTATTTTCGATATAGTCAGATAAAAGCGATGTTTTAAGATTATAATCCATATATGTTTGATGTTCAGAAGCGTTTGTGTATTATTGATATTTGAAAGTCCGTTAATAAATAATGTTTTTAATATATTGCATGATCCTTGAGATATTAAATAATTAGTCTTTTTTTTAGCCGGTTCTGAAAAACTTTTTTGCCGATATTTAAATGTAATCTTGCGAATCAGAAAACAATTAACCATTTTAAGGATTTCGGATTAAATTTTACAAATTACACTTGAATGTTTATGTGGGGTATTTTATACGAAATTTCAATCATCTTCAGTTGTTTACTCTTCAAACTTATTTTTAAGCAATAATTTTTGAAATAATGGTGTTTTAGAAATTTTTTAATGTATTTTAAGGATATATATAATTAATAAAAATCTATATTTTGTTGGGTCACAATTCCTTGCGAATTAAAATAATACAGAATAAAGAAAGAATAAAAATTTCTAATCTCTACCCCAACTGGCGTAGAAAATTCACGCAAGTCGAGTGTGTTGTAAGTGTTGGCAACTGTGTTTTCATTTTGATTATAAGTTTTACAAAATATACTTGTAATACTGTTGTAGCTATCTCAATCTCGATAGATAAATAAAATAGACTTGTTTGATTTTAAAGAAATACGGATTTCATTTGCAGTTTTGCTTCATTTCAGGTACGCACTGTAAATAAATTGTTTTTAGTTTAGATGTGTGTTTTCCTATGTGTAAGAAGTCATGGGTAAAAACTTATTTCAAATAAAATCTTTTTCCAAAATTATTTATAGCCTACATAATTATAATGCCATACTGGTAAAAGCAGGTAAAACGGTTTTTACACATAAATTTTCAAAAAATCGAAACCTCCTAACCAAAACATCATGTTCACACATGATAAAAATAGCAATTGACCCGTACTTTTCATTGAAGATATACATTCTGATTCTAGTTGAAGATGTCAATAAAAGCAAAAAAAAAGTTCTGAGCAACAAGAATTGCTTAATGACTTAATAAATATAAATGCATAAAATGTGTTCTTAGAACACGTGTTGCATTCAATTAAAAAGAATATCCAAATATCAAAGTAGCCTACATAATAATAAGGTAATACTGGTAAAAGCAGGTAAAAAAATTTTTACCCATAAATTTTGGAGACATCGAAACCTCCTAACCGCATCATGTTCTCACATGATAAAAATAGCAATTGATACGTACTTTTCCTTGAAGATATACATTCTGATTCTAGTTGAAGATGTCAATAAAAGCAAAAAAAAGTACTGAGCAATAAGAATTGCTTAATGACTTAATAAATATAAATGCATAAAATGTGTTCTTAGAACACGTGTTACATTCAATTAAAAAGAATATCCGATTCGTAATTAAGGTCTGTGTTTTTCCCCCAAAGAGTTTGGGGCCAATTTCCAGTATGGAATTACCAACGAGACATGCCATCAGCAAACGATTATAGAGACAAATTTCTCAATTTTAAAAACGCCTCTAATTTGAATAATGTATGGCCCGTTCGCATTTAACGAAGTAATTTCTTAGTTGCACCAGAACGTTCGTTATATCTCATTTCAATAAACTATTTTGATTTCTAATAACTCTCTTACTGATGCAACCTCTAATTAGAGACTAAGCCATAGCATTCACTATTGAAATCATGTCTAATGAGTACCTTCTAATATGTACCACGTTGTAAATATTAATACCAAATGTAAATTGAATTTCTGGAATGGTTCATCTCGCAATATTTGCTACATCAGTTCGATTTTCAAAATTAAAAAGACATGTCTGATGACATGCATTTTTTCCCTCATTGAATTCATGACAGATTTATGAATAATGCAAATCCAATGTATTTATCATTTGTATCAATTAGAACAGGACAAACATCGGTGATGACAATTTATCCTCTAACGACATCTGTATAAACAAATTTATGCAGAACGCCTCATCTGTCAACCGTTTCATCTCGTTTTTATTTATTTATTAATAAGAACTCCAGAACACAATTTATTCGTTTAATAAAAATCCTCTCAACGGACTTTGAAAATGAGTTATAATAGCATCATCCTACTTTTAATCGTCGAATCGCTGGTTCTTTTTTGTTTAGACTGTTAATTCCTCGGCTAATCGTCTGGGCGTTAACTCAAGAGTCCCTTATTGGCTACTGAAAGTTCTGTTGAAAAACGGAAGAAGAAAAATAATTATACGAATTCAATCTACATTCGCCATGAATTTCGCCTTTTTTTTTCATTATTTATTATTATCGTCTGGCAACAGCCTATTATTATTATTTCGCGCATGCTCAACAAAGGATATCATACAAACTTGTTGACAGACGATTTTTTTTCTTCATTATTATCGATTCGTTCTTTAAAAAAAAATATGGTATCAAAATTCTGAACATTTTTTTTTGTCCATTAGTTTAGTTACTTTTCAGTGTCAAGACGTTTTCATGTTTGATTTCAAATGCATCATAATTAAAATGGGAAAAATATAAGAATATCGATTTTTTATCGTTATGCGCATAAAAATAATTTTTATCAATTTTTGTTCACCTTCATTTTGACTCTTTTTTTTTTCAGTATTTCCTAAATATACTAAATGAATGATTAATGTTCTTTTCGAAAAATATGTAATTTAAATCTCATAAACAAAACAAACAACACTCTATTCAATTATCATATTTTAGAATTTAAAAAACTTTTATTTAAGGTCGTCAATACAGAATCTCTTATGAGCTTTTTATTATTGATTTGACTATGATTATGTTTACAGACTGGCATGTTATATGTAAATTGCCTTATATGATATGTACAAGGAAAAGTTCGTTCAAGATCCTTAAATTTGAATTCTAATCTTTTAATGGGTGGTACTTACTCAACTAGAAATGGTTTTTCAAAATTTTACTCTGATTTTCAATAAAAATTAATCAAAATTTTCATATTTTCCTCATTTAACTTTGAAGCATATAATTATTATACAAAAAATCTTTTTTACCTGTTTAAAATTCAGAATAAATAAAATAAATTATCTAGTGACATTAATTTTGTTTCCTTACAATTTTGTTTTTTCACTTTCTATGAATTACTAAAAATATTTTCAAGCCTTTTTATAATATTATATAATATTGTTTTAGTTACTATATTAATATTTCCGTGTTCTATGACAATATTGCATTAATATTCGTGAATTAAAGAAAACCATCATCGTATTAAAATAAAATAAATTGAAAGAGTTTTATAAAACTAAAGAATAGAATTAAAAAATCCAAACAAACCTGAATTGAAAATTTATTAATAAGTACATGAATCAAACCTAAATATCATCCTATAATAAAATATTATATATTCTAAATTATCATGTTACGATGCTTTAAAATCAGAAGTTCAAATCATTAAAAAATGCATAGGTTTTTTTTATTGAATACTTTCATTCATCAAATAAAAAAAATATAATGGACACAAGATATTTACCTATTTAACTAAGAAGCAAATTTAAAAATAAAAGTAATTTCCATCAAATTTTAGTTTCGATTTCAGATAACAAAAATAAATTCGGATTACAGATGATATTTTAAAACTGTTTAAATACTTTTTTTTATTTTTTATGTTCTAACAACCCATTCCAAAGCACTAGTAATGCCATTTTTAGACGCATCTCATAATTTTGAGCCTCTATTAGATAGCGGGAACAAACATTAACCAGTACTTTTTTCTCCAAATTTCCAAATCACAACAACGCGGGATCATTTGGTCCCTGACCGATTTAATATCCGTCAAACTTCCTTATAACCGTCGACCTGGTAGGGGGGTAGCATGTCTTCCCCGTGGTCTGGGTGTCCTGGGTTCGAGTCCCGGTTCGAGCATGATTGTTCTCCGTCTGTACTGTCTATATGAAGTGTGTTGTATACCCGGGGAGATACTTAATGGTGCACGGGGAGTTTCTAAATGTCAGTAATAATTTTTTTTTAAAAAAAAATTGCTTTTACAGGGTTTTTTTTTTTTTTGGGGGGGGGGGGTTCTTCTCAATCCTGGAATCCTCCTATTTTAGAAACTAGGACATTAACAACAGGTCATCATAGTCTTTAGTGTTAAAGTCTTGATTTAAATCTTTCCCGTCTTATAACATTTTATTAATAAAAAAATTTAAGTTTTCATCTAATAATTTATTGAAGAATTGAATCTGAAGGCTTCCGAATTAACCAAGTTCCAATGAATAATTCAAACAATTTTTAATTATCGTGTGAGAACATGATGTTTTTTTATTCAGGTTTTTGAAGCCTCAAAATGCGTAGGCAAGAAATGAAGGATAAATAGCTTTTGAGGCATCAATTTTTCACTTTTAGGATTATTAGAAAATAATGCAGAAAGTTGTCACATTTGGTGATTTATCTCCAAAAAATATTTTAAAAAAGAAATTTAATTTGTAATTAAAAAATTTAAGTCAATAGCAACATTGTTACATTTTTTTGTTGTTAAAATGTTTTTATTATGTGGGAACATGATGTTGTATTAATTTGAGGTTTTTTGCAGCCACAAAATGAACGGGCCGAAAATTGGCTCTTTGTAAGGTTATTAGAAAACGATGTAGATGACTGTCGCATTTGGCGACTTACCACCATCAAAAAGTTACAACTTGGAGCGAATATTCGCCATGTACCCCATTTCTCGATATAACGACGCATAAGTATTCTGATATTCACAAGATTGTTAAACTGGTTAATAATTTAAATTAATTAAAATAAACAATGCCTTCAAAATAATGATGCTCTCTCATGCTAACATAAAATTTGAGACAGCAGATTTCAATTTTTTTAAATTATTTTTTGATTTACTTTTCCATATTTTGAATTTTTATTTCAAACACTAAGTAAGAGCGCCTATCCACTACGAAAAGGGCGTTCCTGCTGCTTTACGTAATAAGGTGACGTCATGAAACCAATGTGACCGTTATGTCTCGTTTATTAAATGAGTAGAAATGACAATCCAATTTTAATTTTTTTGTTTAGTTTATAATCAAAAAGATATTATTGACTGATTGAGATTAAATAAAATCCAACGACCGAATGATCAGTATAACATTGTTCTGAGCCGGATTATCAGGTAACAAAATATACGATTGATTTCGAGTTTATAATGAGCAATAGTGCGTTTACATATGTTTAACTTCTACCAATGGACATATAGTATTTGGAAGCAAAATATGTTTTTATATAACAATCCCATCATGAATTGAGGTAAGAGCAATTTGTGTTCATTATCATGCCAGAACATGATGTTGTTTTTTAGATGAGATCTACGTATTCGAAGTCTTTTTACAATTGAATTATAACTGTTATGAATGATTTATTTTTTATTTACAACTATCAAAATTCGATAAATCGATGCACGTACGGTGTACGGGTAAACCGGTTAAGGGGTTAAATGCATGAGAATGTACAGTTCGATTGACAATCAATCTTTTATATGCAAAGATTCAAAATTTCATTTGTATCAACATTTGTATAAATATGTGTGCCAAATCTAATTCGTCTAGCTCTTAAGGCTTTGTAGTAAGTGTGCTCGCTTTTACTTGTATATAAAAACATTTTGTGAATTAAAAATTTGAAATTTCTTAATTCGATTTTTTATCTTTCTGATTCAAAACGTTTATGAGTTACCATGTTCACAGACAAACAGACATAATTCCAAAAGAGAACTTTGTGGGACTCGGGAAGTTCTGAAACTTTGAGATTCTTCAGAATCTTTGACAATTAAAATATGTTCATTTACAACGTAAATAAAAAAGACCAATTGAGAGTCATTGATAGTTTAAGAGAGACTGGAGATTCTAAAAGTGTTAGTTTAAAACATTAAACTTTGATATTGTGAAAGATTCTTTACATTCTTAAAAAAATCTATATTTAATTAGAGAAAGATAGTAAGGTTGTTCGGTAAAAAATTTTGTTGGAAAAACTTTTTATTCGAATTCAATTCGATACAAAAGACTGGGAACCAAATTTATATTTTTCTGCATCTTTATTAATGGAGGATTAAAGCTATATACGAAGCTATCATTATAGGAATGACACTATTTATAAAATATTTATTGGATTTTATAACCTTATTAAAATTATTTATCTGTAAAAATAATTTAATCATGATAAGTATTATTTTAAGATTATATTTCAAATAGAATAAAAATCTCAGAATGCTTATGTTTCAGATCTTTATGATTTTCCAAGCTCAACTTTTTTTTTTCGTTAATCTATGAATACTATTCGTGGTTTCTTCTTATCATTCTTTTTCTTATTAAATTCTTTCTTTCTTTGGAATTACGATACATCTTATTATCAAGTCTTAAACTTTAAATTCTAAAAAAAATAAACAAGTAAAAATTATTTTAAAAATATTAAATAATTTATTTGTTAAATTTTTTGTTGCTTCCTATAATCTAAATTGTCCTTCAAAATATAGATAGGAAAAGAAAAATGTGATACTTAATGCAATTTAATACTATTATTTTTTTCTGTACATTTTTTTTTACTAAGAAATTCAAAATATTATTTAAATAGCCTTTAAAGATCGAATCTATAACTTTTTTCTTTCTGTTATTTGTCAACTAATGTCAACAAATATTATCTATTTTTTATTATATTATTACGTTTTTTTCTGAAATGGCAACGTTGTTTAAAGTAGAAAAATATTTCAACTATATGAACTTTGATCTTTATCTTTGCATCTTTCATATAATAAAAATCGCCATTTACAGACGATAAACAAGAGTACTTATTTTGAGTATAATCGAAAATTTGTTTACGGTTTAATGTGTAAATAATAAATTAAATTACAAACAACAATTTTGGGAGGAAAAAAACTCGAATTTAAACTTTTGTTTGAAAAGAAATCGCATTTTTATTTGCAGAATACCATTCCTAAGGAAAAATAATAATTAAATTTTAACAAATAACTTATTTAATAAATAAAAAATTCAACTGCGCATATTTATTTACAAAAAAGAATGACACAAATTTAGTTAATATTGTAGAATTAAAAAAGCCTTTTTATAAAAAATCGTTTGCGTCTTGACACCGTAATTAAAACTTAGCACAATAAAAATAAAAGGATCAATAAAAAATAGTGGAAAAAGTTTATCATTAAACTAGTTTATTATTTAAAAAATTTTAAGATTTAATTTGCAATTTTTAAAAACAGAAATTAAGCATCAAAACTGCAACCATATACGATATATTATAAAACAGCTCATATAAAATGATTACAAGAACAAATATTTACAAATTATACTTTAAATGGACACTTTCGTTATCGAACCATATTTCGAAACAATAGGTAAAAAATGAAGATTAAAATGAAATCTGCTATGCATATTTCAATGTATCATGTCAAAATATAATTTTTGAACGGCCAAGCACCAAGTGCTCGTGCGAGTTAAATTATATTTTTATTCATTTTAATGGTTTCATTGAATGAGTCACTTTAGTATTGCAAGCGACCCAAAAAAACTTTGTATCGTATTTATTGTTTGAAAAAAATATCCCATTTCCTATTTATTTCATTTCATATAATCGCGTGCTCAAAATGACATTTTTCTCGGTTTTGTTTGCTGTAGTCATTAATATATATATTTTTTGAAACAGAGCTTTTGTAGATGCAAAGGGCAACGCGTTAGTAAAAGATGATATTTTGATATGTTCGTTCAGATAATAATTTTTATTATTTTTCGCATGCGGATTTTTATAGATTATTCTTCACCTGCGGATTAAAATTTTTATTTTTCGCCTACGGATTTTTGTTGACGCCAAAAAACTTCATCCCAAAACAGCATCATGTTCTAACATGATAATAAAACTGCTAAACATTTAAATGCTTTGTCAATAATAATGTCACCGATTATTAATAATAATTTGCGATAATTATACAAACCATCCAAAAAACTTTGTCTCGCATTTATTGATTTAAAAAAATATTATATTTCCTATTTATTTCATTTCCTATAATCACGTGTGCAAATTGACATTGTTTCTAGGTTTTATTTGCTGTAGTCATTAACTTATTCTTTTTAATCATAACTTTTGTAAATGTGTTGGCAACATGTTAATAAAGCTGATTTTTTGAGATTTTCGTGCAGATAATAAAATTTCAATTTTTCGCCTACGGATTTTTTGTTGAAGTAAAAAACCTCATCCCAAAAACAACACCATGTTCTGACATGATAAACAGAATTTCTCTGGAATTTATCAAATTACCGAACTAATCACAGCAAAACTCAATTTTAACCTATCAGTGACCTGCTTACAGAATAAACGTCTCGTCGTTTGAGAAAACTAACGCGTGGTTCTTTTTCGAAAAAACGTTCGTTTAAGTCCTGCTACTCTGTCTCGGCAATTATCCGGCATTTAAAACTGATATTAGACATCGCTAATCATAGCCGTCATTACGGAAATATGCTGATAATAATGATTTTTTGGGATATAATACCCCGGCATCAGAGATCAATTTAGACGTCTTCCAGCTTAACAGTTAGATGTGCCACTATTTTAACCAGACCTACAGCGACGCTGATCGAACAACAACACAGAGCCAACCTTTCAATGGAAAAAAAAAGAGCAACAACAACTAATCCAGCAACTGGTCGACATATCCTAATGGTTTATCTTTATAATAAATGGTGGCGGGAATTTACTATTTTGATGAGTTGATGCTAGGTGGTTTGACAGGAGGAAAGGTACCTAATGAGTTTTCCGATATCGCTTACCACTCACCACCTTTAATGAGTTTCTGTAATTCGAGTAAAAAATGGAGCTTTTTAGAATGCTTAACTCAATCTCCGTCCCTTCGATGAATAATTCGGTGTGTGATGGAAGAGTTTTAATTAAAAATAATTAATATGCCTTGTCAGGATTTCTATACCAGAACTATCACACACATGCACAGAAAAAATTAAAATTCAGAAATTACTTGGAGAAAACGATTAGAGTCCCCCTGTATAGACCGGATTTTTCGGTCCAGTCAATCTATTCATACTTTCTGAACGTATGAAATGAATCTTAAGTGGAAAGACGTTCTAATTCAGCCTGAAGATTCAAGAAGACCAGTTGTCTTGTAGGGGAAAAAAAGGGGGCCTTCAAAAATTTCTGAATAAAATGCACTGGATTGCCAGGGTTATAAATGCCTCTTTCATATCAAAAGAATTTAAATGTAACTAAAGTAAAAAGTATCAGTTGGATAAAGCTGAAAAATTACAGCTTGCGAAGATTCTTCTTTCCAACTTTTATTATATACATTTAAAAGAAAGGGCTTAGTGCGTTTAAAAAAGTAAGAACAAGTAATATAAACAGCAATTTTTGGAAATCAATTCCTACTTCGGTTAACAAAGAAAAAGATCATTTTATTTACTTTTTATTAAATAAAGGCAATTAATATAGCTGAAAATTACAGCTGCCGAAGATTCTTCTTTCCAACTTTTATTGTAAACATGTAAAAGAGCTTAGTACGTTTAAAAAAATAAGAACAAGTAATATAAACAGCAATTTTTGGAAATCAATTCCTACTTCGGTTAACAAAGAAAAGGTTCATTTTATTTACTTTTTATTAAATAAAGGCAATTAATATAGCTGAAAATTACAGCTGCCGAAGATTCTTCTTTCCAACTTTTATTATATACATGTAAAAGAAAAGGCTTAGTGCGTTTAAAAAAATAATAACAAGTAATATAAACAACAATTTTTTAAATCAATTCCTATTTCGGTTTACAAAGACTTTATTTTAGTTACTTTTTATGAAATAAATACAATTAATATAAACATGTATACAAATACGACAAAATCACAATATTAAGTGGCTAAATAAAAAGCGAATTTCTCGGTAATTTCCACTGTTCTTTCTATATATGGTGTTCAAACTCGCAGCCCAAGGGATGCGAATCCAACGCCATACCAACCAGACTATATCGGTCTAAGAATTTCAAGTACTGTAAATAATTGATCAAAAATTATACTAGCATTGAAATTTCAACTCTAATGGAGGATTCAAAGCAAATTGTGACAACGCATTATGCTTTATTTTTCTACACCAGTTGGGGAGCTCAATACAGATTAGAAAATTCTAATTTTCTACATTCTGTATTATTTTAATTCGAAAGTACTTCAGAAAGAATCGGAAAAATAAATGAATAAACAATATTTAATTTTAAATGCATCAAGCATTATGAAAATAAACAGAATCATTCAAAATAAAACGCGGGAAAAATGTTAAGCCTAACCTCGTTAGTGTAGGGAAAGACAAACTGAATTCTTTACTTATTTGGTGGCGGGTAAATGAAGATATCAGACGAGAAAGTTAGTTTTTAATAAATAAGAAATCAATGAATTAATATTTCAAAAAAATGTATTAGCATCAAATGTCATCCAATACAAGTTGAAAGAAATTCACATGAATTCGATTGGATGAATAAAAAATATTTTATTAACGATTGAAAATTTGAACAAGGTATATATGTTACCGTTAAAGTATATAATGCAGTTATTTTATGGAATACCTAGTTATTCCATGAAATAACTGATCGTGTCCGTTAAAGTGTGTAATATGTTATTACTTTGACACTTTAACTAGTTATTCTATGAAATAACTAAATATTCTATAAATTGACTAATGAGTGACAGTTAAAGTGTAAAATAAATAATTTATCTAAAATGAAATAACTTGGTATTTTATAAATACACTAATGATACACAACTAAAATGAAAAAGAAGCCATTTATCTAATTTACGCAGCGTATAAATGGTATTTATGGAAAGGTACCATAAAATCATTTGTTACAACAAGGATTACTAAAATGACACTTGGAATTACAAAGAACATTATTTCTAAAACAAAAACATTTTTTTGTCGACACACTGGGTTTTACACGAACATTTTTTTAATTCCCTAACCAGTACCTAAATTTTGAGCTGTTGAGCAACTGACCGGAGCGATATTTCTACATCCGGTACTTCTTCGATTTTGATTCATTTTTGTTCGCAGACACTGAACTGGGATCGGGAATATAATTGTTTTATGCGGCCGTTTCTTCTGTCCAATAGGAAAAATCCTTCTTCGGTTAATTTTTTGATGATAGCTAAAATAGATTTGGCATCACCCTTTCCTCTGTAAATTTCAGACAATGGGATACGGACGGTAAACCCCACAGAGGCTTCAGAATGAGATTTATGCGACATTAATTTCATCTTTTTCACTTGAATTTATAAACATGTTTTAGACTTTTCTCTTTCTCTTTGAGCCTTTGAACTTTAAACAAGTTCTCTCTTTATGGTCTCGAACAGTTCATAAATGCAGTAGGGGAGGAAGGTAAAAATATTTGTCGTCCGAGATGTATGATATAGATTATTTTACACTTTAACGGGCTGCAGATCGTTATTCTTTTAAATAACTAGTGAAACCATGAAATACAAGAGAGTTTTGCACTTTAACGGACACGAACACTTATTTCAAGGAATAACTAGGTATTCTATAATATAACGGATTTCATACTTTAAATGTAACATATATATACAGTCGCTCAAAAGAATTGAGAGTACGCCTTACTTTTACTTGATAAATCCGACTTTCAATACAAATAATACATTAACTAGAAGTCCAAACATATTTTTATTTTTACACATAGCAAATGGTTTATTTTAAAATTAAAATAAAGAAAAATCAACGAAAAAACTCTAAACTGAAAAATTTCCGAGGCATTTTGAATAAACATTAGCAGCTTTTTGTCTCATAAAATTGAGAATACGCCAACGAAATTTTTGTATTATCGCGAAAAGAAATAAAGCGTAAACATTTAATTGTATGTCTTTTGGCTTTTATAGCGACTTTTAGGCTTCGTGGTGCTGATTCGACCCATTTTGGGTGGTATTTGAAGATATTATACGCATTCTTCTTGCAGCAATTGTTTTAAATAAGATTTGTTTCTGATTTTGTGTTTTTGAATCACTATTTTGAATGTGGCCTATAGATATTCAATGGCATTGATGCCAGGGTACTTTGGTAATGTGTGTAAATGCTGTTTACAATAAAAAACATCCTTATTTTAGCATTACGGGCATTCTTTTTTGGGGTCATTGTCCTGCTGGAAAATGAAATTTCCACCTAAACTCAAATTTTTTGCCTTTCCCTTCAGATTGCTACGAAGAATATTTAAGTAAACCATATGGTTCATGATGTCATCAGTAAGAAATAAATTTCCTATCTCGGATGAAGCTATATCATCCGAAATTATGATAGAGTCACCACGATGTTTAACTGTAAAGCGTAAATTGTTTAAATCCAAGGCAGTATTATACTTTCTACATAGGTTGTAACGGTTGACACTGCCAAAAATGTTTAATTGCTTTTCATCATTAAGTGTAAATTTCTTTTAAAAGTTATTGATCATCAATTGATGAGTTTTTGAAAACTTCAAACTCTTTTTTCTGAATGTGTAATCTGATGAACGATTTCTCCCAAACAATTTGACTTTTATATCATCTCGTCTAATGACATTTTGCACAGTTTCAGCACTTACATTTCCGACTATGAATTAAGAAATTTCTATAGCAAGTTGGATGAACCATAGGTTCATAAGTAATCTGAAGGAAAATGCAAAAAAAAGTGGTTTTAAGTGGAAATTTCCTTTTCCAGTAGGACAATGACAAGAAAACGAATGCCCATAACGCTAAAATAATGATTTTTTTTTTTCATTGTAAGCAGTATTTACACACACTACCACAGTACCCTAATATCAATGCCATTGAATGCCTGTGGGCCACATTCAAAATAGTGGTTCAAAAACACAAAATTAGAAAAAAAACCTATTTAAAACAATTCCTGCAAGAAGAATGGATAAAACATCCTCAAGTACCATCAAAAGCTGGTCGAATCAGCACCACGACATCTAAAGGTCAATATAAAAGCCAAAAGATATGCAACGAAATATTTACACTTTCTTTCTTTGCGCGATATTACACAAATTTCGTGAGTATACTCTTAATTATTTGAGGCAAAAATCTGCTAATGTGTTTTTTTAAATGCTTCTGATATTTTTCAGTTTAGAGGTTTTTCGTTGATTATTCTTTTTTTTACTTTAAGATAAACCATTTGTTATGTATAAAAATAAAAATATGTTTGGACTTTCAGTTAATGTATTGTTTGTATTGAAAGTCGGATTTATCAAGTAAAAGTAAGGTGTACTCTTAATTGTTTGAGCCACTGTATATATAGGGAGAGTGTGAACTAATAGTAGGAATTGAAAAAAGTATAACTGTTAAGTCAATCATTAAACAAAAGCACAACGAATTTTAAAATTATTGAAAAGTGAAAATAACATTACGATTCTTTTTTTTTTTCATGCTTTTGCAAGAGTTTCGACGTAAAATACCATGCTGTAATTTTGGAGATTGAAATAAAAAGAAACATAAATACTTATTTTAAAAAAACATATACAACGTAATTAGCAAAAGAATGCAGTAATTATTAATACTGTATTAAGTATTATTTGGGAATTAATTATATTAGTTAAGTCAAACTGTCGGCGTCCTGGCAAAGAGGTAGCGTGTCTTCCTCGCGATCTGAGCGTACCCCATTCGAGTCCCGGTCAGGGCATGGTTGTTCTTTTGTGTTCTATCCGTGAAGTGTGTGAATGCCCCCCTTATAAAAAGGGGCTGTGCTAGCGAATGTGATGAGTGTGTAGCTAAGCGTGACTTCTGAGAGATATCGGAGGTCACGATCTAAGACGTACTGTTGGCCATACTCTTGAGCTAGAAGTCAGACTTCTGCCCTCGGGTACTCAGGGGGGTCCATACCCTCTGAAGCTAACTGCTGTACTTACGTATTAGAACGTCTATACGATATAGTAACTCATTGGCGACGGATTCAAATTTGGTGATAAACCGTCGACGCCAACGAAACCAACAAAATGGAGGACGACAATTAAGGTTTACGCAATTTTTAAAATAAGTGTGATTTTTTGTCATTATTGGCGGATTAGTAATTCATTGGCGATGCCTTCAAATTTGGCGATAAAGATCGACCGTTTAATTCGTAAGTACCGAAATTAGTTTATCAAAAATATCTCAGACCTTTAGAATTCGAGAAGACATGATTTTTACAGAATGTAAAACGCTCAGTGTCTTTGTAAATGATAAAAATTTTATCCAGGCTATTAGATTTATTTCTGCAGCAAAAACTGAGCAGGGTGGGTGAAGTTTAAAAAAGGAAACTGCATGAGGGAAAACAACAACAACAGAAACTTAATTAGTTAATTAAACCTTAAGTTAAGTTAGTGAATTAAATATAATTATTTGTGAATTAATCATGAAGACCCAAAACTGAATTCCTGAGTAGATTTCTGAATTATGAACGGATCGCCAAGAAAGGATTCTTGAATCGAGAACCATGTTTAATGAAAATATATTCTTCCATCAAATTCCTTTGAACTATTTGACAATAGACGGAGTTAATTAGTTACATTTTCAAATTAAGTAAGAAGCATGAATTTCATTGGCTGATTTTCTAAATGTGGTTCACCCATAATTAAATAAAACTTACCGAATGATATAAATATAAAATAATAATAATTAAATAAATCCACACAACCAATAAAAACTACACATTTTTTTTCGTATATATTTATTATATACCAACAATAAATACACAGAATACGTTATAAAACGTAAAAGAAAAATTATCATTTTTTTTTACATTTTAAATTTTTTTTACTTTATTTTTAAATTTTTGCATATTTTTTAACGTTTTTGCAAATATTTTTAATTTTATTTATTTATTTATTTATTTGTATTTTTGAAATTTTTTTGTTTAAATTATTTTTTGTATTTCTTAAAATAATTTTTGATTTTTTTTTCTGTGTGTATATTTGCTATACACAAAGAAAACTAAAAATACATTTTAAAACGTAATTTTTTTCACTTTATTTTTATATTAATTTTTTATTAATTTTACTATTTTAATGTTTTTACACTTTAATTTTTTGTTGTTTAATGTTTTTTTTTAGAATTTATATTATACATTTTGAATTTTTTTCACTTTAATTATTTATAATTTTTATAATATTTTATTGCATATTTTACTATTTTTTAACATTTTTAGACACAATTTCGTTTTTTACAATTTTTAACTTTTAAATTTCATTAAAAAAAAATTTTTTTTTTTTTGACTTTTTAACTTTTAATTTTTTTACGTTATTTTGCATTTTAATCTGGCAAACATTTTTTTACAGAAATATACAGAATTATATACATATATAAACAAAAAAAATATTTATAAAGGCTATTTACAATATTTACAATTTTTTTAAAAATATTTTTACAATAACATAGCATCTCCGGCTTTTTTTTAGTTGTAGCTACTTTTCTGGTTCTGGTTTGATGGCTTTTTTCAAGCTGTTTTTTTTTTTTTTTTTTTTTTTGTCCGCATTTCGGAATAGGTATGACAATTTTAGAGTTGATAAATTTTGTTCTTGTTCTATTGAGGCTATTCAAATTGGATTTCACTGAAATTTTTCTTGACCAAAAGCTTCTGAAATTTGGTTTTTGAGTTATTTCTTTTTGCTTTTTTCTTCAAACGTGTTATTTTTTCTCTTTTTTTTTCAAATGATTTTATGATATTTTTTATCATTTTTATGTTCTTTTTCATTTAACTTTCTTGCTGTTGATTCTTCAAATTTTTGTATTTCTCTAAACATTAAAACTTCAATTGGTATCAATCTGTAATCTGTTCTGATATTTTCTTCTTCTTTGCCATTAAATTTAATCTTCTTTCTTTTTTTCTTTTCTTGATATCTGCTGAAATCCTGTTTCCTTATTGTTTTCATTGCTGTCTGAGAGGTTTTCTATTATCATTAGTAATGTCCAATTTGAAATTACGTTGAAAAAAGAGAGAAAATAAATTCGAATTCCAAACCAGATCCACAAGAGTAGCACAACAGTTTTCATTATTTTGCCGTCCATTTTGTTCGTACAATATCAAATTTTAAAGTTGAAATAAATAAAATAATCGCAGAGATAAGGCTATGTTCGTATTCCTCTCAATGTAAATTTACATTCTGATTTTTTTCTCTGTTTCGGATAAACAATAACCAATTATCAACAATGATTGTCAATGAAATAATGAATTGTGCAGTAATATTTCTTATAATTTTTCGCAACAATGGATTTTTTTAAAATTCTAAAATGTTTCTAACAATTTAAATGTTTCAATCTTTTCTGCATCATTATAAAGAAGCTGTGTTTTGGATCTTTTAACAATATCTTTAATGCAAACAGAGAAAAAATTAGTTTGATCCGGAAAGGACATCACCCCCTTTTCACCAAGGAGATTTAGCGCCAAATATGGCAACCTGTTGTTGTCGTTGGAGGATATTTTAATCCGGAAGAAAAAATGCAAGAGTGAGGAGAGTTGGCGATTTTGAAAAGTGCGCCAAGGGGGCGATGGTTAATCCGGTTGCACCAGAAATTATAACAAACCAACAGGAATAGTTTCTCTGAAATTTTCCCTCCCATTTTCTAATAAAATTAGCGTGCCAGAGGACATCTTGTATGGCACAGACGTTCAATAGTTACAATATTAACTTTTGGCATGAATTTAGCATTTTTACTGAATCTATGGCGCTATCCTTAATAAGGTTTATTTAAGTTAACCCTTGACATGCAGTTAATGTCCGAATTTATGCTTTAGACGCATTTTTCCCAGTCGATTGAAGCAAAAAATTCACAAATTCTGCACTTGCATTCACAACATCCCATTCCATATTTAATATGTTTAAGCCATTGCACTTTTATATGGCAATTATGTATTATACCATCTTCGTCAACGATCGCCAACGGTTTAGTAACTTTTTGGCGACGGATTTAAATTTGGCGATAAAGATCAAAGGATTACACCATTGCCGAATTACCATAATTGGCGATTTAGCAACTCATTGGCGATGACTTCAAATTTGGTGATGAGGGTGGACGTTATGATACATAAGTACCTTTTTAAATTATCGCATTTATATGCTTTTGAAAGTTTAAACCGATAGACAGATAACTCTTTGTTGGATTTCACAGAAAATTTGATTGGTGTCTTGTAATATAAAATCTGTGTACTGAATTTTATGTTTCTAGCTCTTTTTATTTACTTATCGTGTTAACATATTCTTATTAACATGTTTGTATTACTAGCGGTAGAGCGCCGCGAAAATGCACCGAAGTTGGCGACGTTTGGTGAGGAGCTTCGTGCCAGCCGGGTTTGTTTGTTGAAAGGAATAGTCTAGCAGTTGCTAGATCGCTCGCGGTGTTTTGAGAAGTTTCGCATGTTTTGGGGCACTGCTTTCTCGGCTATATAAGGGACGAGTTGCCGTAGTTACGGCAGTTAGTTGAGGGTTTTCTCTCGGAAGAGAAGCGTCTCGCCGGACTAGGGGATTTCTGAGCTGAGTTTATGTTTGCTGTCAACGTTGTATTATTGAGCTCGCTGTGACTTACTGTTTACTGTGTTATACGATAGTTGTTTTGCATTCTGTTTTTATTTTGCTTAAGGCTTGCATTTAAGCTGTAAGTGACTGTTGACTGTTCAATTGTGTTTATCTGAAATTTTACTTTATCAATTATCCTTTAAATAGCTGTAAATAGCTGTAAATAAATTTGTTTGTGCTGTCCTCAAATAAAGTCCATTTAATCCGAACCCGCTACGCTAAAAACGTAACATTTGAACTACTGGATATACGAAATTTCTATAAATAGAGTTTACTCAAAATTTGACAGATATCTGAAATTGTAGTGTATATAGCGTATACCAAATTTTTACCGTCTAGCTCACAGTGGTTTTGAGCTATCTTTGTCACAAACAGACACTCAAACAATTTACAAAAATGTGCTTTTGAGTTCAGAGAGGTATAAAACATGGAGATTTGTCAAAGCCTCGTATTTGGTTTTTGTCATGATTTCTATACTTTCTCTCTATTACGTATATGAAATAGTAAAAGTATATGTCAGTAAAAGTAATTTTTAGTATTATAATCTATAGACGATATTTCAAAATTTGATGGATTGCGCTATTACAATGCTTATAAAAATTAATGTGCACATAAAAGTATTTCAAATTTTATCATATACATGAATAAAGAATAAAAATCTAGCTAATTTCCAAAAGAAAGCAAAGAGAAATCTTTGCATTTTGAATGTTTAATAAATGACTGTTCATTTGTAATTTTGATTAGATTCTGATGATAAACATATATTGGATCTTGATTCTATTAACAAATACTAAAACTAATATGGTATAAGCACTCGATAATTTTATAAAATTTAAAGACGTAATATGCCAACAATCTAATACTTCTAACGTGAAAAAAAAACATTGTTACAAGCGGGCGAGCGCCATGGAAGGGCTCCGAAGTTAGCAATATTGACGAGGAGCTTCGCACCAGCCGGGTTTGTTTGGCGAAAGGAATAGTCTGATAGCCGCTGGACCGTTCATGAAGCCCCGCGTGCTTTTGGGCGCTCGCTCGCTCGGCTATATAAGGGATGGGTTGCCTCTCGGAAGAGAAGCGTCTCGCTGGACTAGCGGAATATTTTTCTCGCTTGTTATTGGTGAGCTGTGTTTACGTTTGCTGTTAACGTTATATAATTGAGCTCGCTGTGATTTACAGTTTACTGTGATATATGATAATTGTTTTGCAATGTGTTTTTATTGTACTTAAGGCTTGCATTTACGCTCTAAGTGACTGTTGACTGCTGGATTGTATTTAGCTGAAGTTTTACTTTCACAAGTTATCCTGTAAATAGCTGTAAATAAATTTGTTTGTACTATCCTCAAGTAAAGTCCATTCAATCCGAACTCGCTACGCTAAAAACGTAACAATATATTGTAAATGTTTTGGCTGGACAATTTTTTTCTCTTCATTGTAGAGTCCGAATATGTATATCAAACTCAAACTAAATATTATAATATGTCTAATAAACGTAATCAAAGATATTTTTTCAATCAAGAAAAGACTTTTTTTTTCAGAGTAACATAGATTAGTTTGGAAAAAACGAAAGAAATTTATAAAGTTAATGTTTTTTTCCTGGTATTTGACATCGTCAATACCAGTCTTTCCAGCCAATACCAGCCAACGTCTTTCCTACTTCGAGGAGGACATTAAACGCTTTTAAAACTTCCCCGAAAAACATTGGTGGATTTCTAACAAAGCAGGTTAAGAACTGCTTAGAGCTATTGCGATAAAGGACTTTAAAATGATTTTAAAAGTCTGATTGGGAAATAAATTAATTTTGTAAAAAAATAATGCAGATTCTGTGGATAGTTAAATACTAAGAACCTGATGAAATATGCTTAGAATATTGTTGACATTATTCTATTTGTTACAGTACATCTATTTTCATACAAGAGAATTCCAAAACACATTACTTTTTATCAAATTAGAATTGGTAAAATAGGTCAGTATAAATCAAAGGGAAAAAACGCGAAGATAAGTAAAATATCATATAATTTAACAGCTTCAAGCTTAAGGTGCTTACATAATAGACCGTCGACGCTAACGGTTAAGTAACTCATCGGAGATGGATTCAAATTTGGTGATAAACTGTCGATGCTAACGAAACAAACAAAATGGTGGATGACAGTTAAGATTTGAAAGAAAAAAATTTAATAATGGCGGGAGATTTTTGCCATTATTGGCGGTTTAGCAACTCATTGTCGACGCCTTCAAATTTGGCGATAAAGATCGACGGTCTAATACGTAAGTACCTAAATTAATAATAAAATGCAATAAAAAGTAATCCTACAGTAAAAATAAAATGCTCCCTTGCAGATTTTGGATATTGGTGTACATAACAGTAATGCCCATTATTTCTGAATGTAAGCAGTATTAAAGCAAAAACAAAATTTCTTCTCTATAACGGAACATATTAGAACGTCGGCGCCAACGGTTTAGTAACTCATTGGTTACGGATTCAAATTTGCCGATAAACCTTCGACACCAAAGAAACAAACAAAATGGTGAATGACAGTTAAGGCTTGAACAATTTTTTAAATAATGGTGGAGGGGGGGGTTGCCATTATTGGCGGTTTAGCAACTCATTGGCGAGGCTTTCAAATTTGGCTATAAAGATTGACGTTCTAATACGTAAGTACCTAAATTAATAATAAAATGCGATAAAAAGTAATCCTACAGTAAAAATAAAATGCTTCCTTGCAGATTTTGGATATTGGCGTTAATAACAGTAATACCCTTTTTTTTTTTTAATGTAAGCAGTATTAAAGCAAAAACAGAGCTTCTTCTATATAACGTAAAATTTCGTCTGATGAACGGAAATTATGGTGTAATTACTCTTTTTAATTTCCATTTCTTCAAACATGTAAATTTAAAACATTCTGGTCTTCACTTTCTTGTGTATTTTTTCTTTAAATCTGTCATCTTCAATTAGTATACATCCTTATTGCCTTAAGGTAAATACAAAACCTGCTAGACGATTGGTTGAAAAAAATGACCATTCAATGAGCAGGATACATTGCAGACATACACTGGATTCCCCTCCACAAATGAAGCCAAAACGTTGTTGTACGTCAATAAGGGCACAATGAGAATAATAACGGAATTTAGAGAAAACTTCCTTGTATATTATCCAAGATAGCATCAAGGTACCATATAACAGCGTTATTTAATATAGTATATTAATCAACTATCTATTTTTATATTAACACATATGGAGTTTCCTTTCACTTAAATGTACGATGAAAGTATATAATTTTATTTCGAAATCCCGTCACATTTCTTATTCCAAAAAATCTATATACTTAAGAAATCAATGATGTTTTTGTTTTGTTTTGTTTTGTTTTCGCACAAAAATTAAATAAAATTATTAAAGAAGTATTCCAATTATTGTCACTATGGTTCTAAAAATCACAAATTTTCTGTTTCTTCGTATCTTTACAAGATGTAGCAATCCAACCTTTTTAAGAGACAAATGTTAAATAATAATTTATGGAAAGTTGTCTTTATTACAAAGTAATTTGGTTCCAGTTTACAAAAAGTCCAAAATATGAAGGCTCATAGTAAACTATGAGCGTGAAGAAGCACGAATGATAATCCATAACATTAATATTCTCGTATCTTTGTCATCTCTTTAGTTACTATATCATTCCTGTTAATACAATATTACGAATTCGCTGCTTCCTTTGAAATTCTTTTAAGATTTGATGGTCGATGCAGAAATAAACAACTCTTGTGCAGAAAATGTTAGATCCTTGAGTATACGATGAACAATCCTTGAGTAGATGATGAATATTAGCACAAAGGACACGAGTACACAGATGAGATATATATATTACCCAGACGAACACAGCAGCACACTACAGCAAATAGTAGCTTATGAGTTGTAAACGGTACTGAGAACAGCCACAGCACACAAAGTGGTCAGATGGAATTCGGCAGGAGAGTAGATCCTCGGAGCTTCGCTCTACTGTCTCTATAAACGTCTGAAACTATCCAATGTCTCCTCGCTTTAGCTGTGTCTGGCTATCATCACATTACTACATGAACTCGAATGACTCACAAAACTCGATGCTGCTTCCACAATAAACAACAGGACTAAGTACACAGCTCAGTTCAGCAAACGCTTGGGCTCCACACAGCACTTGTACTCCACCTGATTATTCCGTCATTGTTTCGTTATCCTCTTAACGACTCGTTATTTCTCAACGACTTTGACTACGATTCTGTTTCAATTCCCAATCATTCCAGCTTCATTCCGGTCTTTTCAGTACTTTCGTATTAGACCGTCGATCTTTATCACCAAATTTGAAGGCTTCGCTAATGAGTTAGTAAACCGCCAATAATGGCAAAAAAACACCATTATTTTAACCGTATTGTTCAACCACCATTTGTTCAAACCGTAACTTTGTCCGCCATTTTGTTGATTTTGTTGGCATCGATGGTTTATCGCCACATTTGAATCCATCGCCAATGAGTTACGCAACCCTTGGTGTTGACGGTCTAATACCTAAGTATCGCCCTTTTTAGTTACCGAAGAGGAAAGGAGAAGATTTTTGAACCAATTAGGCTTATCTCGGCTCCGAATATATCATCAGTCCAGCAATATTCATTTTGTTGCGAACCTAAGTTTGTCGCCAAGCTCTAAACACACTGACATGACCACAAGGCTGTTTGTAAAACGGTTTTTCTTATGATGAAACAATTCGTGCTGGAAAACAAATTTGCAGGTTTGCAACAGTATTGTAACAAAATTTCAGATAACTGCATTATTGATTAAACTATTTCATCTACTCAAATCATCAATCACTGGTAAACATTTTGCCTAGATGCTACCTCTGTGCCAGGACTCCAGCAATTATTCACCCTTTTTCTTATAGCACAAGCCGACATATGAATAACACCGAACTGGATTTGGCTCACAATTTGAGGGGAGTGTCTGCATTATAAATGCTAATTATGTGAATAGAATCTCTCTATCCAGCTCTTTTCGTTGTTTTAGTTATCGTATTATCTTTTATTCGAACAGCCGCACTAATATTTTTTCTTCGAGCTATTTCCCAAAAAAGCTCTCAAGATATGTCCAATAATCGCTACGCCGTCACTAACAATAGTAAAGACATGATCTATCAATCGGAGGTGCCGCGCTACACCGATAATAAATGTAAATGTATTAAAATCCTATAGATATATTTGAATAATGTAATGTCTGTATGTCGAATTGGCTTTAAGAAATTTAAATCTTTGCATAATTTCAACATGAAACTTGCATCTTAAAAATTAACAAATAGTCTTTTCAAAATTAGTGTATTTTCATTATAAATTTAAAATCGAATGATCCTTTTCCCTTGTAATGTGATATAAAAATGCTTCTTTTAAATGAGGTTTACATTTTCTGTTGTGTGATTTCTATTTTTTGTTTTAATTGTCAGTTTACGATTAATACCTTAATAGGTGAATAGGATTGCATCATTAGTATTAACTATAACCTTAGCTATGTGTAATTGTAAATAAACAAAAGGAAAAGATGACGCGAATTAATTGACATTATTCGAAAACCGTATTAGCTTGCAAGATTTGTTATTAAATTAATTTTTTTTAAAAATCATTCAAAGTGAAGTCTCTCGGTTCTGTGATGAAAGTGTTTGAAAGCGAAAATTTATATTTGAATATTTAACCTCAGTTTACAAATGAATTTGATTTTCTATGCAAAACAGATAATATATATTTTAAGTTTGTTGGCGGTTTCTCATTATGCAGATTACATAATAAATTTAGAAGTGATTCATAAAGACATATCACTTCGCTGTGTTACTGATAATCTCACGCATATGTGCCTAGGTATCATTAGTTGGTTAATTGTTTGCAGTTATGATTCATTTTCGACAAATCATATTTACCAAAGCTTACTTAGTGGATTATTTGCTGGTTTAGTGGACTTGGATCATTTTTTGATGGCAAAATCTTTAAAGCTTAGAGTAAGTCGTCCTTTGGCATTTAATAGTCCTATTATTAATAAAAAAATTCCTTCATTTTTTATTGTTTGCACCATTCTTTGACAACTTATTTAGTTTATCATATTTTAACGTATAACATATATAACTTATTTAGTTTATCATAATTTTAAATTATTTTTTATATTAGCATATTAAGTAATGTAATTAATATCATAATTATTTGTTAATAATGCATTGACTGAAATTATAGAATATAGTTATTTTGACTAACAACAAACAGATAATAATTTATATAACTTTTTGTTTTTAATATAAGATTTTGTGTTCTCTGAATTTATATTTCTGCTTAATTTTTTTCTCATTAGCAGTTCCTAATGCAATCATTATTTATAAGAAATAAATGTTTAAAATGTTCTCTTAATGTCTCTTTAGGTTTTTATTTTATTAAATTTTATTTCCTATTATAATCCAAGCATATTATTTAATAAATAAATGATAATGATTTTATTAAATTTATTTTATATTAAACTAGTGTTCATACTAATAAATACTTAGTATAACAGTTCGTAATTGTCAAAAAAATCATCAAAAATTTCATGGTTTAAGGCACTCTCAACAATTTACCAATGATAAGTCTAAATTATTTAACAGACAAAATATGCAACTTCCATGGGACCTAATATAAGCTCTTTAAAGTTTTTATTGCTGTTTTTAAAGTTATTTAATTATGTGTTATCATTTAATTGTAAAGGATATGAAACTGAATGTATTCAATTTAAAATCATGCATTACTTAAATTGGAGTATTCTGTAACATTCTTAGCTAATTACCATGTGTAAGTTTTGTACTATTTTTTAATTCTAAAAATGCATGGTCATTAATAATTTTCATTATAATAATGCCAATCATATAAATTCTTATTTAGATTGTCAAGGATGTACAACCTTCTCAGTATGAGAGGCCAAAATATGAAAAAATATCATGACAAGGGCCAAAGCTGCACGTAAATGTTAAAACATTTTTAAAATGTAAAAAAAAAATGTTGTTGTTTGAAGCAATATGTTAGAATTACAATTATTACTTTATTTATTTTACTCATGCACACATTATGCAATAAATAAATGAAACACTATCAGTATAGATATGATTAAAATGCTGTACCTCCAAAAAAAAAAAAAGAATTTCAGCTAAAAGAGTGGCAAACTTGAAATAGACTAAAGAGGAAAACTTTTTGGTAATCATACAGAGAATACATATTAAATTTTGAAGAAAAAAATCAATATTCAAAATTAGTAAAAATTAATGAGATTGCTGGGACTGAATATTTGAAGTTATTGATTTTATATTGGTCTTAAGATTGGTTGTGGCAATAAGCAGAACAAAATAAAAAATTGAATAGCAGTAAGCTCATCTCATCTGCTCTTCTATTTCTTACTTTTGATTTGTTTAAAGTCTTTAGTCAGAAAGTTTGCTTACAAATGTAAATGCTGCCAAAAGAAGTTGCACCTGCTTCTGTATTTTGCTTTAAGCACAAAAATTCCTTGGATAAATCTTTATAAAATTCTAATATTGGTTTTTCTTTAAACTGATTTTTTAAAAAATCAGAATTCTGTAAATCAATTAAGGCTAAGTGCATACTCTCATCCAATAGATTCACATCAACAGAAAATGGAGGAAAAAATTAATCAATTTTTGTTAGGCACTTTTCAAAATCTGAAAACTGATTATCAAATGCATTACACAAGATTTGAATTTGATTCTCATACTGCATTTTCATGTCTGGAATTTTTCCACTTCCGCGAACTTCTCCTATACGAAAACTCGCAGGTAGCCATGAAGGGAACAAACTGAAAAGCTGTGTCATAAAAATAATTACCTAATAAACCTAATGAAAAACTATAAATTATTTATTCTGATATAAAATTGTTTTCGTTAATGATATTTCCTCTGTTTATTTGAAAAAGTCTAATTTAATTTAAAATTAATCTTATTTTATTAATAACATTTACAGGCCAACTTCAAAGGCTACACGGACCAATTTTGGCCCACGGGCCATAGGTTGTGCATCCTTGAGATTGTGTTCCATAAAGTTTAGCTTTTTTACTATTTTGTTTAAAATATTTGTAAGATGGTAGTCATGCATTATTGATATGTTATATATTGAAACATATATTTTTAAGAGATCTGCAATTATGTATTGCTATTGCTGGTAATTTCAAAAATATATATTGAAATATTACTTATATAAAGATTAAATCAAAATGGATAGAATAATTAGTTCCAAAAGTTTGTAAATAAAAAGGGGCTGTAAGGTTTGCATTGTGTAATGGTCCTGGAAAGTTTAAGCTGGCTTTGATGAATGATAAATAATAATAAAAAAAAATGCTGATAAATTTTTATAACTCAAAAATTTATCATACGGTGATTTATGAGGCTCATAAATTGCATGATATTAATAAATAAATATTAAATACATTGCTTAAATAATTTTATAATTAGCAAAGATAATATAAAAACAATTTCTGAAATTATTTCTTTTTCTCATCCCAAAAATACAATGAAGTAAGCTTCTTTTCTTTTCTTTTTTAAAATTCTAAAAAAATCGAATAAAAAAAACAAGAAACTTGGTGAATTTCTACAATAAAACATAAATTAATGATTTTTTTAAATTATTGATTGTTTAGTTAAAAAGGCTTTTTAAAATAAGCATATATATGGATATGTATAGATGTGGATATATAATATAGTATTCTATATTTAACTTTTTTTAATTAGCTCTTATCTTTACATATTTGTACTTCTTTAAAGTTTTTAAAACTGTTTTAATCTATTTTGAGTTATTCTTTTTTCCTTTATTTATTTTATTTGAAACAATCATTAAAGTAAGATATAAACCAGGCAAGCATATGCATAACCAGGATTCTAAAAGGAAAGGATAGTTTTTGGTATACTTCAAAATATTTCTTATAATCTTATTGTAAATAGCAATCCATTTAATATTTTTTGTTACTTATATTTTAATCACTATACTTATTTTATTTTTAAATTCTTCTCTCTATTCTATTTGATGTAATTTCTTGTAATATTTTTGTAACTTCATTATCTTTTAATGTTCAATATATTTTTCTAAAACTGTCACATTTAATTTCCTAAATTAAACTGAACACATTACATATCTATTTTATGGTTTATCTTTGAAATCAATATGAATTCTCAGATACGAAATTTTCAACAGATATATACTATTCTTTATAAAAATGTTGAAATCCAATTCCAGCTGTTACTGTTTAAAATTGTTATCATTTTGAATTTTTTTAAACATTTTGAGTAGTACAAGAAATTTGAAATCACTCTTTTATCATTATTTTTAAATATGTTATTGTATTTAAAAAAATATCATGTATATCTATTACAAAATTGTTTTCAAAATGGATACATGGCAGTACATTAATTTTTGAATTGCTATATCTCTTAAACATATTTTTTTTTAATATAAGTTGGCATACTATATGTAAATAGTGACATGAAAGATGAAAAAATCATTCAAAATTATTTACAGGTCAGAGCTAGAATTACTGAATTTGGTAGGTGCTTGTTTTATTCCAGGTTTTAAATTTAAAATGAATCAAAATTGTATTACATTTCTTTAGCAATTTTAAAGCAGAAGAAATATTGTTGGGTCATTTTCTAATTTAAAAAATTAACTTTTTCTGCCAAATTTATTTTTATTCAGTTTTTCTGGAGTTTGAATAAATTTTTGCTAGAGTTTATTTTACAGCACATTTCATTATTTTAGTTACTGTATTTATATTCATATGTGTTGCAACAGTCATAAATATATATATTTTGTTTGCATGTTATTACTGCTATATAATTAAGAATAATATTTTAAAAATAGGGTACTTTTCCATTAGCTGGGTGCAAATGTTGCCAATTGTAAACCAAATGTGAGCTGAGTCACCAAGTGAAGTAAATGACATAAGTCATTGGAATTCTACATTATTTGGTGATTTTTTGCCAAATTTCATTTTTCAGAATTCTACATTATTTGGCAATTTTTCACTGACAACCAGCTTACAGAAAAGCATCGAAAGTAGATTCATGCATTACTGAAACTTGTTTATAGTGTTTTTTGAACTAGAAATACCAGTCTAAAAAATTTTTAGATGTTGCTACTATGAAACAATTCATCAATATCTGAGTATTGAAATTCATTGCTACTTCTTTTCTCTAATAATATATTACAAAATTTTTATCTTGATAGGTCTTCACACAAAGATTGGTAGTAGTATAATAAGTTACAAAATTTTGATTGTATTATTAAATTGTTACCCTAAATATACATTTATATACTTACTCTTCCGATTTTTTATTTATTTATTTGTAATTTTTCTTTTTTTTTATAGGATGTCATCAGTTTATCTTCTAGACCACCATTCCATAATACAACATTTGTGGTAATGTTTGCTGTAAGTCTAATATTAATTATGCATTTCAAAGGGAATGAACTGTTTGAAAATATAGGATGGTACATTCTAGTGGCAGCTATTTCTCATCATTTACGAGATGCCCAACGCCGTGGTCTTTGGTTATGGCCCTGGTATACAAGTCCTTTAAATTACCCTAATTACTTAATTCTTTCTTATTTATTTCCATTAGCAATAGGTTCATTGCTAAAGGTATTGAACAAAAGCACCTTGAAAGGGAAAAAACAAGATATTCTATTTGTATAGATATGAAGTTAATTTATTATTTTTATTTTGAAATGTTGAATGTTTTTATATTGAAAAAATCAAATATGTAGAGTATCCAGAAAGTAAGTTACATTTCCAATTTGAAAAGTGGAGAAAAAACTAAAATTTAATTAAAACTAACAAAACTTTTTATCGTGTATAGTATGTGTTTTTCCTAATTTTAAATACAATTATCTATGTTGACATTTTTAATAATACATCATAATTTTTATTGCTGTATCAAACAACAATGTCTCCCATTATGATGACCATGCAGTAACAACATTATAACCTTAAGCCTTTTGCTTAAAGAAAAAGCATTAAAATTGCAAAAAATTCGAAGATGATATAAAGTAACGTCTAGGTGGTCAAAGAATATTCCCAGCTAAAGTCTCAAATGAGTCGTAATTATTGCTGGAATATGTGATGGATTTATTTATTTTTAACTCTATTACTAACCGCTTTAAAGCATCTTTGCTGTCTCCCTTTATCTTTCACCAGCTGAAAATTAGAATGTCATCCGAACGAATTTTGCCAGTAGTGGCTGGAATAGAGAAAATCATACTTTGTAACTTTCAAGTGTTGTTGTTTTAAGAAGATTCGGTAGTTAATTAATTACCAATCTGTAACTAACAATGATATCTTGTAGATGATATGAACTAATAGGGGCATTCTTAGAACTAGTACAAGTTGTTAATGAAACTTACATATGTAGCTGTGATATTAAATTCTAGCCTATTCATTGTCATAAGTCCAATATTTTGGGGAAAAAAGACTGATTTTTTAAGTGAAACTAAATTTTTAATCAGGATGTATGGTTATAAAATTTATCATAGAAGGATTGAACTGAATTTATAGATTATGATAGTATCATATGCACCATTTGAAACTAAAACAGCTTAGTTTAAGGTTTCATGTCCATTTTATCAATAAGGAATTACTTTTTAGCTGTGTATATGTATAATTTTCTACTTATTTTCATTAATTAGAATGCACTAAATGCTTTCATTATAATTAAAAAAATTGTATAATTAATCAAGTATGCTGCATTAAATCTTGTATTCTTGATAAAAATTTAATAAATTGACATTAGCAATTATTCTTGTGCATTTAAATCTGAAATTTCTAATACTCATTTATGTTTTTAGGAATTAAATGTTTAAAATCCTTATTTTCTCCTTCACTTAATGAAGTGGCATTTAACTGCATTTTCAATAAATGAGCACATTATTAAAATTCTGTTTATGTACAATAATGTACAATTCTTTTTCATGTTTATCTATTTACGAGTAGAATAATGAAACTTTCTATATTAATCAATATTATAAGTTTTTTCGGAGAAAATTATTTTGGTTATACATTTCAGGATTTTTTTAACTTTTTAGAAAAAATTATGGGAGGCATACCTGCTGTTTTATAATACAATAACTACTTTTATATCATTCTTAATATAAAATTTATTTGATGCCTAAAAAAATAATAAGTGAATCATAATAATTTTTGATAAAAAAAGTAACATTTCTAAACTCATATGTGTATAAGAATCATAAGTTTATAGTTACATTAATGATTAAACTAGTTTTTCTCCTTAAAAATATAATTAAATTTTGAAGTGTATGCAAATAAAAACTTTATGAATAATTTTAAATATATGTTTTATTCAAATAAAAAATATAAAAGCATTTTCTATCTTCAACTTGTGGAAACTATTACTAAGTATGTATGCAAATCTAATCCAATCAAATATCTACAGTAATTTGGAGTCTAAAGTCAGATTAATTCATATGTTTTATTGCCATATCAAAGGTGTTGAATGGTAACTGAATTAGCAACTGCATTATCTGATTTCCGACCCATAATAATAAATTTTAATGTTTTATGCCATAGTGGTTCTATGATGAATACATTATCAAAATTACCATAGTCACTATTATTTTTAATTGATTAGTTAGATATAATTCCCCCTTCCCCATTTATACTGTTTACAGAAAAAAGGCTAAAATAGTTACATCCCAAACAGTATAACATATGAATTATGCAATAATTTTAACAAATTCAACTTAAAGGGCAATTTAGAAATTTTTATTTAATAAATAAATATTACCAATTTAAAAAAGGACAAAAAACATTTTTTCAAGACTGTATTTTATTTATCTCAAAGTTGAGATGAAATATGTGAAACATGGTTTTTTGGTGTAAAGATAATGAAAAACTTAACAGTAGGTTTAAAAAAAAAACATTTTACAGCAACTTTCTGTGAATAAATGACAAGTAGAAGCTGATGATCAAGTTTCGAGAAACTTCTGTACATATTAGATGTAACACATTTAGCAGATGCTTATGGAATATAAACTTTGAATCAATGTATGAAGAACATTGTAGAGAAAAACATGTAAGTGATCAAAAAATGTGTGAACATTCAGATGAACAATGAATAGTTGAACATTTTGAATGAATTTTACATTCAAAGAGTACAAGGTTTCCCAAATTTTACAAAAATATAATACAGATTATTCTACACTAATGTTTTCTCTACTGAGAATTTATATGTAGAACATTATCAGAGCAATAAAATTTAACTGCCATAAAGATGAAAATTAAAATTCATATAATCATGATTCCAGACTCTCAAAGTATTCTTCCAAATAATCGTCAGCATCCTCGGCATACACAGTTGTTCTTTGACCATGATTTCTGGTTTCAATTCCATTGGATAATATTTTTAAAGCCTCCTTTTTTGGCCTATGAAATGTTTTTTTAGAACTGCTAGAACTTTTATCACTTTCTGTTAAATTTCTATCTTTACAATCGATTTTTCTAAATGAACTTCTTGTACTATCAGATAATGTGGATTCTAGAGATTCTTTTGTGTCAGATGAGTCATTTGAATTGTGTTGTTGGCTCAACTTTATAGGATCTTCATTTTCGAAAATTTCTGTTAAATAATTGTTATCATCTTCATTATATATGACTGTTCTTTGACCACGATTCCTGGTTTGAATTTTGCTGGGATCTACTGCATTAGAATTATGAGAAATTCTAGCACTTACTCTTGTCATGTTGGGTTTTCTTAGACACCATTTGCTTTTATTGTATCCTAAAATGTCATTAGAATTTTCTTTCATAGATGAATTAGCAATTTCTTTGCTGTGTGAATCATCTATTGTAGACTTTGTTTTATGCCCCTTTAAATTATAATTGTCTGCTTTAGGTGGAAACAAAATCTTTTTGGTTCCATTTTCATTTGGTACTTGCTTTTTGAATTCAATTTGATTATCAGAGAAACTATTAGAAGACCTAGTATGAGATGAAATTGGCCTTGACTGTATGGGTTTAAAACTTTCGCCTTTTAAGTTAGTGTTCTGAGAAGATATTTGTTTTTCATTCTGAGTAGAGTTTACTTTGTCTTTAAAATCCAAGCTACTACTACTTCCAGCATAAATTGTTCTCAATTTATATTTTGAATCTGATTCATGAGCAGAGACGTTTGGCTTACAGAACACAATAGTTGGTGCACGAATTCTTTTAGTCGTTGACTCTTCAGCATTTGATGACTCTTTTTCTGTCGATAAATGAAGCTTCGATCTTGTATTGAGAGAAATAGGACTGTAGTTATTTCTATTTTGGTTACTTTTTATTCTCATCGATACTTTTCTAGATGCCTGATTTACAAAACTTAATTTCTTTTGGATATTTTCATTATTTTGGTTCATTGTGCGTTTGTGGAGGCTGCTCAAAAGACTTGGTCTGCCTCGCCTTCGAAATGGTGTTGAAGAAGATGCAGATGCGTTGTTCTGGTGTTTTATTAATGAAGAATAAGGTCGATTTCGATACACAGATCGTTTTATCAATTTGGAACATTTTCTTAAACCGTAGCTTGACGTATTACTCCATTTGGAAACTTTGTTTTTATACACATGATCCTCATTGTCGGCATCATTTTCCTTCCTTGCCGAAGCTTTTCTTATAAGATTCCTTTTGTAAGCTTTGGAAATTCCGTAGAAACCACTTTTAGGAGTTGCTTGTTTATTCACAGCTGATCTTGTGCGTTGAGGATTGGAGCTCATGTAACCTTTATAAGGTTTGGCGTAAGAATGCATTCGAGTGTGAAGTTTTGAAGACCCATCGTTTTTTAAGTAATGGTTAGAATTATCACTTTCACTTTGTGCTGAAGGGCCATCCAGGGCAGAGGAAGAAGCTTTTCTGGCCAAACCTTCCTCATTCCCCATGGACTTTTCCACTATTCTCTTACGAATCGCTGGGGTTTGTTCATCATCATTCGTTAGAGACCCTAAAAATAGCAGACGGATGAAAGTGTTTAAACTACATATAAAAAACAATATGTAGCCTACTAAAATTATACTAAATATCTAAGATAAGCAATCTTAATCCATCATAACTATTCTATTCTATTTTCATCATTTATGTAACTAATATATCAAAATGTATAAATTTAATTTTGGTTTTTCTTTATTATTGTTATCAATTAAGTCTAAAAGCATGCACCATATAATAATCTATCACATATACGGGGGCTGTCCTGCCCCCAAAGGTAAAGAAATACTTATTACCTTTACAATAATTTTAAAATGTTCTACATCCTATTTCTATTTTAGCCTTTTAACTTCATCATGACTTTTCCCCCCTCCATTAAAAAAACTGTATAATTTGGTATAATTCAAATGTGTAAAAATTTAGACCTGATGATAGCAATATAATTCGTACTTTAAAAATATTTCAGATAGGAATGATAAAAAAAAAAAGAAGGAAAAAACCTTGAATATCTAAGTAACATTCTTACTATAAAACATGCAATTAAATAAGAATTCGAACAAGTTGATTAAAAACGATAATATAAAACCTGCATATTAGGAAGTGGAATTTTTTTAAAGTTCTTTAAAATTGACAAGCTAGGGCATAAACGCATTGTGTAACTAAATTCTTAATATCATCAACTGAATAAAAATAAAAATATATAATTTTTTTGTTCCTTTAGAATTTATAAAGTGTAAGTAAATTTATCGGTGAATTTTCAGATAAAAAGAAAATAAAAACAGAATCAAATTTTTAAATTATTTTATTTCAAATAGTAAACTTTTAATGAATTTTGTTTAATTATCACACATGTATTTCACAAGATGTCATTTCAGTTTCCTACATTTTGAATTTTCTTTAGGTCAAAACAATACAGTGATTTTTAAAGAGAGTATTTTTATATTAAAAAAATAAAATAAAAATACATTTTTTGGGGGGAAAAGAACTTAACACATAAAATAGAAAAAAAAGGTAGTATTTCTTGGCTATATATTAGTCCTATCATATAAAAAAATAAATTTTGAAAGACATTTTCAAGTTTTTATTGACTAAAAATAAATAAGCTTTTGTTGTCAGACTATTTAAAAACATGTGAAAAAATTAATTTATGTAAATACATTGAGGTATTGTTTTGTACTATGATAAAAAAGTATTCACTGAGAAGTTATCAAAAGACAACAGCAAATTATTTCATTGCACTTTATGAAGTTGGGATGATTTTTCTAAAAAAAATCTATGAAATGCATTATAGAATTCAGCTGCTTTTCAGTGCTAGTCGTGATATTTACATTATGAAAAATGATTTGATATGAAAAAGCTTTAAAACTCTCATCACAATCTCACAGACATAAATAATGAGCTGTACACAAATAGGAAACATTAAACATTTGGTCTTTACAAAAATACAACTTAATAACAGAGTGGCTCTTTTAAATTTACTTGAAAAACCTGTCTTTTAAGACTTTGGCAAACAATTTTTTTTAAATTAAGGTTGTACAGGCATTGCTAGTTGCGAAAGAATTGCCTTGGATGGCTTGTTAACTTACGTAAACTGCCCCGGCTGTTATTTGATTGCATCGATTCATCATTTTCTGACTCATCGCTGTCACCCTCCTGATACTGAACAGTTCTTACACCTCGATTTCGAGTTACAATACGACCAGAGCTGAGTTTCTGAGGACTCTCTACTAAGCGTGCAGTTAAGGCACGTACACCCTTGGATGCAATACGAGTTGGTCTGCGGGATACTTGTGGCCGTGAGTTCTCGTCACTCTGCTCAGATTCAGAACTTGAGCCAGACTGCCGATTCTTGATGTTATTTTGAGCACCTCGTGTTCGAGTTCTTGCGAGCAAGGATTTACTTGAGCTTCCAGAACTATTAGAGTTTTTCTCACTTTTAAAGCTCTGAGACTCTGATTCTCCCTCATCAGAGCTTGAACCTGAATCTCTATAATCAGGTTTTTCAACGGTTGAATTGCAGAGTCTTTTGGAACGTGTGTGAAGAGGAGATCTGCCAGTTCTCTTTTTCAAGGCTGTCCATCCATTTTCTGGTGAAGAGGATCGGGATCTGGGCAAAGATGTGCGAGTGTGATTACGAAGAGATGATCTATAAATTGATGATTTCTGATGATATGATGTACGTGTTGGTCTGTTTTTGTTGATTCTGGGCCTCAGTGATTTCTGTAGCAAGTTTGGAGTGGCATCTTTTCGACACCTTTTCGAACTCTGATTCCATTCTACGTCTCCACTCCGGCTATTGTTTGTGGAATAATCGGAATGGCTACTGTTATTGGAATCTGACTGACTATACTCCTCCTCATCAAGAGTCTCTTTCTTTTTTGTCCTTTCACTTATTCTCTTTGGAGGATTTTCAACTGCTTTTCGTTTTTGGACAGAAGTAGTTGACCTTCTGGTACCGTTTGCTAAAGAAACTCCTAGAAAATTGAAAATATTTAAATTTTAACATTAAAAGATACAGACATATTTATAGATACAACTTAAGAATCAGCATTAATCAAAATTATAAAGTTCTTTATTTTAATAGCAAATGAATGCAGAGGATCATAATGCCAAAATCTATAGTTACGTTTATAGCGTAGCGGGATCGGATTGAATGGACTTTATTTGAGGAGAGCACAAACAAATTTATTTACAGGTATATACAGGATGACTTGGAAAAGTAAAACTTCAGAAAACACAATTCAGCAATAATCAGTCTCTTACAGCGTAAATGAAAGCCTTACGCACAATAAACACGGTTTGCAAAACAGCTATCGTATAGCACAGCAACAGTCAATCGCAGCGAGCTCAATAACACAGCGTTAACAGCAAACACAAACACAGCTCACTAATAACAAGCGAAAAGTTACAAGTAAGCGAAACGCTTCTCTTCTCAGAGATCCACTGCCAAAAAGCGGCAGTTCGTCTCTTATATAGCCGGCGAAAGTACCGAGAGAAAACGCGGCGCTGCCAGAATTGACTCGGGGTTACCAGAATATTCCTCCCGCCAAGTCAACTCGGCTGGCGCAGAACGCCTTATGACGCGCCGCCAACGTTTTCACCTCTGGCGAGCGTTAGCGTTCGCCCGCTTGTTACACTATCAGCAATTAGGGAAATAACTTCCTTCCCAATGAATTTAAGTCACTCTATTAAAGTTACTAAGATTAAAAATATGGCTAAAGAAAAGAAATTAATTAATCTTACCTATAGGTTTTAAAATCTTCTTTTTCATGCGAATTGAAGAACCTCTGGATAGTTGAATTTCTTCTTTGATTTTTTTCTTTGGTCCTAAAAAGTTTTGATAATCATCTGTAATTATATTTTGTGACTACACAAAAAATTGTTTTCTTCAATACTAGATCCAGTCTTAAAATTTTTCAATGCAATTAAAGTTAAATTCACTTAAATGGTAATTTACATTTACAAATTATGTTAGCATTTAGAAGTGTAATAATTTTTGATAATTATAAGAAATTAATAAAGTAAGAAGTTACAATAATATACATTATTTGGCTGCAAAAGTTTTATACATGCATTCTTCTATTAACAAATTCTGAAGTCAGAATGTTGTTGCTAGTCGTAATACAATAGTTATTTTTATGACAAATATTTCAAATGAAAACTACAGTAAAGCAAAAAATAATTAAACATGTTGAAACAGAAAAAAGTCTTATTTTTATTAAAAAAATGAATGATAATTCATAAAATATAACTACCTGCACCATTAGTAAACTTAGTCGTATGATTACGAAACAGAGATTCTGATATAGAATTTGATGTGTATCTAGAAGATCTAGAACTTTCACCTCTAGATGTTGAGGGGTGAGAAACTGCTCTTGATGTTGAAGCACCAATATTAACACCTGCTTCTTGTGAAGGAATTGGTTTTCGTCTGAAATTTTTTCAAAAATTATTAATAGATTCATGAAAAAGTAAGAAACATATTTTCACTTCCTCAAAAATCCTTCAATTCAAATAATAATTATACAATTATTCTTTCTAGCAGTACCAGTTTTTCTCTATTTTTTTGCATAAAAAAATATTTTTGAGTCAATTCCTACTTAGGTCAACAAAGAAAATTTTTTAGTTACTTTCTATTAAATAATTACTATTAATATAAATAATTTATCAAAAAATTATGTATGGCAATACAAATCAAGTTTGTATCCACTGAAAATAAATCAGAACACATTGTGCATGCATGGATTATCTGTGCCATTTGGGGTAAAGCAATACAGATTAGAAATTTTTTAATTTCTTTTGATACAAAAATACTTCAAAATGAATCTGAAAAATCTATAAATTAACAATGTTTAATTTTAAATGCATTAATCAGTAAGAAAATAAACAGAATGGTTTGAAACAAACGGTCCAAAACATGTTAAGCCTAACTTCATTAGCCTAAGAGAATAAAACTGAGGTCTTACTCATTTGTCAGTAAGGAAATGGAGATTTTTGGCAGGAAAGTTAGTTTTTAATTAATAAATAAAAAATTAACCAAATTAATGAATTATTTTTGAAAAAACTATTAAAATTAAGTGTCATCCACTACAAGATTTAAAAAATGTATTTGAACTTGAGTGGATCAATAGAAAGTATTTTATGAACGATTGAAAATTTGAGCAAGATATTATAAATAAATATATATAGTATATAGTGAAGTATACATAAAGTTTAGAAGAAACATAATGATTGGAGGAAGGGAATGTAGATTATAATCTTTGTGAAGTTAAAATGAAATATAACCACTTTTACTTTAATTTTTATAAAATATGACAAGGAGTTTAAAATATTTCCTTCCACATATCATCTGTCCTCATTGCGCTATTCTAAGTGAATTACATGCATTTTCCCTCAAAACCTATCTATAAAATCAATTTTTTTGGATTACAGATATATTAATTGAAATTGTATAGTTTTTTTATACTATACAATTGTATTTTGAATCAGGATTCCCCCTCCTTATTTGCATCATTCATCTTAATTATTTAACTTAAAATTTCATTATTTATCACATTTAGAAATTAATAATTACTATAACTTCCATACTTTTCTGGGAAAAAAAACGTTTAATTTAGGTAATTTAAATTATATGATCTTCCGTTGAAGAAAGTTGAAATGTTAAATTTCTGTTAACATTCTGTCTTAAAACCAAGTCCAATTAGGGGAGGGGGAAAAAAGCTTTTTTCTTAGGTCTCTCCACTCAGGTTTTAGTATTATCCCCATACTGAGTAGAAGTGCACAAGCACTGGCATTCAAGATAACTTCAGTAATGTTGAATTTAAAAATCCATGAAAGGAAAGATTAAAAATCTCTTCAAAACCTTTTATAAAAAATATGCATCATTCACTCAATGAATGGCAATATTTTGTTTAATCTTTTTATAAATTGAAAAATATTCAACAAATTTTTAAATAGCATTTTTTTTTTTTTTGTTATTACTTTTGTAAACTTTCAGTTATATAAGATTAATTTTATAATATGCGTTGAACTCTTATTCTTCACAACGTCTTACTGCTTATAAAACTAACTGAATGGAAATGTGTTAAAAATAGGAATATCCCAGCCGAGTAATTCTGAATTGATTCTTTTTAAAATGTATTCACTAATATATATCAAATTAACCTTGGAATACTTATCTTATAATTATAAAAAATGAAAACATTTGAAGGAACAAGCTACTACTTGCTGCTTTCACTATGTTTCATTTCTCATGAAATCATGAACATTTTTTATTTACATTATAAAATGTAAAAACACATTTTTCTTTTTTCGAGCTCAATAGATATGTTAAAATGCAATATTCCAATTATTGTCAACCATTTAGAAAAAATGACATAATGTATTTAAAATACTGATATTGTTAAGATATCATCACAAAATCATTTATAAATTTTACAAATATATCATAAGTTCTTATTCAACAGACAAAATAATAATTACCTATTGCTAACATATTGATTATTTCGTATTTTTTCTTCATATTTAACAGCTGATCTCCAGTCACTGATAATACCTCGAATATGTTCTTCAAACATTGCGCTCAATCGTATCGTCATAGAATATATCTAAAATGTAATTTAATATTAGTATTTAAATAGAAACATCTCATTAAATCTTTTCTATAATGCAATAAATAAAGAGAAAAAACAAAACTAAACTAAGTATTTAAATTCAGAAAGCATGCACAAAAAAAATTTCTTTTAATCCTAAGTTAATTTTTACATTTATTGAATAAAAACGCATGAATATGATGAACTCAGAATTTTATGGTTTAGAGCAACAATTACTAATGGAATTCTAAAGATTCTCTCAGAATAGTAATGCCTGCAATACTATCTTAATTTAACAGTGTGCATAAGATTTGGCCATTTCTACATCTTGCAGATAATACTGAAAATTACACAACACATGGAAAAGCTGCCATTGAACTAGTCTTCCAAAATTCAATCTATACATTTTCTTTATTTAAATTCTTTATATTTTCAAACGCAGAGCTCAATGATGAACATGATAATTTCAACTCAATTATCTTATATATATATAACTTTTCATGATAATAATAATAATTTTTAATGAAAAAATAGCTTATATATGGATACTTCTTCAATTAATAAGAGCATCTCAAGTTTAAAATAGCATTATTATTAAAAAAATTTCAATAGTTGGTTAAATCGTTTAGATATATTATTTTTTCTATTTATCTAAAGTTGTGACCTTTGAAAGTTATGTTATAATTACAAAAATACAACAAATTTAACATCTCAATTAGGTGTAAAATATACTCTGCCTGTCTTATACATTAGAACTAAATTTTTTAAAATATAGAAAAAAATGATAAGATAGCAGATATTCCAGAATCAAATGAAATATTTAAATAGCAACAGAAAAGCTTACTTTGGACTTCTTGTTTGTATTGTAGTTGCGAGAATTTTGGAAAATGAGTCTCATATCTTTGCAAAATTCTGTTGGATTGCAATAATAGTTGCTACTTAATCTCTCTCGAACAGTAGTTAAATCCATAGGAATGTCAATAATATTTCTATAATCCTGCAAAAAGAATATATGTTAAATTGCAGAAACAAATGTTAAGTGAAGAGCAAGTTTAAACTAAGTATAAGTATTGAATCCTCCTATACGAAGAAAAGGACAAGTGTGCCTTTGATTAATTTCTAAACATTAAAGACAGGAACACACTTCTAACTGAAAAACTTTAAATGAAATTAAATTAATTAATTTTATGTTAACTGCATAAGTAAATGTAAAATTGAAAATAAAATTTTATGCCATCCCTAAATCCTATTCTCACTCCAATAGTTTTTCAATTTAAAAAAAAATCTAATTTTTTGCTACTGCTACAAAAAAAAATGATTTAGGTCTACATTTTTGGAAATTATTTCAATGGCCACCTTAAAAAATATCTGTTTGTGCTTAAAAATATCAGTGATAGCAGTAAAATAACAAATTTCAAAGTTTTATAACTACAATTTTTAGTTAGAGGAGGAAAAAACATTCATTAAAAAGTTAAAATTGTCAAGAATGTTTTATTGATATTACTGAGACTAGTCGAAAGTATGAAAATTTGGGCTCTGTGCCTTTTCAAGCAGAACAATTGACTCAAACAATGCAAAAAAAAAAAAAAAAAAAAAAAAAATTAATTCGGTCATACAAAGTATGTTTTAGTTGTGTGCATATTTTCAATGATAAAAAAATTAGCTACTGAGTCATAATTAAAATGACACTATTTATAATTTTATTTTTAAAAAAACAATAACTTAAAACCCTTCCCCCATCCTTATGAAGATACAGTAAATTGCTGCTTTGATAGAGGAAAAGAAAGAACATATCAGAAATATATTATATAAAATGCAATCCAAATATAACAAAAAGAATATAATATGAATCTCAAGATGAAAAAACTTTTGATGAATTAACTGCTTTAAATTAAATGATATTCTTATCAAAGGACGAGAATTGAATTAATAGCTATTTTATCTTTGTATTATGTGACAAAGAAAAAGGAAGAAATTAGACCAAAAAAATTAATAAACTGAAAAGCTCAAACTAATGATTTCCAAATAAGTAATGTTTATTACTTATTTGGATTTTAAAAGTATCTTTTAAGAAAAATTAAAAGTCTTTTAAATCTTTTTTTAAATCTTTTTTTTTTTTTGGATTTTTAAAGTATCTTTTAAGAAAAATTAATAAAATAAACTATATTTTACATGACATTTGCAGCAATAAAATACATACATTCAAATAATTTACTATGGTGATATAATGTATATAGAGTTCATAGAGAATTATAAAGGAAAATAAGGAAGAAATTTTACTCTAATTTCTCTGGACAAAAAGCAACCAAACAATATTTTCCCTATTAACAGACTCATAATCTTCACTATTCATTTTTGAAATATTAATCCTTATAAGAATTTTCACATCATATACCAAAAAGTATTATTTTTTAAAAATTTTATTCCAAAGATTTTTTTAAAAACATAACTTACAGGATAATCAATGAGGTTCACTGGATGACGGAATGGTGTAGAATCATCACATTGAAAAAAGGTTGTTAACAGCTGTGCACACTGTTGTCTCCAACTATTTGAGGTATATTTTTGATTTTGTAAGCATACACGTTTACTTGACTGCTGGAGAGCTTTTTGCTATTTAAAATGCAAGCGATATTATTTTATGTATGAATTCTTACAAATTTTTAAAGTATCTTTTAAGAAAAATTAATAAAATAAACTATATTTTACATGACAAAAATTAAAATCATATGACAAAATATGCATCTGCTAAAAAATAATAATAACATGGAATTTTGAGTAAAACTGTGCATAACACTTTGATATTTACAAGTTTCAGGTAACTGGAGCTTAGAATTTTACTCCCAAAACTTCCACCCAAATATTATATGTATTTAGAATACTTTTGAATCAACAATAAAAAAATTCCTCAAAATATGCCTCAACTAAATAATATAAATTAGGAAATATTTAGATTGATGAAAAAAACGATACAATTAAAATAACATAAAATCAATTATGAAAGCTAATAAGCTTATTATTGTAGCACTAATATTGTTTCACCTAACTACCAAACTTTTGCTTTTACATAAATATATTTCATGAAATATTTCTTTGATATTAAAAAAAGCCACAAAAGAAAATTGAACTTCATTCCCAGATATCATCAAAATATTGTTAAAAAAAGGCCAAGCTGAATGAAAAAGAAAACAAATTTATAAGTTCTTTATATTTTATATTGTCAACTTTATAACTGAAAATAAACTGTGCACATAAATATTTGTGTATTATTTATTACATACAATGATAATGTTGATATATGTGACTTTTTTTTCAGTCACAGAGATGATAATCGAAATAAAATTTTTATGCTTTATGAATTATAAAATATTTTTTCCATTTAAATCGTATGATTTATTTAGTTCACTTTTATACTGATATTCCATTTTTATGTAAAAAGAGGGCTACTTTGGGGCAAAAAAAAAAAAAGTAATTTAAAAACACAGTCAGTTACAAGAACAATTTTACTTTCCAACCTTCCATACTACACAAGCAAGAAGAAACTGGTAAAGGAACATATTTAACAATTAAAAAATTAAATTTTATATGATTTGTATATTATAATTATTAAGCTAATTTTTACCTTTCTTCTTTTGATTCTAGTAGATGTATCATTTTCTGCATCGCTGTCAATTTCACTACATAAAACATCCAATTCACTTTGGGAATCCTGAGATCTTGATTGTTTGGCTTCCATCATATCATTATACAATACCATTGGATCAGTACAATGAGATGAACTATTAAACAAAAAAGAACATATTTAACTTTAGTACAGACATCTACAATTCATATTTTTAATTTTCAAATACTGAAAATCTATAAATTGAAATTTTTTCCAGTATCTTGGATTTTCAATTTAAAAACAATCTCTGTATATTCAATGAAGTTTCTATGTATTGAGTAAATATTTTAAACAAAGAATTGTGTACACCAATAGTTCTTAGTAAGAAATAAATTTTTCCATTTTTAAAAAATCAAAAAAGTATAAATTAAATGAGATTTTTTTTTTCATAAATTCCAATTTTGGGAAATCTATTTATGGGAAAAAGTTACAAAACATTTGTTGTCAGTTTATTCTTAGCTTCTTTTCTATAATTACATTATCTTAATAAGAATCAAATCAGTTCAATTTGTTGGATTTCTGAAAGTGAATATGGATTAAAGTGAGCCTGTAAATGAAATGCAATAGATGTTGAAAAGAAAGATCAATAAATGAAATAATCCCACCTCCCTAAAAAAATCAATAACGAATTTTGAAAAATTAATATTGTTTGTTCATTTTTTAAATTAAATTTCTTTAATGTATTGCTTTTTTCAAAGTCTTTTTCATTCCTATAAAGAAGTTAGTTTAGTTAGCATTTTGTTTTCAAGAAGAAAAGGATGAACAATTTGCATTATGTATTCTTAAAAATTAATATTTCAACACATCATTTTTTTTTTGAAGTTTCATTTATAGAAATTTAGATTTTTTGAAAAAAAAATCTTTTTTGAAGTTTTATTTATAGAAATTGAATAAAACTCTTAATAATAATTAATGTAATAACTAAACTACTTTAATGCAACAATAAACAAAATATAGTAATAATTCATAAAATCCAGCTTTTCAGTATGTAGTGAATAAATAAACATGTTAAAATATTTTGTGTCTAAATTTGCATTTATATTAATATTATTTTCATCTTACAACTGACCAAAGTTTTTTTAATGCAAAAGTTACAGAATTGTTAGTAATGGTCATTATATACATAAAATTTATTCTCCATTTTCAGTTTTAATCATGCATCAATAAAATGATTTTTTTTTAAAAGTTAAGCTTTTAAGTGGCTAATTATTTTTACTCAATTTTTAATTCTTATTGCTAAACTCTTAAAGAAAAATTGCACATTTTGAAATATAATTAAAACATTGAAAATAGAAAATACTATATAAATAGAATATTCTGAAGATATAGAATTTTAACTAATTATTTTTTTTTTACAAGAAAAGAAAAAGGAAAAAATAATCTACTACTGACAAAGTTAATACATCTATTCGCCATTAATTTTACATAAGCCATCAAAAAGCGAAAATGCGAAAAACATTTTTATAACTTATAAATATTATATTTGAACGAAGGAAGAAACTTTTATAAAAAATAATTTTACGTTATTTTTTTACAAAGTAATTATTTTTGCAAAGTTTTTCTCAAGGATCATAAGTACCAAAAGAGAAAAAAAATTGAAAAAAGCTAATTTTTTTAAAAAGTAGTATATCACAATTATAAATTTAAAATGAAAAAGAATAGTAATTTTATGTGAATTGATGATTCAGAAATTATGAATCTCTATAAGTTAAAAAAAGAGGGGGAACTTACTTAATAAACCTGATACAGAGATCCACAACACACTTTGCTTGCTTCACAATTCTGCTGCCAGGTTCATTGAATTTCAAAGCATTGATTTCTATATATCGAACATCAAATTTTATGGCATCTAGTCTCCTGCAAGAAAATTAAAATAATTAAATTATAAGACTAAAATTATAAAACTCAAAAGAAAGATATCTCAAAAACATTATCTGATATTTAAAAAGATTGTACACAAAGTACATATGCTTATCAATCTTTATATATATAAGATATTTTAAAGTTTAATTTAAATCTAAATTAATTTCCTAATTTTCAGTTTAATTTAACCCTATTAACTTTATTCTAAAATATTCTTTTATTTTATGATCTCATTCCATTTTTACTATTTAATTAATTCAAGAGAAGCTTTGCAAAATGCTTTAGTCAACAGTTCCCACATTCTGAGTGAAAGGATGAAAATTTCTGATCTAAACAAAATATTTGCCTGATTAGGTGGTGACGACGATATCCACATTGAAATTTCATTGTGTATAAAGCACCGAGAAAAAATATTTTCCCTATCAAAACCTTATGTTGTTTAAGACCAGGGATAATGATTTTCCTCACTGTTTATGCTAATTTACTCTGTGTCCCGCTGTGAACAGATGCGCCTTGTCCCAGCCTCATGTATATAAATTGTAAAATGCCGGGATTGAATAAAAAGAATTTAAAACTTCCAAGTGTCCTCTATATCTTTGAAAACAGCCTTTTGCATCAAACAAAAATTATTAATATGCTTTCATATTATAATCATTTTAATTTTTAATGAAAACAGGTTGAAGAATCGAGGACAAGCATCACGAAGAAAACACATGTTAACTTTTTATTCAATCTCAAGAGGTACGCTGTACAGTACACCATCGCAAAGTTTGCAAGGCATAAAAAGGAAAACATCTATCCCTGGTCTTATATACTATTGTCATATATCACACATATGTAGATTTCAGCCAAGAATTCTCACACATCTGACATCAACAAGAGAAAAGCAGGTATAAGGCATTCTTTATAAGAATCCTCTAAAAAACATCTTCACCAGTGATTTATTATCCATTCGTCTAGCACTTGGACTTATTTGTGCTGGCTTTCTGGCAGAGAGGTAGCGTGTCTTCCTCGTGTTCTGGAAGTCCCGGTTAGGGCATGGTTGTTCTCTTATGTGCTATCTGTGAGATGTGTGAATGTGCTCCCCTGTAAAAAGGGGCTGTGCAAGCGACTGTGATGAGTGTGTAGCTTAAGTCGTACTCTTGGCCCTAGTTGGGGCTATTTGAAGCAAGGGACACTTATCTTCGGCTTAAAATCTGCTGATATATCAGCGGGGCTTGTCCAGGGCAAGTGCCATAAGTAACAACAACAACTTGGACTTAATTGTGTATTACCTTTATAATACTTCCTTTGATTTATTAATAGATCAGGAAATAATATTTTAGGAGACAGTTACTATGAGCTAAATTAAGATAAAACTTTGGGAATTAATTACATTAACAATTAGTGTTTAAAATATCATTATATATATATGTACATATACAGAAAGGGAGAAAGAGGGCTAACATCAGTTACATATTTTAAAACTTTTTATTCAAAGGAAAAATTTCCAAACAATTTTTAAACGAATGATAGAATGTTTATTAAATGTAATGCTTTCTTTTATAATAATCTGACCTGCATCTAAAAACATGTTCATTAATTCAATACAACACCAAAGCTTTTAGAAATTACACAATGTTTATCCATTTCTCAAAAATGAATGCAAGAGCAGGTTAATTTCTAATTATATAATTATCATTTGGAAACATAATTACCTATAAAACCGATTTTGAACTCTAGCTTTAATGGTCCCCAAATCCATGGGATATTCCACCACAATAGCATAGCTAGGGTACAAGTTCAGATCCACAGGAGCTACAAATGACTCAGCAATGCTAAGCTCCATAATTCTTCCTAGACCTCGAGCAATCCTTTCGCAATCATAATCCATTCCATATTCAGACCATTCATGAGGTTCTGGCACATACATCATTCCCATTCGTTCTTCAGGTGTAATGTCTACACTCCCACCTTCTTCCTCTGGCAAGCCTGATAAAAGAATATCAATTTTATTAGCACAAATTATCTTTAGAAAACATTTGCAGTACAATAGATATTTTTCAACATTAAAAAAAAAAACTGCAGAAAATAAAAGCATCTCTCTTGAGTTCAAATAAACAGTTTTTATTTTAATAATTAAAAATGAGTGAATCAGCCAGTTGAAATATGAATAAATAAATGAATTTTTTTTAAATGAGTCAGGAAAGGAACCATAATTTTCTCATCAAATAAAATAGTTTCAAA
>JAOUZG010033416.1:456551-539373 GCA_026289955.1 Argiope argentata
TAAAATAGTTTCAAACAAAAATACTATAAATAAAACTGAACAAAAAAAAAAGTTGAAAGAATAAAAAGAAGATTTTGAACAATTTGCATTATGAAATTATTAACAAATAAAAGAAAAAAAAAGAAAAAAGGAATAAAATATGAACATTTTTTTAACATTCACAATATGACTATAGTGGAGTAATTCTAAGAAAATTAAATTATGCTATCCAATATTTTATGAACAATAGGAATATTTTATTAAAAAAAACCTTTAAAAACATTTTTTTAAAGATTTTTATAGCAATATCAAGTTATTTTCCTTTTGTTTAGAAATCAATTATATCAAAATAAATAATTAAAATTTCAAATAATATGACAATATAAATTATTTCTATATCTCTTTATATAATATATATATTGCAAGAAAATTATAATCATATATACTAACGCTCATTGTCAATTGGTTCAAAATCCCATGGGCTCATGTGTTCTTTTTCTCCATTGTCCCATTTCACTAGAAAGCACTGAAACATGGAATCAGGAAAATTTGGATTTAAAGGTTTTTGTGCCTTAATAGTACCAAGCCACCATGCTTTATCAATTGCAGAACGAAATCTATCCCCTAAAAATTATAAAATATAATTCATTTTACAACATTTCTTAGCACATTTTATAGATACACAAAACAAATTTATTTTATCAATTTTGAAATGAAATTTAAGATTATTATTATTTTATACTCTGATAATTATATGCAATACACAAAATTGATCATTTAAATATTAGAAAAGAGACCAAGAATAATATTTCATAACATTCATAGAAATGAATTTAAGCTCATTGGTTTCATTTCCCCAAATGGCTTAAAATCATGTGCCAGATTATAAGTATATTAATCAATTTTACATCCAAGAGAAGTTATTGCTTAGATAAAGAATTAACTTCAAATAAGAATTTGACTGATAGTTTTTTTAAAAAATATTATAAGTACACGATTATTAAAGGTGTTAATCCCTAAAGATTTTTTTTAACTTTCCTTTTTTGATTACCTATGATATGTTAAACCTACACCTCATTATTACTGAAATATTAATGAATATATAAAATTAAAACATATCACAGCTAAAGAAAAGATTAAATTAACTTTTTTGTGATTGCAAGCTACTTACAAACTAACATGATTACAATTATCAGTCAGTTGCAGTTATAGTCAGTTTTGATGGCAGTGTATGAACTATCATCAAAATCGACAATTTTCTCCTGTCAAAGAAAAAAAATGGAAAAAAAAAGCTCTTTACTAAACTGTTCCTCAAATGATAATTTTTTAAAAAATCTTTTTGAAAATAAGTTAAATTAAGCAATTTAGCTGTAGATAAAATGAAATCACAATATAAAATATATACCAGAATACAATATATGTTTTGTTAATCTCTGAGATATTTTTTTAAAAACAAAATGCAGTGAACAAATAATAAAATTTTTTTCAACAAAGATGTACTATGGAAAATATACAATTTATTTACAAAAGCATGTTACCTGGCTTCCAATCATAATGCATTGCCTGATCATAATTCTGTTTAAGGATTATGAAATCAATAACATCAGCCATATCATGATATTTAACTGTAAAACTTTCTGGGCACTTTTCAGCAGGATTCATGAGACTTAATTTCAAACAACACAGACGAGGAGGGTGATTTTCAAAAGTGATATCTTCAATTCTGGCTACTTCTTGATCCTAAAAAAATATTGCAATTATTATGCATATTTTATATCACAGACTTGCTAAATAAACTTTATTATCAAATTACATACCTTATAGTAAGCTTTCAACAGAAAATTTATGTTCTAATTATTTCAATAAGACTATGAAATATGCATTTTAAGGAGAAGAAATATATTTTTACCAACTTTATGTCAATAAAATACAAAATTCTAGTTGATCATGTGGATATCCCAGCCATTAATCATTGAACTTCATAATTAGATTTTGTTTAAATGGTTATATCTTTAAAGATAATGATTTCTTCAAGAATAAAAGTATATAAATTGAAAAGATATAATAGTAAAAATTGTAATGAATAAATATCTATATATAAAATTTAATAAGTTTGAATGAAAATGTTAACATTTCTAAAATTACAGACAATTGCTGGTTATCTCAGATTTTGTAACCCTTGAAATAATATCATTCAGAGTTTTGAAAATTACAGCAAATAAATTTTTTTAGATAAATAAAAATAAAAAGGATAATATTAACTATTAAAACAAAAACTAAAAACTCCACACCCTGCGAAAAAAATGAGGTAACATACAAATTATTTCTTAAAAAATAAAATCACAACTAAGCATAAATAAATTAAATAACAATAATCTATCAACAATTAACAAAAATACTAATTTATAACATTCCTTACATAAGAAATAAATTACAAAATAACTATGGATTTACTTTAAAAAAGTTCTTTTAATGGTTCAGAAATTAAATGAATTCTTAAAGCCAATAAAAATTGTATTTTCAAAAGAATATTTTAAAACTTTTTTTTACAATTATTAATTGTGCATGTGATTAAACATTTACATAAAATGTTAGGAAATATCATAATCTCTATTAATAAAAATGGATCTTGAAATGCGTTGCTAAGCTCAAAACTAGAGAACAGCCCGACCGATTCGGCTAATTTTTTTAAAATATTTTCGTTAAAACATGAGGATGGTTCTTATGGCGAGAAAAAATGAAAAAAACTGCGTGGAAAATAGTTAAAACGACACTTTTCTTACTTTCTCGCCAAAAATCTTCATTTCTTTCCCCCACACCAACTGAGTGAGATAGCAGGAAGTAATAAATTATGATTTGTTTAGAAAGAAATACGTGAAGTCAGTTGGTTTTCATTCATAGATAACGGGATGTTTAAAGAAAGTTGTTGCTTTTATTATTAGTCGGTATGAATATTTAATCTATGCCTGCTCAAAATGAAGTCTGGGCAGAGAAGAAAAAAAGTAATAACAAAGGGAAAAAAGGTTTTATAGAAAGAAAAATAGTGAAAAAAAAAGGATAGAAAAGAAAAGGAGGGTGTGTGTGTCACCATTATTTCGTCTGTGCGAGGCATTTTCCAAGCTGTTTTTAAGCTTTTGCATCTCTTGAAAACCAATTGTGTCTTTATTTGTTTAGTGTGTTTACATTTATGAAAATTTAAATATCCTTATTCTATAAAAACCGAATTTTAGACCTTTCCCTCCACCATTTAAGTAAAATATCAATTCTGGGACAATCATTGCTCGGATAGAAAGAGAAAGATGAGTAGTACAATGAACAGAACATCTGAAGAAAATAATACTAAATAATACTATAAATGAATTATATGATTATCAAAATTTGTTTGGTTTAAAAATATTTAGGTGAAAAACCTGTTATGAGACACAGCTACATAAAATATATGAAAATTTTAGCGAGCATTAATACTGGCGAACCGACTGGTTGCCAAAGGCGGGTAGTTATTTATAAAATTGACAAGAAATCTACAAAATAAAAATAGAATTTTTTTATTTCATTATATTTTTCAGAATAATTCTTAAAATTAAAAGAATGAATACAAAATTTTTAAAAATTTAATAGTACTGACCCTTAAATTCATTTTTCTCCATGGTTGACTTCTCATGTAAATGTCATATATCCTATTTCTTTTCACGGCTTGAACATATAGCTCATGACCTTGTCTAAAATACACAATCTCATCTCCTATTTGAGGTACATAAGGTGCTTTGTGTGGCATAACATCTGTTAACCATTCAGGTGGACGGAATCTTTCAGGGAGCTTTTTACCATTTGCCTGTTAAATATTAAAAGTCAATATTGTTTACAAACATTTTTGTTTTTTTACAATCATTTTCATCTTTTAAAACATCCCTCCCCAAATATCAATTAACAGAAATAGTCACAGATAAATAAGTTATTTATAAACTCTAAACTCAAAAGAAATAGTAACCTTAATGTATGACTTTCACTAGTTCAAAAATTAGACAATCAAGATATACATATTAATATAAATTACCAACAAAACAAATATCCATGTATCCAGATTCCAATTGTGGCTAGAACAGTAATCCATATTTGACAAAATATCCAATATTTTCATTATCTCAAGAAAACAATTATCAATGACAAATTTTACTTAGTATTTATTGACATGTTAATCTTTAAACATTTTAATGGCAACAGCAAGCTTATAATGTTTTGTAGATCAGCAGTGCTATATTTTTTGTGTGTAAGCCACCACCACATCATAATTTGAAATAACAATTATAATTTGTAAGTGTAAGGGGAAGATTAAAATTGGTCCAGAGGTAATATGTTTCTTTTTTTAATGCATAGGATTCCTTATTTAAACATGCATTCCTTTATTTAAAAATTAATATATATTAAAAATTTATTATTTGCATTTTTACATATTTTTTTTTTCTCTGTCGATTACTTGTCAGAATATAATTTTACATTTTCAAATGCTTGTGGATTTTTTTCACTTCTATTTTTGGTAAAAACCATAATATTTAAGCTCAACATAAAGAAAATGGAAAGTAAATATGTGCTTATTAAAGTACTATAAATAAATTAGATTTTACACCATATTATCCTGAAGATAAGAATATATATATATATATGAAACAAAAATTACAATGAATTATAAAATTCAGTTAAAAAAAATACAAAAAGTTTCTTTAATCATTTTTTAAATATACTTTTTTTTTTGTACACTACTTCAACTATGATTTCTGTTTTTGAAGTATAATTATAAAATCGCAGAAAATATATATTTAAAATAATTTTAAAAAATGGTTATAACTGCAATGAAGCATTAATAGCATTTCAGCATTTATCATTATGAAAAAAAAGAAGAAAAAAACTTCAGTTAATAAAAATTTTTCATTGGTAATAACTGAAGAAACTGAATACAAAAAAGGATATATGGTATGTATTAGACCATCGATCCACCAAATTTCACTTTGGTGGCCAAAATTCTTTAATGCTTTTGAATATATGGCAAACCAATTTTGGCGAGGAGATCTATTGCTAAATATGTAAATACTTCACAGAAACACATTAAACAGTTACTTATACCATTACATGTCAAATTTAAAACACAGATTCCATTAACATTATACTAAAATAATTTTGATGTAAAACTAAATAACATGATTAAATTTTACTTTTAAGTTGTTGTTTTTTTGTCTAAATTATTCAAAAATTACTTTAAAAGTATTTTACAGATATATATATTTAAATAATTAAAGAATATAGTAAAACAACAAAAATAAAGATTATTCTAAAATTTATTGCTATACTTCTGAAATAAATCAATGAAAAAAATTAGGATAATTTAACTTGGAATTCTAGTTAACAGTGGTATGTATATATTCAGTGAAGAGTCTGAAAATGTATATAGCAAAAGAAGAAAAATAGAATGTATTAGATTAAGTCATGCAAGTGAAATTTATGTCCTATAATAATAGATTAAAGGTTATTCTAATAATGGTCTTCAATTGTCCTCAAACAAATAAAGAATATCCTAAAATTAATGCAAGATTTGAATTACAACCATTCATAGTATCAAGTGTCGGCAACCATATTAAAAAAGCATTTGACAGATGAATGTTTAGGGCTGGTAAAAATGGAACATTACACAACAGGACATTGTGTTTTCACTGCTGAACAATATTTCAAAAATAAGAAAGTCTGCTAACCATAGCACAAAAATTTGAGAATTGGTCCTCTAGATTGTGTGATTTAACACCATTGGATTTCTTTTATAGCCTAAGCTCACAAGCCCTTTTACATTGAAAGAGGAAATTCAACACTATATCAAAGAAATTGAGCCAAATTTATGCAAAATGGTTATGGAAAAATTAGATACAAGAAAGCATATGCCGACAAAGTCATGGTGGTATTTGTCCTATGTGTCATTATAATTCCATCCTGTGTACTTTATTTATTTTTATTGAATTGTAAAGAAAAAAAGGCACTTGTGTATTAGACATCGACGGCAATGGTTTAGTAAACCAATGGAAACAGATTCAAATTTGGCGATAAACAATCGATGCCAACACAACCAACAAAATGGTGGACAATAATTTGAACAAATTTTTAAATAATGCCGGAATAATGCAATAGTTTGAACAAATTTTTAAATAATGCCGGAATAATGCAATAGTTTGAACAAATTTTTAAATGATGTTGGAGTAATGCAATAGTTTGAACATTTTTTTTTAATTATTGACATTATAGGCGGTTTAGCAACTCATTGGCAACACCTTCATATGTGGGGATAAAGATTGACAGTCTAATAAGAAAGTATCGGAGAAAAAAAACTGTTTTTATTTCATTCAAATCTTGCATTAACATGTTCTATTAGGTAATGCTCCATTTTTACTAAACTTAAACTATCAGCAGTCAAATGAGTTTTTTTAAAATATGGTTACTGCACAAATAGTGGGAAATTCAAATCTTGCATCAGTTTTGGAACACTTTATATTAACATTTATACAACTTGTTATATGATGTTTGGTTTATGGAATTATTTAGAATCAAACACTTACAGCGGTTTTCTTCTTTGGTGTGACTGTCTGCTTTCTATTCCTTCTTGATACTTCAGGTTTGCTTTCAGAAGTTTCATCATCATCAATAGCATCACCGTCACTCTGGTCATCATCAGATGATACCAGACGCCGACGAGGTTTAATTTGTCTCAATGAAGCAGGTCTTCTTCCACTAGATGTAGATGGTTGAGGTTCGGGCTTTGGCTTAGGTTTTGAAGATGCAGGAGCATCATTAGCCCAGTCAGAATAATCAGATTCACTGTATAAATAAATTTAAAAAAGAACATAAATGATGAATATTTGACAGAGCAGGATAATGAAAACTTTAAAAGATTGCAAAATTAAGATAAGTTTGCATTAGTAATTTCAAAAATTAACATACAACAGTATTTCAAAATCATCAATATTCAATTATAATTTTTTTTTTAAAAAAAATTAGGTCTAGAGTACTCATTAAGTACAAGGCAGAAATTGAAAAACTTGCACGACTCACCTTCCCTCTGAACTGTCGGGTAAACCTTCTTGTTCTTCAGTTTCAGAATCTGAAGTGCTGTTAGAATTCACATTATCCGGATTCTGCAATAAAAAAATAAATAAAAGGAAAGAATTAATCTGAATTTATACCAAAAACATAAATGACATCAAAATATTTTCCGACATTATTCTCAGAATTTATAATTAACAGATGAACATATTAGCAAGAGTTTGCTCCAAATGTAGTTTTAAAAGCTAAAATTTCAAGACCAATAGCTGGAATCTGATTTTTACAATACATTTTTAACTAAACAGCATTTCTGTATAATATCAAAATTCCTTTCTCTGATTCATTTATAATGCCTAAATTATAGATGTTAATCCTAGATAAAGATAGGTTTCTGTAAACTTGCTTTTCAAACCATGTTAAAATCACTATGACTTAGATGAATAAGAAAATATATAATATTCAGAAAAAAATGTATTTATTCTTTAAAAAATTGTAATAAATCATTTAAATCAACTTTCTACAAATTAAAATGTAACCATAAAAAAATTAAGTATTTTAAAACATAATTATAAAAAAGATATTTTTTTAGACTCCATATAATGTGTAAAATAAATTAAAGTGAAAAATAATAAATGAATATTTTGGCAACGTTTTGATTCCATATCTAGCTACTGACTGCTATTTTTTCTACTTTATGGGTTCATGCTCATTGAAAGCAATTTTGGAATTAAGGAATACATATTCAACTTTAATATATTAAAAAGAATAGGATGTATACAATTTGCAAAAAAATTTTTAAAAAAACAATAGTCTAGGAATTTTAAAATTAATTTTTTTTTTAAGTGGCAGCACTCTGACTACCACTTTCTCACATATTACCACAACAAGGTACGTATAACGTTTTGTATCATCGTTAAGTAAAATCATTTCAGATGTTACTCTATTGAATAAATCACAACAGAATTTGATATAGATAGCAGCAGTTCTTTTAAAATCCTTTTCACATAATTATATTATATATATATATATATATATATATATATATAAATTCATGTTTAAACTTTGGAAGAGGAAAAAAAAAATTGGAAGAAAAAAAATGGAAAAAAGATAATAAAAAATGAATCAATATGTTCAATCTTCTGGTGATCTTTTTAACTGAGTGACTCACTAACATCCATAATTTTATGATTTCAGCTCAGTTTTTATATTTTATCTGTAGCATGACATTTTTTATTGATTATGCATGTTTTTATTTAATTAATGTAATAATCTATTCCTGTCAGAAGCCATTTAGGCATATAAAGATAAATGTAAATTTCCTTCTATTATAATTCAGATTACCAACTTAAAACTTTAGTCTATGCAAATCAAGTTTTTTTAAAATTTTGAATAAAATTGTTTTTTAAATAAATGGAAAAAAAATTTTTAATTGCATTTTGATGAGAAAAATTATTTCCATAGTAGCTTGTTTCTGAACAATAAAGGGTGCAGTTCTACAGTTTCTGATATCAAGATAACAACACATATTTTATTTAACTTATGGAGTTCTTGCATTCTAGAGCAGCCTATACACAAATATAGACCAATAGCACACCTTCAATGGATTTGCTTCAAATTCAAACAATAATTTATAATTTTAAACACAAAACAAAAGGAATAAATTTCAAGATAAAACTAAACAATAAATTTAATCATATCAATCTTTTGTGCTTTAGAATTATCCTTTTCACACGCACATGTTCATAGAAGAGATTCCCAGAGGTGGATGAAATTCAACAGTGGGAAATATGATTACAAATTTATTATTTTTATGTTATGTCTAATCATTAATTACCCATCCTTTTCCTGAGTTTAGGGAAATCTGAAAAAATTAACCATCAAAATCTTATAACAGAATTTTTTAAATACCGGGTGTCCAAAAAGTTCCGTACTCCATATTTAAAAAATCATTGTCCATGATTTTTTTCAAGTTAATTAAATTTTGCCTTATGAGTAATGGAACCATGGACATTCTCGAAGCTTTTTTCGGCGATCGACTTATCTCAAAAAAATTTTGGCCACCTCGATCCCCTGGTCTGACCATCCCGGACTTTTTTCTGTGGGGATATTTAAAGGACAAAATTTATGAAAGTGATCCTCAAACAATAATGATTTGAAAATCGCAATTACCCAAAGGATACAAGAAATCACTCCTAGCATGTTAAAACATGGTTTCGGAAATCATGCACAAACGAGTTCAGCTTTGTCTCCAAGAAAGGGGTGGACATTTTAAACATTTATTATAAATGTAAGTTCAGTATTTTCCTTAGTTATGTTAAAAGTGCCTTTTATCATTGGAATAAAAATAATTCTTTTTAAATATATTGTTTTTGTAAAATAAATTTACAAATCATCAGTATGGGAACTTTTTGGACACCCTGTATTATTTCTTTTTTGTATATTTTATACATAAAAATGGTGTAGATTACACCAGAAAACTTTCATGTCTAATTCTTTCTTTTCTGGCATGCTTCCCTTAAGTATATACTCAACCAATCTAATCTAGTTACATCATTGAACTGAGAGTAGATGGCATTTTGATGCAAAGTCCAATCAGGAGTAAATGATGCAATCAGCTAATAGCCAGGCCTAATTTTTTTTTAAACATGCAATTTCATAATAAAGCTGTAGTAAAGAATGAACAATAATGATTTACCTCAGATTCCTCTCCAAATGCATTATTAAGTACATCTTCTTGAGTTCTTGATCTCAACCCAGCTCGGGCACCAATTCGTCTCTGTGAACGCAAGTTATTGGCTGCTTCATTTCTTGATTCCTGGAATGAGAAAGGGATTTAGAACCATAGAAATGAATTAAATTATGTAAACTGAAACTACATTTTTACATGCCATATAGCACCATTTATACATTTCTCAAATAAATGTAATTTCATCTTATTTTAACCAATCTATTTCTTATTAAATTTTAAAGGAATTTAAAAAAAAAAACAGAATTAAAATGAAATTATCAAAAAAAAATTAAATAATGATTATTTGCAAGCACATAAAATTATACAAAATAAGATAAACATAATTACTGCCTTTGATTTTCTTTGTTTTTAAAATAAGGGAGAACTTTTTCTAGGGTGATTGAAAAGCTTATCTCTCACAATTAACCTGTATCGTTTAGAATCTTTGATTTCTTTCATATCGTAGTTAAGATTGATTTTTAATAAAATAAAATGTTTCAAAGTATAAAGTACTTTCAGAATAAGATAAAAAGAAAATTTTAAAAGAATTTAATTTAAAAAAACAGAATTAAAATAAAATTAATAAATAATAAATTTTATCTGCAAGCACATAAAATTATATACAATAAGAAAAATATAAATACTGCTAATGATTTTCCTTGTTTTTATAATAATTGTTTAGTTTAAAAATTCAATAACAAATCTCAATATTATGCAAAAATAAATTATTTTTAAAAAAAAACTAAATTTAACTTTTTAAAACGAATTAGTATTAGCAACATTAAATCAGTAACAATAAAAATAGCAATTATATGTTTATTTCTCTCATTTACTTGAAATATGTATAAACGGTGATTTATTGTGTGCATTTTTTTATTATAAAGCCATTGAAAAAAAACTTTATTGTTGTTTTAAATTAAACATTAGCAATGAAAATTTTTAAAAGGCTCATGTGACTAAGAATAATATAATGCAATCATCCCCAAACATTAAAAATTGACAAGATGAAATGGTCTTGAATAAGATTTAAAGGATTAAGAAGAATGAGAATTTCCAACTTTTCAAAAATTTCAAACTAATGAAGTAGCACAGAAATTAATATCAAAAAGAAAATTCCTTCATTTTAAAATACAACTACTTTAATGCTTTAGGATCAGTTCCTCTTAATTAACAATGTATGATGACAAAAGAAATTGATGTGAATAAATAAATTTTCATTCATTTCCAAATTTATTTAAAAAATTCCAAGTTTATATTAATGTGGTGAATGCTATATATGCCAGATAACATCACTCGAGTCGAAGTCGACTTTTGACTTGACCGATATGTTACTTGGCTACTAACCTTAAGATTCAGAGTTCGGGTCTAGCGCAATCCGTAATCACCAACATTAAGAAAAATAACAATTAAATTAAATAAAGCAAAGATTGTGGTTATTAGAATTATGTGAATTTTGAACAAGGGAAAAAAATCAGATCACAAAATGCAAAAACACCATTTGAACATAATAAGAAGCTGGATGAACAAAATTTGAAAAATAAGTTGAAATAAGAAAAAAAGTTTTACTAATATTTAAAAATTAAAAATTTATATTTTCTTATTGAATTTTTGGCTTTTATAACTTATGACAGAAAGAATATGAGGAATTCATTTCAAAGGCAATACATGAAGATTTTTCATACTAAAAAAAGATGAAGGATAAAAAACTTACTTCACTTCTGTCAGTTACAGGCCGCTTCTTCTTTTCCCTGTTAAAAAAATTAATTTCATCGTCTGCTAGCATTTCCCTTTGTCTTAGAAAGTACTCGGCTCTAGAAGGATCCATTGGTTTAACAACAACTCGCTTCACCCATGCAGGTACATCAGAATGAGTTCCTCTTGACTGCCAATTCCCGACCGATTGTACACCTTCACGTTCTCCTGTTTGGCGCAAACCCACACGACTATGACCTGAAAAGGATTTCAAGTTATAAACTCGATTTTGTCATAAACAGTTTTAAGAACGGAAGTAGAAATTAGAATAACTCCTTTAAATTTAACAGAATTTATATAAAGAAAAAGTAAAGAAAAATAAATAATATTTTTAACTGTGGCAATTAGACCATTCTAAATAAAAGAATTGTCAAAACACAAGCTTAAGTATAAAAAGAACATAGCTGAAATGTAAAATTTAGTTTGCTCAAATATTTAATTTAGATTAATGCTTTGTCTCAAAAAATTATAATCCAAAAGCTCATGTTACAATTCCTTATTATCAATTTTCCATAATCATAGAAAATAAAGACATGGCAAAGGCTTAAAATGGGGGGAGGAGCCTAATTTCATAAAATAAATAACTGTGCTAAACACTGAAAAGTAAAATATGATTAGTAGAAAAATAAAATAACCAAATTTATATAAAAGTATTTGGAAAACTAAGAATATTATAGAATTATTAATAAAAGAAAATTAATTTCAAGAATGATAAAATTCAATTTTCAAAATACTGAAATCTACATTCCCATGGAGATGTGTTTTACTTGAAATTATGAGAACAATATATTTTTTTTTTCTTTTCTAATCCAATTGATATATATCATATTACTCAAAAAGGATATTTATAAAAAGAATTTGCAAATATAATTCCACATATAATTCATAATTTACTAACTAATATATCATGATTATAAAAAAATTATTTAAAAGTCCCACTGATTCCGTAAAAACTGTGCATCATATCAGAATAAATTTGAATTTAAAAGCAATTTTTAATTTTATACAAAAATATACGTGAATCATTATGAAAACAAAGACAAATAATGTATCCAAGTTTCACATTTTCTTTTATCAAAATCTATCTGTAACTAAATTTGTATTTAAAATAAAAAAAACACAATTAGAAAGTCAAAATAATAATTTAAAAAACTCATTTTTATTTTCTCGTACACAACCTATTCCTAAAGAATCAAATATCTGAGCTTGTGATAAAATCTCCATACTTTAGAACATATTCGGTTCAAAAATCCATTTTGAAATTACATCAGCTCATTTATTTATTTATATGCATATGAATTGTATGTATTTGATTGTATATTTATAAACAAGTTAATAGTTTAAATCTCATGGATGCAATTAAGTATGAGGTATTTAATCCAAAAATTTTAGATCTGTATGAAATTACAAAAAAAAATTAAAAAAAACTCAATAAGTAGCAATAATTTTTGTATGTTCACTTTATTAAGAAACTAAAAGTGACAGCATTATATAAAGATTATTTTTATATGCAAACTATCATTATGTCAGATGAAAGTACACATTTCAATATACTAATTATTTAGTGATTCTCAATTTTCTATTTTACTTTAAGAAAATTTAATAATTAAACTCTTCATCAAACATAAAAAATGAGAATTGTTGACATACTAGCTTGAGATCGAGGTGTGCGTGGCGAAAATGGTTCAGGAGCATTGCGATCGTCATTTCCATTAACAGATCGGTGACTAGAATGAGGAGAACGCAGGAGATCCACAGATGACCTACTAGAAGAAGCACCATCATTGTTTCTTCTATTGTGGTCCATATTTTGATTTCTTTCCTGTTGCAATCTTTCAATCATGTCATCAATAGTTGGCCTATCAGTGTTGTCATTAGATGGTCGAACAGGCTCTAAAATCTCAGAATCTCCTAGAAAATTAATTTAAAAAATATATCTCATTTGGAACAAAACAGATTTAACAGGAAACGGTATTCCAATTCAAAGGAAGATCGATATGCTTCAAAATATGTGATCAACTAATAAGTATCTACCTGATTGGGATTTTAAACTTATTTAAAACTCAATTTAACATTTAATGTAAATTTAAAAGCTATTTTATATTTCTGAAAAATTTCTACCAAATTTTTCATGAATGGCATTCATTCATGTTAAATACATCATATTCAACAATATCAAAAGACAACTTTTAATTATATAGTGCAAAAAAAAAAAAAAAGTTTCAGCAAAAGTACCAAATTTTTAGATTTTTTAAAATTCCAGTTAGCAAAAGTTATTTATAAACTTCTACAATGGCATAAATACCTAAGAAAATCTATATTAATAAAAATGGATCTCGAAATGCGTTGTGCAAAACTAGAGAACGGATTGACCAATTCGGTTATTTTTTAAAAATATTTTCGTTAAGACACAAGGATGTTTCTTATGGAGAGAAAAAATGAAAAAACTGTGAGGAAAATAGTTAAAACAACACTTTTCTTACTTTTCCGCCAAAAATTTTCATTCCCTTCCCCCCACACCAACTGAGTAAGATAGCAGGAAGTAATAAATTATGATTTGTTCAGAGAGAAATACAGGAAGTTAGTTGGTTTTCATTTATAGATAATGGGATGTTTAAACAAAAGAAAGAAAATAGTTGCTTTTATTATTAGTCTGTATGGATATTTAATCTATGCCTGCTCAAAATAAAGTCTGGGCTAGGAATAAAAAAAAGAATAACAAAGGGAAAAAAGGGGTTTGTAGAAAGAAAAGTAGTGAAGAAAAAAAGGATAGAAAAAAAGAAGGGGGTGCCACCATTATTTCTTATGTGCGCAGCATTTTTTAAGTTGTTTTTAAACTTTCTCATCTCGTGAAAACCAACTGTGTCTTTATTTGTTTAGTGTGTTTACATTTATGAAAATTTGAATCTCATTATTCTATAAAAATGTAGAATTTTAGACCTTTCCCTCCACCATTTCAGTAAAATATCAATTCCGGGACAATCATTGCTTGGATAGATACTTTGGTGACAAACCTGTTATGAGACACAGCTACATAAAATATTATATTAAAATTCTAGCAAGCATTAATACTGATAAACTGACTGGTAGCCATAGGCAGCTAGTAAATAATATAACAGTTTTACAAGAGATCTTGCAATTCTTAATTTAGTTATATTCAAAGAATTTTCATATAAGTTAATGCAAATAAAAATTTAATTTTTTTTTTTTAATTTAATACTATTATACCTTCAGCAGACACAGCTACATAAGGAACAAGCTGAGAATCATTCTGATGTTCCCGACCAGGAACTAATCTCTGTATATTTGGCGGGTAAGGATTACCATCAATATCTACTAGGAAGGGAGGTGGGAGCAAATGAGGTGCAGTCTGAGTTTGCTCATCCAGTACATGGTGATTCATATCATGGATAACTGGTCGATAATCTGTATGGAAAAACTGTTCCTCGGGAACCTATAGAAAAAGAAACTTACATCAATTTCTTTTCTTTTAATAAAAATTTAAATGCTTTAATTTTTAATACCTAAATCAAAGTATACCTTTTTATAACGATCAGCAGAACCAAATCCAAAGATACTCAAATGACCATGGGAATCTGTTGATGCAAACATCAAACCATCCGGAGAAAATTTACAATCAAACACTGCTCCATGACCCTGGCCTTCAATCTAGAAAGGGAATCATTTTGTTTTTAAAGCTCAAAAGAATTTCCAGATACATGTTACACTACAATAAAAATAAATGACAAAAAAAGATAAAAAACAATATTAAATTTTTCAGTCATTACATGAGACGCTTTTCAAACAAATATTGAAAATCAAGGAATTTTTTTAATTTTCTTTGAAAAAACATTTCAAGAATTTTAATGTTCCTTATCAATGATTTATTAACATAAGTGATTTAATAAATATGGAGATATACTTAGATACTGATATTCATAAAAATTTAGTCAATAAAGATCATATCATGCCATCATAAATAAAAGAATAAGAACTTACCAAGTTAAAATGATTTTTTATGATGGTCCCAGAAATCAAGTCCCATAGAATAATTCGGCCATCATGACCACTGCTCAAAAACACTCTAGAATCTGTAGGATGTGGTTCTAACACAAAGACTTCATCCTCATGGCCCTGTAAATAAAATTCAAAAAGAATTAATGTAAAATAATAAATAACTTACTTTACAAACTAATTTGTTTGGATGTTACTAATGGTACATATAGCAGGAGGAAGGGGAGGGCGTTGTTATCAAACTAATCATTATATAATTACTATTATTGTAAATTATAGATTTGTATTAAATCGAATGCCTATGCATACTTATAGATATACAATGTTTTTCTGTGCTGCTAAAAATAAATTCTTTATTGTTGTTTATATAGGGGGAAAGAAGGAATATTCCTATTCAAAGTAAAAACAGATTTAGAAAAATAATCTTGCATAAAATGTTCGATTTCAAGTGGATTTATTAAAAAATTTTGAAAAGTTAAAATTTTAAAGCCACCACAAAAGTTGTTCAAAATTAATTAATAATAATTTAATATACTTTTGGATCAGGTTGATATTAGAATAGAATGGCGTAAAACTGATGGTGAAACTGAATTAGAGAAAAAATATGATCCATGTTTATAACAATAATAATAAAGAATTCTAATCATTTATCTGTAGACAAATGCAAAATGTTAAATTAACCTCCTTTAATCTATGCTTAACGTTTGCATAGATTAAAGGAGGTTAAAATATTGCAAAATAAAACCTTTAATTAAATGTCCATTCACTCATTTTTTAAATTAATAAAAATAACAATAAAGCTTACCTTTAAACAGAAGATTAAATTTCCGTTAAAGGAATTCCAAACTTTTATAGAGTGATCACTCACTGCTGTAATAACTTTATCATCATCAAGAGCCCAACTGACCATAGTGACCATAAGTTTCAGTTTAACATCTGTCTGTTCCTCAGATTGTCTATACAAATAAAAGTTCATTTTTTTTAAAAATTCATACACAAGCGTATTTAATAAATAATAGATGTTTCTAGAAATAATGACAGTGAAATTATCTGACAGAATTAAACTAATGCAATTATAATTTTGTAAATATGATTAAATATCAGAATTTATATAAGTTAATCTTTAAATTATTGGTGAAATTTTAAATGATTTAATCCCACAACATTTTCACATAGATGAAATTGCTTTTTAGTCATTCATATAAAAATACCTTTCCTTTATTCAAAGACAGACATCTGTGGACAACAACTGAAGATTAATTTACTGATTTCGACTTATTTTTAAAGGTGTTATACTGCCAACAGCAAAAAAATTACAGAATGTGTTTCATAAAAAAGTGTTAAGCCGATGGCAATATGCACATATAACCTGTAAAATTATATATGTGTAATAATATCTCTTAATCTAATTTAATTAATTAGATTAACTAATTTCCTAATTTTTTATCTTAATTTAATCCATATTAATTTCATTTTAAAATTATCTATTATTTCCTATTCCAAACTGTTAGAAATTTGAACTCAGTCTCCTCACACACTCTAAGTGAAGGGATAAAAGATTTTAATGCTTGCAAGATTTTTTTAAGATCGCAAAAATTTCCTTGTCTAACTCGACATGTGCAAAAAAAGTCCCTATCAAAATATTACAATAAAGCCAATAAAGGGAACGTTTTGGGTCTCTTCTGTTCTTGTGTCACAATGTGGTCGAACATATTTTTTACCACTTGTTCTTTGTGAATAAAATATGCCTCCCACTATAAAATAATGTAAAGTTTTTAAAATTTTAAAGTGTTATCTACAGTTCAGCCATACAGCTGCTAAAATATGTTTACATATATATAAATATACACCTTAGTAACAATTAAAATACAAATTTTCAATAGGATTGACACTCAATTATTATATTGCAAGGATTAGAAAATAATAAGACTTTAGAGAAAGAGATAGAAAATTCTTGAAATCATATGAATATTCGAAGTATATATTATAATTCACACTTACCCAGGTAATTTAGTACTCATTTTTAATTGAATTGTACTCCAGTTCTGCCTCTCATATTTCCAAATGAGAGCACTTCCATCTTTACTCCCACTAATAAACCTACAATCATGATTGCTGAATTGTATACTATCTACTCTATCCTGTAAAAAAAATCTGTAAATTAACAATCTTAAAAAAATAATACAGTAATTAAAAAGTTAATAATGGAAAAGTGCATCAAAATATTAAATGGCATTTTTAGGGGAAAATAATGTTTATATTTATACAATATCAAACTAATACTCTTTAATGATGACTAAAAGCATAAAATGGTGAAGCTAATAATATTCTCATTGTATGAGAAATATTTTTGAAAAAAAAATGCACAATCTTAAGAAAAGTATGCTAGTCAGAAGTAAATGAGAGATTGAAGCTTACTAGATGTAACTTTTCGACTTTGGGAGACAGTAGTTCTTCTTGAGGAAAAACTTTTCCAGAGGAAAATTAAGGCAATTTTTTACATCTTTTCCACAGTTTATATAAAAGCAGAAAAACAATTTTAAGATTAATGTAATCTAAAAAAACCAGTCTATTTTTATTTTCCCTCCAGTGACCTTAAGGTAAAAAAAATTAACTGGTTTTCCATTGGACCTATTTTTCTTTCACTTTCTTTATAAGTGCTTGAAATCCATTATTATTTATTCCTTCAAGTTCAAAAGAATTTGACTAGAGCCACATTTCAACAATAAAAATCTCTAATCTTTAACACTACCAATAAATTCTTATAACTAATATTCTCTAATAAAATAGAATTGGTAAACATATATGCAAGTTCATTGGCACTCAAAAAGCCAGGTTAGTTTATCCAAAACTGCCAACTTCAGTGCAAATATAAAGGAAAATACACCTCAAAACGATTTTTTTAATTTAATTAACTTGAAATTTTATCCTTTCCTATAATAATCTCGAAAAACATAGCATAAAAATGATCTTCACATTATTTTAAAATTTTAAGAAATTTTCTTTCAAATTATCTAATTTTAGTCACCATTCGATGCTCTCTCTCTCTTCTTAATTCTGCCCATCTTTTAAACTTACATTCCACATAATTCTTTTCACATTTTTACAACTTTATTTTTGATCCAAAATTGGAATATTAAAAGGTTAACTTTGTCAGTAATTTTTTAACTTTAAACTTGTAGCTATTTGGCTGCAAGAATATTAAAATATTCCTTCCCCAATATCTTCACCAAAACTCAGAATGAAACAGCCATAAAAAAATTTCATCATCTATATTAAATTCTAAAATACTCAAGGCATTCTTTTTAATCCCCCTCCAACAGATTAATCACTATTTTATGCAGTAATTAAAATAATTCATCATTAAAATATCACATATCTTGCTATAAATTAGTTCAAGAAATTTTCATACAATGTAACCTATCTTCTGTTTACTTATCAATTTTAAGTTAATAGCCAAACTACTTTATTTTCTAAAAGATGCCCACTTGTAATAAATAAAAATGAACATTATAATGCAAAAGTTAATGAACTATGAAATAAAATAATCTTAAATCAAGGTTTTCTTTGATCTTCACAAAGCATCTCCCCCTTCCTTCTCAATATTAATATATTACAATATTTTTTTGGAACTGAAATTAATTTGAAAGAAAACAAATTAGCTTTTTACATAAAATTAATCTAATTTGTTGAACAGTTTGCTTATTAATAATTAATAAAGCAATATTGTTTTTATGTTCTAAAAAAATTAATGTATTCAACTTTATTTTTCATCAAAAATTTAGTAACTTACAAAAACTTTTTCACTGTCACATTATCTCAATTTAATAATAATAAACTGAAATTTAATATGATTGTTAAAATCCTTTAAAGTGTTTGAAATGCATATTGATACTGTTTTTGTGATTTCAGATGTTATTAAGAGACAGTAGTTCTAATCTAGAGCGATAAAAGAATTTAAAATGGACATTTAAAAATTGATGAAGTAGTATATTGATTGATATAGTATTGAAGAAGTAAATTGATGAGTTAGTATATTCTCACAAGCTTATAAAGAATTAATCAAAAAAATCTGATATTAGAAATATTGACTTACTTCAGTTGTATGTATCTTACAACAAAACATTTTGATTCAAATTTGAAAAAGTCTTTTTTTCCCCCATAGATATTAAGAAGCTCACACATTTTTCATTTAAAAATTCTCAAAGATTCAAACATGAGCTAATATTTTAAGTTTTATACTTGGATTTGATATTTTGGAGGACAACCATTTTTTCACCCTTTTTGATTCTTTAATTTTGGCCGATTCCAGCAATCCCAATTCCAATTAAGTTAACTCATTACATTTAGAATGCCGGAATCGATTACAAAAGAAGACAATCAATATTTCCATTAGCATTTTCTGGATCAAATTTTAACATTCTTCAGAATGATCAACTTTCCTTCATGTAATAATTCAAAAATATTTTTAGTAATTCAAGCCCATGTATAAATTTATTCATGTTAATTTTAAATAACATTCTATTTTAAATTCATTTCTTAAGAATCATAAGCTTCAAAAAAAAAAAAAGTTAAGCATCTTAAGATTAAATCCCCAAAACACATAATCATTGATATCTCTCTCCGCCTTTTTTTCCTCTCTTTCCATGTCACTTTAAAATTTAATGTTCAATGCAAAGTTTTTAATAAGTAAACAAAATGTAAAGTAAAGCAAAAAAAAATATTAGATTTTACTTACAGTATGCACTTCTCGCTCTAACACTTTTTCAGGTCCATTTGCCCCAGCTATATTATATACACGCACATTATTATCAGTACTACCTGTAGCTAAGAACAAACCACCTGAAAATAAAATCAAAATTTAACGTTTGATACTGAAAAACGTTCTAATAACCATTTAAAAAATAAAACAAATTTATATAAAATGGGACTGTATGGTGTAAAATGTGTAAGTTAGAACACATGAAGTATTGTTGTATAACCATTTGAAACAGAGTCATTTTAAAAACAAATACATAAATTAGTTTATTACTAGTTATAGTTATTTAATTCTAATGTCTAATTACAATATTCATTATGGAAACCATTTATAATGTTGTATTAAAATTTAAAACCATAGGAATAATAACTATTTTTATTTGACACATTTATTTTATTGAACTTTTTATTTCGGAAGCAATCCTTTTTAAAATTCGGTAAAGATTTTCCTTAACCCAGTTGCATTAACACATTTGAACAGCATTTACATGACTATGAAGGTCTTTAGACTAATATTAATAAAAAAAATTAAAATAAGTTTTAATGATTTTCATTTTAAAAAGTTGAATGAAAACTTTAACAAGAATGATAAGATTAAAGGATTTCCATGAAAATCTTATAATATTATTTTAAAATAACAAATTAAACATTTCAAATTTTATATTTTAATGCATTAAAATACAATTCAAATACTAACTTTTGACTTTTTTTTTTCATAATTCAAGTAACTATATTTTGAAAGCAGTAACTATAATCTTTACTTTTAAATTAAAACAGAATAGAACTTTAAAGATTTTCAGCTAGTTTAAAAATCTATTTGTCTTTAACTTTTCAATATATGTTTAGTTAAGTTACAAAGAAAAAATTAAATGTTAAATATTTGCTACTCTATTCAATCACTTTTACAATCATTCACAGCTTCATTATATGTTCTATAAAAATAAAGTAAAATGAGTACATCAAAAATATTTCACATATCTATAAAAATGTACCTGAGCTGAAAGAGGAGCATATCATTTGAGCATTGGCTTTGTTGCGTTCAGTGAACTTCAGTGGTTTTGGACTGAAACAAACAGAAAAATATATTAAAAAATCTTTTTAAATTTAAACACTGCATTTTATTTTTAAAAAATATGAAAATTTAAAAATTTAATTAAAATAAAATAAATGTTAGTACAAAATAATAGCTTTGATGTTTATTTGTTTTTACATAGTCTATTATTTTACTTACTTAAATGCATTAGTTTTATGATTCCAATGCCAAAAGCAAACACAGCCATCATTTCCCGTTGATATCAAAAGTCTGTCATCACTTTTTGGATAGGCGGAAAACTATAATAAGTTTATTATGAATTAATTTGAAATGAAATTGAAATTTCAAAATTTATAAGCAATAAGCCTTGACCAAGTTATAAGATAATATATAAAAATAATTCATATTAGCATACAAAAACATCAAAATTATTTTGCTTCTACCAGAGTCATAGAAGATTTAAATTGACATCATAAAAGAACATGAAATGTGAATAACAAATTTATTGCTGAAATACTAGCATAACTAATTTTTTTAACATAATGCAAACTTTTAAATACATAATCTAATAATAGATAATTTCATACACCAATCCACAAGAATTGATTTACTGTCTTTATATATAGATGAAAATATATTTCATTTTCTTTCTATTTAATCTTGAAATATTAAATATTTTAGTAAAAAAATGAGTAATTCATGATAAGTAATAAAATATGAACTAAGTGGTTGATTTAAAATTATTTTCAACATAAAAATGTTACATAAAATTTTTATATGAAATCTTTTTTAATATGTTTAAATTACGAATTTAATAACGGTCCATTCAGATGAGCTGTATAAGCCTCTTTAAAATATTAAATCACCAAATTTTTATTAGTTGCAATCTTAGATAACTAATCTTAGATGCACAAATGCTGTTCTCTATTTAATGATAATGATAAGGCTATGGCCAAATTTGACGAGTCTATTCTATGATTTTTTTTATATGAATGATATTAAATTGCATCACATTATATTTCAAAGACTCGAGTGATATTTCAAGACTGTTTTGTTGATTGTCATTATTTTGGATGTAAATTTTGTTAAAAATTTTAATTGTAACCTTTAAGTAAAAAATAAAAGTTTTAATTCTTCTCCATTTATTAAAGAAATGACAGAATTAATTTAAATACAATAACAGATATAAAAATATAATTACTTCAAAATTCCTCCCAAAAAATTATGTTAATAGAACCCTAAGCACCAACATTTGATATGCAAAAGTGAAAAAAATTACCTGTAAAGAAGTGACCATTCCAGTATGTCCACAAAGAACAGCAATGGGAACAGTGGTGCGAAGACACCAAACACGTATCGTTTTATCACAACTACCAGCAGCAAGCAAAGTATTTTCATGATTCACTGCCATGTCCGTAATTTCTGCAGAATGACCTCTAAGAGCGGCCAATAATCTTCCATCTACAGCACTCCAGATTTTTACAAGTGAATCATCAGCACCCTATGGAAGAATTTGTTAATGCCATGTATTTATTTAGTAACTGACTCATTAAAGTATGATAAAATAATATAAATATATATTGATCACAAAATGAAAATGCTAAAATTGAAATCTAATTATACTAAAAATAAAGATAGTTTTGTTAATTACATCATTTTTAAGAAAGTAAATAGATACTGTATATTTCCTAAACCAATATATATATTTAGTTCATGTAAGTCAGTTAATGAACTAAATACTAGTTTTTAAAATGTAACAGCATGCTTAATATCACTAAAAAAAGAAGATAATGAATTACATAGTCCTTAAAAAGAAAAGCACCTTTTGAATTTGAATATTTATACTACACTATCATTTTAAAATATTTATTTCAATAGTAAGAATGTTTTCCAATAAGCAGTTACAAGATTGAAAGCTTTTCATTTTCAATTAATCACATGACATAAAATCTATTTAACAATTCAAAATAATAGTTTAGCTCACTTTAGCAAAAAAAAAAAAAATCCCAATATTAAGACAGTGAGTGAAAAGTTACTATTATATTGACATAACACATGCTTGGAGTTTAAAAAAAAAAGAAAAAAAAAAGATGAACTACATATATTTTTAAAAATAAATCATATCAAATATAAATATGAAAAATAAGTATAATTAATTGAGCCATAACATTTTCTAAAAAATAACTGTTTAAAATATTAAAAATATTAGAAAGTTAGAGCCTAAAAGATAATTAATCTCAAAAATGATAAAATTTTATTCTAAAAATATTGAAATCTTGTGTCCTATAAAATAAAAAAAAAAAAAACTCTTTAATTATTTAATGTTAATTTAATGAATATGATTAGTGGTGAATTTCATTTTAGATTATAATACAATGTTTTTCTTAAAATTCAGGCAGGATTTTTTTTAATACTTACCGTGAATATATATTTCCCTGTTCTGTCAAACAAAACACAATAAACTGATGATAAATGTCCCAATAGCCTGCGATAAACCTGAGGACGAGCATATAACTTGGGGGTAAATGTATGTGTTTGGGACACAGGACCACTTGACTCCCTTGAAATTAACACCTGAGCTAAAAAACAGAAAAAAACTTTATAAATATTAAAAATTCAACTGGATGCTTTAGGAGTAGTTTAAAATAATCAAAAATAGCTTGAAATCAAACTTTAAAAAATAAAACAAAAATTCTTACTTATATTGGTTGGGTATGAAGACTGTACAAAATGAGACGGAAGAAGTGGCATTCCATTTTTTCTTGCCATTAAATTGGACATTTGACATTTTGGTTTCAGCAAATCTAAATAAAATTAAATATAATTAAAATAAAAAAATTGTGGAATACATAAACAATTGGGACTAAAAATTTTAAGACTTGAACATCTTTTAAACAATGAAATTTTCAACAAATAATCATTAATTATTTCTTTTATGAGACATCTGTTAAAACATTTTTTCTGAATAATAATAATAAGTAATTAATTCTATTCATTTTATCTGCTTCCCTCAGAGACTTCAGTAAATTTTCATGTTAATTTTTAATAGCTAATTTTTGGTAACTGTTTTATTATTACCTTCTAATATTTGGATGTTAAAGACCATTACACATATTTATATTTTAAAATATCTTACCGAGATTATCCTATACTGCTACCTCTCATAATTTTTAATTCAATCATTTGATATCTCTCTGCAGTGACTGTGAAAAATTATTAATCAAAATTTTTACAAACTAAAAATCTAAGCATTTTTCCAATAATATACAATTATCAAACAATAAACTTGTTTATTTTTATTAGTAAATGTTAATTCAAATACCAATAAAAATTTAGTTTTGACTATCAGATTTTGCAAAGATTATAGGAATACTGGCACTTAGATATATTTTATGTATTGCTTAGACTCAAATGAAAAAAAACTCTCATGGAATAAGCTGGCATTCTAATAAATAGTTTCTGTATAATACTTTCATCAAATTTATTTCATGCAATACAGAGTTTTGAAATTAATTATTTACTTGCTTTCTAATGCAGTAAATTTACTGTTTTAATGTTAAAATGTTTGCTGTTTGAAATTTTGTACATTTGCATTTTTGATAATACAATATTTTATTATTTTCAGAGATCAATTATCAGTTAATATTTGATTAAATTGACTTAGATCCAGTTACACAAACTAGTAATTAATCTAAAAAACAATGATATCAAGATTTAAAAAATTGCAAATAACTTTAAAACTTTCTGCTGCCTTTACACCATTTATTCAATTGTAACTAATGCACCAACACGATAGCTTTCCCTTAAAGAAAGCTATAGTTTTGATTCAATTAAAAATCTATAAAACATTTATTATCATCCATATAAAAGCAATATATTAATATTAAAATTATTTTAATTTAGAAATAGGAAAATATGATTATTTCAATACAGGTGTGACAAGAATCTCAGTTAAAACATTAGAATTTATGATAATTAAAAATACCATTATAATTCCTAAAATTTATAAAAACTTCTCTACCTTCTTTTGTTCTTAAAAGAGATTGCCTCCCAACTCCAAGTAATGAAGTTAATCCTGGAACAGTTGGTGGGATCTCTTTGTCTAAAATCGGTCCTATTCGGGAACATATCTTTAAAAGATGATCATCTGATACCTGAGAAAGTGTTTGTTCCTAAGGAAAATAAATACTTATTTAGAGGGAAAAAATAAAAGCTCTTTTTTTAATTTAAGTAGGCTGAAACTACTTTATAATATAAGACAATTACTGCATTATATGTTTAATATTCAGGTACTTGTATATTAACCATACAACAGTGATTAATCACATGATTGTGCTCCAATAATTTTTTCATGTATGCCAATAAGATGCAGTTAATACACAAACACTGATACTTATTTCATTTTATTCAATTACTACATATATTTCTGAAAATTGCTTCCCAAAAGATGCTATTCTAAATCAAGAATTGTTCCATGAAATATACAAAAATTACTTAATCCTATCTAGTTGATAGGATTAAAAATATCCCAGTCTAACAAATTTTTTCTTGAGACTTAATAAAAAGAAATTATCAAGTATGGTTTACCTTCATATGGTTGGGATAAAATAGAAATAGATTTTACTTTAAAGATGAATTTCATAGAATTTATTCAATTCCGATTCACTTCATACTTAATCTTTTAAGAACAAATTTTCTTTCAAATTTCTTTTTTGGCAACATTCTATTCCTTTTAAGTCAGTGGAAATTCAAGAGTCAGAAAATACTGCATTGTTCAAAACAGTGCACATTGAATACAAAACCCAAACTGAAAATTCGTTACAACAGGTTTTTGTTACAATTCCCAATTTTGTAAAAAGGCCCCCCAAAAAATAATATGTGGTAAAAAGCTTTAAAAATTTTTGAATTTTTACAAACTGAGAATTACAACAAAAGTTTTTTTATCTTGCATAGAGTTTGAATCCAGATATAAACTTAAATTCAAAAATTTTTCATCCTTTTTTTAAATGTTAAAATAGAAAACATTTTTATGTATATTATTCCTTGATTAAAAACATAATGCATGAAAATAAAGACAATAAATTTCTTAAAGATATTTTGAAAAAAAAATCATATTTATGGAAATGTTAATTTTAGAATAAAAGATATTTATAATAAAGGCACACTTTAAAAAACTTCTGTCACAAATTTAATACTATATCATAAAAAAATAAATTTTTAAAATACTCTTTTTAGCATATCATGTATATTCTAAAAGGTTTTCAAGACTAATGAAATTTAATATTTCTGGGAAAAAGTGGTAAAGAGAAAAAAATAAATAAACAGTATTCCCCCCCCCCCCAATCTGAAACCCTGCTTAGATGCCAAGATTAGATAAGAGATTTCAAAGATTTTTTGTTTATTTATTAATGAAAAAAGCATCCTTATACTAGTAATCCACAGCTTAACATGAGCATTGTGCTTTGAATATCGGGAAAGGAGGGACAAAAACTGAAAACTAAATATTTATTTAAATTATTCTTTATTTACTGGTTTTCAAGATAGTATTTTTTAAATCAAACATTCACTGCTAAATAAATGTTTAATATGTATTAGTATAAGCCATATAGTTAATCCTAACTAATTATATCCTAACAAAAAAATGGTAATATTTCATGTTTTAATCGATTAAATCATGTCTTTAAAATACGTAAGTGGGATAGCCTATCTTTTCAGGAAACTGCATTTCCAGATTTAGAAAATTCTAGCAAAATCTTTAGAAAATTCGAAAGAGAAAACTGAGTGTCAAATACAAGCTTTAATTTTTATTTCTGTTCTTTCATTGTGTATATTTTTTTGGTAAACAGCCTCATGACTGATACTAAAATGTTGGAACAAAATTTCATTCAGCAAGGCGAATATCGCCGCCATTCCAGTTTCACAGAAACACGGATGGGATTCTGGGACGGTTACGTCAGAATCTTGTTTGGGAAATATGCAACCCAAGGATTTCATTGGTTGAAGAAACCAGCAGCTCTACGTCACAAAGAGACGGGGGGAATCTAGTTTACACCCTCCCTCTCCTCAACCCTCTCCACACCAATTTCATCAAAAACTACAGAATCGCACTTGTATATAAATATATAAACAAGATATACATAAAACCTTTATTTTTAATACAAACCACACCAAATTACGAGTATATATGAATAAATGCATATGAAAGCATCTAACCATGAAAAAAATATAAATTTCACTCAAAAAGCAATATTTTATAAAAATTAAAAATTTTGACTTACAAACTCATTAAAACTCCTCGTATGCTCATTTCCAAGCCAATCAACACGTTTGGGCAACAACTGTCAAAAAATTAAAAATCATAAATATTCGACTATTTTACTATATAAATCATACATTTTAACGTAAACAAACATCCATCTGTCAAACTACAAACCACGTGGTGGCCCACGAGGTAATATTAAATGATCTAGCTCATAACACACTTACCTCATGTTCCTCTATTTCTTTCCTCAGCAACTGAAATAAAGAACTGAAATCAGCACAGATCCACTCAATATTATGATATACAAACACCTAAACAATATGTCTACTTACCTCTGAAGTTCCCTTACATGGCCCTGTGCTTAGATATTTAACAATCAATAGGTAGAGTTCTGAAAACAAAATATCGTTTATTCCATTTATGCATATCTTACTAATGTTAAAACATAAGAATTAGGCTTCACAACAAAGTATCATAACTTACCTGCTTCTGTCGAAGATAATTTCTTCTTTTCCCTATTTTCCGACATATTAAACATTAAAATTCTCAAATGAAATAATCAAATAACTTAGCACCATCAATCGTTGGCTGTAAAATGAATTATAAACATCAGATTCGCATACAGCAATATCCTCTAACGACATTGAGTGGATAGTCTTTGTGTACAGAACAGTAAGGTAAAAGTCGATACAATTTTAAAATTTAACTTGACTTGAACACATTAACATATAAGCTTTAGATTAAATAAACATAATAGGAACAATAAACAAACATAATTACACATTGAGAACAAATTTTCAATCAGATTTCACGACGATTCCAGCGTATGTACACGGAGTGTGACGAACCAAGTTCACAGCGCATGCGCCATCACAGTTGAAGAGATTGGCGAAACGGAGAAGAGGAATAGGGATTTTTAGGTAAGAACGTGAATTTCAGCCCATTTTCTAATGAAACGGAAGAAATTGTAGTTCACATTTTAATTAGTTAGATATTTCTCTTCAATATAACAGTTTACATTGAATTTATGATAAACTTTGTTTTTAAATCATTAAATTTTGCCGGTTCCGTTGAGTTGCATCATTTTTCTTGCCGAACTATCACTTTTTTTTCCTCCAACACTCAGCACAAATAAAATTTTATCAATTTTAAGTTATACAAATAAGCGCCATGTCAGGACAGAAAATATTATATAATTCTTGTAATATAATTAATACGATTACCATTTGTTTTAAAATTCTCTCTAACAAAATTAAGAAGCTGAAATTTTATCATCTCTTGACATCATTTTTGATACATTGAAAGCAATCTTACGAAACAAGGAAATAAATGTAAAAATTACAGACACATTTATTGAAGTTTGTATGCAGATAATTTCTATCTAAATTACAATTTCCATTCCATTCGGGTGAATATTGCTGAATTTCTTGTTAATTTATCTGTATATTCGTCTTAATTTAGCTGCATATTCTAAAACTTCACAAAGCTAAATCTCGGCAGTGCTGTCTAATTCTAATTTTAATAGTTTAATTCTAAAACATGGGAATATCCGGAATTAGCTCCGAAAATAAAATTAAAAAAGCTGAAATTTTTTTGATATTTTTTTTTTCTAGCAAGCTTTTTTATCGTTTTGGTTAAGAATAATAAATCGCATTTCTTTCATCTTCGTTGTGTATGCAGTAATCTTTTTATCGCACACAATGAAATATATATATATATATATATTTTCCTTCGTGGTCAAAATCCGATGTACAAAATAATATTTCATAAAACATCAAAATCTGTTACTATAAAATTACGGTAAAGTAAATTTTGATATTATTTTTCCACATGTATAAAATAAGAAATGTGCAAATTGCATCTAATAAGGAATGAAGTAATAAATAATTTTATATTATTCAAACTTATATATCTGATGTTTAAAATATTTGAACTACTTATTAGCAAGTAATACTTTACAATTAATATTTATCCTACAAATATATTTCCATCAAATATAATTTCCCATTTCCTTATTTTGTTCAGATTGGTATATTATTCGTTTTACTATCAGTATTTAAATAATATAATTAATTTTTGGCAAAAAATTTTATTTCTTATTATTCACATATGTGAAGTACATAAATAATTGCTTATTTATATCTTGATAAACAAAAAATATACTTTAGATTAGTTCTTTAAAAATATTCAGAATCTTATAAGAAAAGTAAAAATATTGATTGTTGAAAATTAGCAAGAATTATAATAATTTTTTTTCAACTTGATATACTCTAAATATCAGAAAAGTGTTAGAGGCTTTTACAATTAATTGAGACAGAATGTTATAAGCAAAATAACCTAAAAGTTTAAGACATGTCATCACTAATAGCAGTATAAACATCCATATGTCGACAAGTTTTCAAAGGATTTAAGATATTGAATAGAATTCTATACTAAAATACATTTTGCTCTAGAAGCTAAAGAACAATTTATTTTACAATGCATGTTTGAAAAAAGTAGAATAAAAAAATATCAGATACAATTTATATTAATGTCTTAGTTACATTTATTGGATCAGTTGCAAAAATGAATAAATATAGTAAACTTTTTTGGTGGCCATAAAGTATTGGGCAGTCATATGTCTGATTTTTTGTTGAAATATTTGTTTCTTATGGAATTTGTAAGTGTCCTTCTAAATAACGTTTGTTAACTATCACTTTTGGATGCAAAATTATTGCTGTTTATTCTAATGTTTGTTTAATTTATTAAGATAGTCAGTTGTTTAGTGATTTAAAATGGGTTTATTACAATCTGTTGCTATTTGACATTTCATTCTATTCTACAATGTGGTCTTTGAAATCTGTTCTTACAGGAAAATTCCTTTTAAGACATTCTGCATGTAAATATTCCATATAATGCTAGTTAGCTGATTTTTTAAAGGAGAGGACATTTCTATTCTTCTCCTTATTTCTAATTATTTTTCAATACCTAAAGAAGAATATCTTCCTCTGTTAAAAATAAGATTAAATTAAATGTTTGATTGACTAAAGATAATTTATATATGTTCCTCACACCTAATTGTAAAGATATCCTTAGTTACATTTCTTCAGAAAGCTTGTCAAGGGAATTTAAGAACAATAGAGATCAATACTATTTATGGATATAGTAAGCCTATAGTTACTCTGAAATTATTATGGTCATATTTTGCTCTGCAGTAAATTAGTGACCAAATAGGGCAATTCTCATAATTAAAGAAAGTAACTCAAAGAAAACTAGAGTCATGATTTGGAAGTAAACTCCCAAAACATGATTTTTATTTATTTATTTATTTTTGCTCTATAGAGATTCTCTGATATGAGATGTATCTAATCAATAGTCTGTGAAAAAAAATTGAATAGGGCTATAAAAACACTGTGCGTGCAATAGCATGTATATCATTTTGGAATATGTATTGTAGAATGGTTAATAGTTATAAGAATCAACAAATTAAGCTTTTGAAATATTAGCAGTACATATAAAAAATAAAATTATATCATGTAGAAATCATTCGAAAAGTACACTCATACTCTCTATTTATAAATAAATTTGTGAAATATTAATGAATTTATAATAAAAATTGTTAAATATTAGTGAATTACATTAAGTAAATTATTCTTAGAATGGATTAATTTTAATTAAAAAATATATAAATGTTTTTAAACAATTTTTTTTATAAAATTCTATGAGTGAGGATGGTATGATTCTATTAAAGAATAATTAGAATTCAATTTAGATTTTTTCTAAAAAATAGTTTAGGTTTAATTATATAAAATACTTGATTATAGCTTCTTGGAAATTTTCTTTTCTTTTACTATTCTATCTTAAATAGTCGAGTTAATCAAATTGATTTTAAAAAAGTCCAAATGCATATTTTTTAAAGATATTTTTATAAGATATAAAAATATCTTACTACTTAAAGCAATGCATTATATTTGCTATTTGCTATTAAAATTTTTGCTATTAAAATTTTTCTTAAATGTTTAAAAAACTTGTGAATTTCACTTTCTGTCTGAAATTATATTTAGCTGATATTGAAAATTTTATAAAGTATATTTTTAAATATATGTAACTTGAAAGATATAAGGTTTTGGAATTTATAGCTACAATGGCTTTTATTTTCTATATGTAGCTGATAGATGATTGGTAGCATTTCAATGTAAACATGTGTAGTAGTTTTATAAGATATCTGTGATTATTTTTACAAAAAAACTTCCTCAAAAAATTTTAGAACCTTCTTTTTATTTGTTTATTTACATAAAATCACATACATAAAATATTTGATTAAACTTTATAATTTAGCTCTAGAAAAACCAAAAAAAAACAGCTCCAGTATATAAATATTTATGTAACAACAAAATTTTACTATCTACTTCCAGAGACTATAAAAAGTTAGATTTAGTAATTTTTCAGCAATTTATTTGGAGACTTGAACAGTATAAAATATAGTTCTTTGTTAATTAAAGCTTTTTTTTTCCGCATTGAAAGTTTCAGCACGTCTAATGATCTAAAAAATAGCTATTATACCTTAATTATACTGTGCGCATACCTACATTAAATTAATAAATCATTTACATTTTTTTCTTTTTAATCTTTTGCTCTGTTTATTATTTGGATACAATGATGTAGTTAAAAGATTTACTTCAAAATGATAACTTGAGAAATATTGCATAAAATTATAACACTATAATCATCATTAATTAGTACACTATGATAAGTATGTTGTGAAAGAGATTTAATTCATTTAGTTTTTCTTTGAAAATCATATACTTTGATGCAAATTGAAATCTAAAAACCCAAAATGCTAGTTGGTTTTTAATTGCTTTGTTGCCATTATTTATTTATTTATTTTAGGATTACAAAAAAAAAGGAAGAAAAATGTCTTGGATTCATGAAAGCAAACGATCATGGCTAGAAAAATTCTGCATCAATGTTTTAAAAAGTGGCCCAATTCCAAAGCATGTTGCTTTAATTATGGATGGTAATAGAAGATATGCTGTTCGAAAGGGGATGGAAAAACTGCAAGGCCATTCTTTTGGTTTTAATAAATTATCAGAAGTAATTATGTCATATTTTTTAAAATTTAAATTTGTGTATATAGTTAAATTATTTTTTTCCTTGTATATATAAATTATAAATAATTTGTATAGTATAAAAATTATTTCACAAAGTGCTGTAAATTTATGCTTAAATTATTAGTGGTTACTAACCATTTATAATTGTCAGTTTTTTACTTACTTATTTTTAATTGAAATTATGACAATTGTTTGAAATAAAAGTAAAATATAAAATTCAAAATTTTAATATTCCTGTATTAAAAATATTATATCCCATCATCTTGCATATATAAATTACAGTTATATGTTTCATCAAATGATTTTATTAATGGCATTGAAGATTTATGATCAAAATGATTTTGAAAGTTTTTATATTGAAAAAGATACTTGAATTCTTAAGTAGAATTTAATCTGAATATAATTAAAAATTTTGCATCATTCATTAAATAAAAAAGTACATGAAAAATATATCAAATTAAACCTGGAAAAATAGCTTTAATTATTGTAAAGAGGATTTGTCATTATAATATTTTTTTCCATCATTATTTAGAAGATTTGTCTGATATTAAAAACGTATTTTCCTGTTTCATACTAGTAAAAATAATTTATTGTGAAAAAAAAATATAGTAGATGTATATATTTATCTATAGACAAATGTTTTTATAATTATTCTATAACATAGTGGAAAAAGAATTTTTTATTTTCACCAATCTCATGAATATGTGTGATAATTGGCACATCATGCACTTGTTCCCTTTCTTCTTTTTCATGCTACTTAATATATTAAGAAATTAAGTATAAACCTTTTTCCAAATAAATTAGAAACAAAAAATGATGTTTTTTATACATTTATTCAAGTATGATTTAATTTTCAAATATTTGGTATATAATTTTCAAATTATGGCTCAGCTTTACTGTACGGTCACCCTTGGCGACTTTTTCAAAAGTTGGCGATAAATAATTTTTTTTGGCAACCTTGGCGATAAATAATTTTTTTTGGCAACCTGCCGAAAACTGGAATTACCCCAGAAATTGAGTTTCCCCATTTCGAACTTCGGTGATATATGGTGAAGTTGATTTTGTCTTAGCTCCCACGTTCTTTGAATTTTATTGTGATGGCTGCATGGGGAGAATGATGTTATGTGGTATGATGAGCATGTGAATTAAAGGTATTTGTATGGATTGGATGAAAGGAAAGAGACGTTTGATTTTTGTATGAAAGCGGGGTTGATTGCGAATAGGTATGAATGTCCGAAATGTAATAAAGATATGAAATTGGTTACAAGGAAAGATGTTAGTGATGGTTATGAATGGAGGTGTAAATCTAAGGTGAAGGGAGAGGAACATGATGTTAAAAGGAGAGTTCTAATTTTTTGATGCTAATATGCCTTCCATTTCTTATTTCCTAACATAACCCATAAAAGCTTTGCACTTTTATTTTGTTACAATCCAGAAGTTCGTTATTCCTCTCCGAAACTTTTCAGCCATTTTCTATGCTCTGTTTTCCTTGGTTCTCGCTTCGAAGTCGCCAGAATGGCGACTTTTGGCGGGATTTTGAAAAAGTCGCCAAGGGTGACCGTACAGTAAAGTTCTACCCAAATTATAAAAATTGTTTGTTTGTTTTGAATTAAAAACTTAGTAATTCCAACAGTTTAAAATTGCGAAATTGGTGTTTATTCTTAATCAAAATTGTATATATCAAATATTTCACATGTTTGCAGATTTCCATGTCCTTCCATACACTACTTTAATCATTTGTCTTTTCCTATGCTCTCTTAAAAAATTTGCTATCATTGTTTCCATTATGTTTCTGCACTGATGCAAAGAGTCTAAAATAGAAATATTAATCCAAAGTATAAAATTGACAAATTTTTATATTTTTACCAGTACAATTTTTTTAATAATTTTTTTGTAATATTTTATTGTAATACTTTAATTATGTGAACTTTTATCAGCGAGAACCATCGTGAATTGAGTGGTTAAGTATTTGGTAAATATATGAAGGGAAAAAAAATCTCTTTTGCTGAGAGAGGGAAAATATTATTTTAAGTATATTTTGAAATAATCATTTGAAAATATAAAAACTAATCACATTTGGTAATCATTTTATAGAAAAATTTAATGAATGAAAGTGGGTTTATATATATATATTAGTTGTAAGTATTTGTAGTGTTATCCTGTAATTTCAGTTAAACCATTTTGAAAAGCATTGTCTCAATAAGAGAAGTCATCCTTTTATATTTTGGTTTTGTTTTGTCGAATGATTATGATCTTAATCAGATAAATTAATTGGGATTCTACAATAGTGATAGTTAAAATAGTGATTTCTCATCCTGTAGTGTAATATTATTGATTGTAAAATAATATTCCTTGCATTATTTTGATTTATTATGTTTTTCATTTTACTTCAGTTTTTTATGATTTATTTTGCTTGCACTTTTGGTGACATTGACATAATATGTTAAAACAGATTACTAAATAATATTTTTATTGTATCATACTTATGATTTATTTTTCTCAATTTTCAGACCTTAGAATGGTGTCTAGATTTAGGAATCACTGAAGTCACAGTTTATACATTTAGTATTGAAAACTTCAAAAGACCTAAAGAAGAAGTTAATTGCTTAATGAATTTAGCAAGAGAAAAATTCAGAGAGCTTCTTAATGAAAAGTATATATTTTATAAATAATTTTTGCATAAGTTCATGTTTTTACCAAAATTGCTTTTAATTTAATATCTCAATTTAATTTATTATTTTAAAGTTTGTTATTTTTATTAAATTCTAAAAAAAGGGAGGTGGTCTTATTCTGATTAAAAGGAGGGTGTTTCAAAATTGTACTGTAGTATTTTTTTAGGTTTATTTTAATATTAGTTTTTAAAAATTTGGATTTAGTCATATAATTACATAATAATATTTTATAACATACTAAGCTATTTGTTAATATAATGATGTAATTTATCTTGATAGCACTTGCAATTAATTTATTTTTTAAGAAATATATTAAAATGTCAGTATTACTTAGAATGAAATTATTTCTCACTAGAATGGCTGCATGTTAAAATTACTTGTATATTTGAAAAATACTCTATACCAAAATAATTATTAATATTGACATATTAGGTATTGATGTATTATTGCAGAAATATTATTCTATAACTGTCAGAGTGACTTACGTCTTAGTAAAAAATTGCTCAACCTTACAGAATAGGTTCTTAGAGCTTTTTCTCATTGAAAAATATAAATGTGGGTCAGTTTCCTCAGAAAGTTCTCCAAGAAGGCAATTTATCTGCATATTGGAGCCATTATAGATTTCTCTCTGGATGTTCTAAAGTTATTTTAATCTAAAAGCTTGATCAGATATTCTAGACCAAATAGGATTATGACTACCACATAAAAGTTAATTTCTTCAAATATTGGAACTTTAAACCATTCTTAATCAAAAAATTTAGTTCACATAAAGGAAAATATTTATTCATTTGTTTGCATGCTTAGCAAATCAAAGTAGAAAATAATTTAAAAAACAAAAACTTTCTAATTATAAATTACCCAATTTAAAGCACTCATTAGTTTTATTTTATATTGATACATGCAATTCCAAACCTTTTCAGTTTCAATTGAGGAATCGTAACTAAACAACTGTTTTAGTAATGTGAAAAAATTCAATAAAATTGATTTTAATCAGTTTATAAGTATAATTTTTTTACTGAAAGAAATTTTTTAATATTGTAATTTTAATTATTTAAAGTTTTTATTAAGGTCTCTCAATTACAGGCTTGTTAGCAAATTATCTATGTACCATACCAAATAACTAGAAATTACCATGCCTCAGAAAAATGGTATTTTTTAAAAATTTTGAATGAATGGGTGAATTGAAAATGAATAATTTTTAATATGGTTTATTATCAATGAAGAATCTAAAATCATGTTCTTTTGTTAGCATTTATGCAATTGTATTTATCTGTCTTTTTAATATGAAAATCAAAATTTAATGAAGTTAGCTTGATTTAACTTGAATTATTAAATCATTTTTTTTTTACTTTGAATAGTATTTTAAAAAAGGAAAAAAGGAACATATTTAAAATATTGAAATCATATTTCTGTATTTTTGATTAAAAATTATACTTAAGTTCACTTCTGATAATTTTATCTACATAGTATTTTTCAGAAACTTTGTTTGAATTAAAATGTATATTATATTATTTCCTCAAAAAAAGAAATTCCTTCTCTGAATTTCTTTGAAAGCATTTAATATTTGATTATTATAATAAGAAAAAAAGAATAGATAAATGGATTCTAATAATTTTATTATTAAATGATTAGTATCAACTATCTTTTAAAATATTGAATTTTTTTAATGCTTGAAGCTTCATTTGCTTATTTCATTTAGGTGAAGTTTTATCAATTATATTTCTTTTACTTTAATAGTTTTTGTTTAAAAAAAATTCTTATTTATTTCTTATATTTGTAGCAAACTCTCCTTTAAAAATTTCTTATCTAATGCAATATTCTTATTACATTTTTTACCCCTTTACAAATTGAAAATTTTAAATTTAATGATGCAGCAAACATTAAATGTTAAAATTATATATATTTATTTGTAAATCAGTACATACTTCCTGTCATTTTGACATCATTAATATACTGATCGTTAAAAGAGGATATGGAGTCCTGTATTTAGGTGTCGCTTAAAGTAAAAAAAGAAAGTTCATTTTTTGTCAGTTTCTAAAGCCTATTGTGATAAGGAGGAGGTATTATTTATACTTCCTTAAATGCTAGTGACATTTTCTAACCATTTATTGTAATTGGGGACAAAATATTCATATAATATCAGACCAATCACTTATCCTTGTTTCAATTTTTTGAGACTTCTTAAATAAATGTTTCCATTGCAGTGCAGCCATATATAAAATCATCATATAACTCAATTTAATAGATTCAAATTAATAATTCTTAGGCTTACTTAGTGTGCAAAGAAACTTTACAAAAGGTTGAATTCCTGCTATAATTATGTTTCTAAAAAAGTCATAAAAATGTTTTATTGTGGAAGAGTTTCTGGTGCATGGTTCTTAATTATTTTTATTCCTTTGGGAGAATCAATTTACACTTTAAGAGTGAAAGGTTGAACTTTTTCTTCTAGAAGGTGATATTCTAATTGCATGATAATTTTTTGATATCTTAATTCTTCCATAATAAGAATAAATGTCATTTTCAAAAATCTGTTTAAAGAACAATCTGTAGTTTATTTTCCATTTACATTCTCAATTTTAACTTCAAGTTACTGTAAACAACAAATTTGCATTTCAACCAAACCTTCTAAATGAATATATTGATTCTTTTATTCAGTTATCTTACTAGAGGACATTTCCAATTTTTGGAATGTATTGTCCTACTAATTGGAATAAGAGCATAGAACCTAAGATGTTAGCAGATTTCAGAGTTTTTATAGTGTTAGAATATCTATGGGTGATAATTTAATTTAAGTAATTAGTTGGTTCATGTAAGAAAATTGAGTGAATCATTTTTTTATTATAAAGTAGTGAAAGAACTGCAAAATCTTCTAGAGCTCTTTTATCATACAAGTTACATCCTGTTAGAATATAAATTATTTTTGAAACCTAAAGATTTCTCATTTTAATTTAGAAAGTATGCATGTTTATGTATTCATTAAGCTCTTTATTGCCCTTCTAATAGCTGAAATTAGTTTTTTTTTTTATTACTCATTGTTTTGAAAACTCAATATGATTGTTTATTTTCTAGAGAAAAACTTGAAAAGTATGGAGTATGCATTCGTATATTTGGTAATATTAAACTTTTACCAGTAGATATCCAAATGCTTGTTGCTGAAGCTGTCTTACATACTTACAATAACACAAAGTATGTATAAAACTTCTTTCTGGCCAATAAACATTAAATCTTATTTTTGAAAAATGCAACTTTTTTTTTTCTTTTTTTTTAAATTTAAAATATGTATTAATATCTGAAAAGGATTTTTCATGAAATTAAAAACATTTTATTTTCAATTTTGAATGCATAATTTGATTTTTCATTCTTCATATTAAAAATCTGTCTTAAGAGTGTTTTAACAAATTGCATAAAGATATTTTTAGTTGAAAGGCTTCATATTATGAAAAGGAATTCCACCTTTATACAATGTAATTACACTGTTCAAAGATTATATTTATTGAAATGCTTGCTGATGGTAATTGTTGCTTAAATGAAAAAATTTAGCAAATATAAATATTGATAAAATAATTTCAATGTGAATTTATTATTTTTCAGGTAGTGTATATCTACAAATTAATTAAGGCAAAATTCTAATTCATTAGAATATTTTATCTCACTTTTCAATGGGGAAATGTTTGTTTCACTTTTTCGAAATAAATCTGCAAGTATTATTGTAACTTACATTTCTCTTGTTCAGAGAGTATGATTTTGTAATGTAATTGTATGTTGATTTAAATATATCTTATAAGAATTTAGCATTGCAAAATGTGTACTAATTTTTGTCTGATTCCAAATTATTTTCTATTTGTCAAGTTATTTCTTTTAAAAAAAACTGTTTTTTGAAATTTTTGCTACTTAAATGTAACAGGTTATATATATAATACAGGGTATTAACACTATTTGGAAAAATAATAGCTAAGCAATGGAACTTTGAAATTTCCAAATTTAATTTTAAAATAACTGGAAAATGTTTTAGTTTCCTTGTATAATCATACAATCCAGTTTAATTTAAGTAAGATAAAAGATTGATACTAATTTTTCTTTGTTTTTATTAAAATCATGCATAAATATTTAATTTAAAAAATCTCGTAACTTTGTTTTTCAGTCAATGATACACAATGTGAGATACTCTAAAATGAAAATATGCATTTAATGGTTTAATATTTCTAATTTCTATATGAATCATTATAAAATAACAAAAAATTTTAGAACACATATATTTAATCTTCTAGCAAAATCTTATTCCAAAATTGAAATATCTTGTTGTGGGTATTCTCTTGTTCTAAATTATATAGGTTTTTTAAATAATCTATTAATTTACAAGCTGTTGTTTTTCTCTCTTTAATTACAAATAAGAATAAGAGATTTTTACTTTAGAACTTACTTGAATGTGTGTTTGGCATACACTTCTCGTGAAGAAATAACTAATGCTGTAAAAGATGTTGCCTTAGAAGTTGTCAGTGGAAATTTAAAAGAATGGTACATATATTTTTTTTTCATGCATTTTTAATATTTTATTTAACTTGCCTTGTATTTATTCATTATTTTTAAATTTTTAATTAATAAATATGTATATTTTTTAATAATCATGCAAATAAAACATAAATTTGGAAAAGTGACATAGAGAATTGTTTTAAATATTAGTATAATAATTTCAATTTATATGCATAACTATAAATTATTAGATATTATATATAATTATAAACTATTATAGTTTTGTTTATTGTACCACAGAAATTCAAACTGAAATGAAATATTGCTTTTATTTTCATAATACTTATAAAAATATTTTTTTAGAAAGAATCTTTTTTGCCTGATTGGTTGCTTAATTTTTTTAATGCTGAAATATTTTTTAATTAAATCAGATTTCCAGAAGACATAGGGGATCCTGTTATACAAAATAACAATATAAATTCTTCATTTTTTCCACTTGAGATAGTATTGATTTTTGAATATTGTTTGGTAGTTTGATTTTAATTTAGCTTAAATACATTAAAAATTTTGCAGATAGAAATTTTATCAATACTGTTATTAATGTTATTTTACATAAACATTTTATTTAATTATTTGTTAAGTCTAAAAAGCATTATATAAAATGTACTGACGCATAAACTTATATGTACATTAGAAGAAGTTTATGGTACTGTCATAGGAACTTCATATTAAAAAATAACTCCTCTCTGTTTAATATAGATGTGTGTTAACTTCTCTTTGTCAAACTATAGATTTATTTCAGTTTTGTTATTTGTGTATACAAATTTACTTTTAAATAATTTTTGTTTTAGTATTTATCGTCTAAAAATTTAATTAGTTATTTTTAGTTTCATGTCATAAAAATAAAAGTTTTTAAAGTAAAAAATTGCTTAATTTATTCCTAAATGACAGTAATTACTTTAGCTATAAACTTGGTATTCTTTGTTAGTAAATACATTAACATCTTTTTTTATATATAAAAGAAAATACTTATACTCTTTTTCATAATTTATTTTATACTTTATTATTTGATAATTCTTTATAATAGTTATAAACAAACATTATAAATTTATTTTTTACTTTTTGTCCATTATACAGTGATATTTCTGAAAAAATTTTGGATCAAAGTTTATACTCCCGAAAAAGTACTAATCCTGATATTATTGTAAGGACTTCTGGAGAAATTCGATTAAGTGACTTTCTATTGTGGCAAAGCAGCTACTCTGTTTTATCCTTTTTAAAAGTACTTTGGCCTGATTTCACTATTTGGCATCTCTTCTTAGCTGTGCTATTTTATCAGCACAACTATGAAAAATTGAATGTAAGTAATTAGCTTTTGTATAACAATTTTTTAATTATTTGAACTGTCAAAGGCTTTCAATTATATTAGATCAATTATATTTCACGTGCTTTTATTTTCTGAAGATTTAGCTACTTGATTTTTCTGCATTGGTTAAAAACATTATTTTATATTTGGACAATATTTGGAAGCTTTGTCGTGTAGCTTATATTTGTAGTATGCTTATTGAACTCATTACAAATTTTGTTTATCTATATCTTTTTCTTCTTATTCATTTAATATGTCCATCATGTCACAGACAATAAAGTTCTTTTTTTCCTTCTATTTTTTCAATTTGTATTTTTTATGTTATAAAAAATATAACATAAAAAAGTTTTTTATAACATATTTTTATGTTATAAAAATATAACATAAAAGTCTTTGAGTTATGTATCGTCAAAACTCAAAGACTTTTTCATCACTTATATATAAATAAAAATAATCATTGTGTAAAGAATAAATTATAGAAAATTAGACTACTTAGCTAATTGATGAGCAAATTTTTGTTGAATATTGAATTGCTTATATATTTTATAATAATTCTTTTTCTAATTTTTTTTCATTTGTTAATAGAAGCTTATAAAATCACAGTTTCTTTGAAATATATATTTAGAACTGCTCTTCCAAACTGAAAGAAGAAGAAAAATTATTTTAGTTACTTTTTATTAAATAATTACAATTAATATAAAAAAGGGTTAAAATAAAATCTGCTATGCATATTTTAATTTATCATGTCAGAACATGATTGAACAGCCAAGCACCATGTGCTTGTGTGAGTTAAATTATAATAATATTTATTCATTTTAATTGTTTCATCAAATGAGTCATTTTAGTATTGCAAATGATCCAAAAAACTTTGTCTCACATTTATCAATTAAAACAAATATCATATTTCCTATTTATTTAATTTCATATAGTCATGTGCTCAAAATTACATTTTTCTAGGCTTTATTTGCTATAGTCTTTAACTTTTTTAAAAAAATCATAGCTTTTGTAAATGCAATTGTAATGTGTTATTAAAAGCTGATTTTTACAGTTTAATTTTAATTTTATTCTCTGTGCTCATACAGATAATAAAATTTCTATTTTTTGCCTATGTTTTTTTCCCCTGTGGATTTGTGTCTATCTCATTTCTAAAATAACATCATGTTCTGACATGATAATACTGATATAATGTGATAAGATTCATAAAATCAATATTTTAATGTAATTTTATTCCTTAGGAAATCAGCAATAAGCACAGTTGCAAAATTCAGCATGAAGAAGAGCAACTAGACTTACAAGCTGCTGTTCAACAATATGAAAGTAAAAAGACTGTTGAAGACAATACCAATTTTGAATCAGAGATTCTGAGAATCAGAAATGAAATGAATGAAAGACGAAATAAATTTTTAGATAAGCTTGATAAGGATCGCTATGAGGAACTCCTGCAGATTAAAGAAGGCAATACTATTCAGTTAGATCCTCCTTTTGCATAAAAAGGATTAAATCACTGTTTGTCTGTGTGATGAAAATAATATTAATTTGTAACAAATTTTGATTGGGTGGGTTTATATATATATAGTAACTACATATTTAACAATGATTATTATAATTTTTCAAAAAAAAAATAATGCACTAACATTTATTAATATTTTACTAATTCTTGCTCTATATTTACTAATATTACATAATGTAATTTACTAATATTAATTATGTTTACTAATGTTACCTAATAAAAAGGAAACAGTAACATTTATGAGTTTGCAAATGTTTGTAATTTCTTTGCAATAACTCTATGTTTAAACTTTTTTTTAACTATTATTGTATACTGATTACAAAACTGAAAATATCGTTTGAAAATATTTTATTAAAAGTAGTAGTTAATGTAAAATATATAATGAATTTTGCATTAACTACATGAAATCTGTGATATAAATTTTAGTTGCTGATGGATGTTGTGATATTATGTGGAAAAGATGGCATTGAAAAATGCATCTAATTTGAGAAATCAATGATTAAAATTATTGATAATTTGTCATTAAATATTGTTCTGTTTTAAGTGCAATCAAATTTAATAATGAAATGTACTGAAATTTCATGAAATCAAAATTGTTAATTGATAATGCTTCTTTCCATGCATTCCAGAGGCTGTATAATATATGTATATTTATTTCTATAATTAAAACATGTTTCTAATTTTTATCTCAAATCTCTATGTCTTTATGATATCTTTCTATTACTTGAACAGCTGGTATTGGCTAACATAAATCTCAGCACCAAAAAGTACTTTTCTGCCAAAATAGCAACTGTCAGTTATGTAAAAACTGGTCAAATATGCAAATGTATGCTATCAAACTGGCAAAAAAATGCAGGCTTTGTGACTTAACATAGTTATAGTTTTTCTCTGCTGTTGAGCTGATGGAAAAGTTCTCTTTTTTTTAACCAATCAGTTTAATGCAACTGTTTAAACCCAAAGTTTAATTTGATAATCATCAGTTTGATTCCTCAAAACCTTTAGCAATAAACAATGGCTTCTTGTTTTATATGTCTTAATACCATTAAAGAGGGAGGTTTACAAGTAAATTCAGGGTTAACAGAAAGGCAGATAATATAGTTTTGTGCAGGAATTTAAAAAGTAGAATATACTCATCAGAAAAATTACTTATTTTTAAATAAATTATTTCAGCTCACACATTTACATGTACATTTAATATCATGAATATGTTATCATTCTTAACAGGGATGGAAAATATATTTTGAATCAATATATAATTGCTGGTAAAAAGTTGAAGAAGCATCTTTAATAGATTATTCAAAAGTGGTTTTATCTGAGTGGCATTTTTATTGTTTAAATAAAATATCCAGGTTTTTTAAAATGTGGTAAAATCTATTTTTACACTCTACTGTAAGAAATGGAGATTAAACTGGAGATTTAAAAAACACACTTTTCATTTAATTGCTAAGGAATTAATATACTATATTATTGGCATCACCTGTATTAAATATGCAAAAAGTTATGATTTTTGTTTATTTTTAATAATTAATGACAGAAAATGTATGCAGTTTTAATTTTTTTCAATCAAATATGTCTGTGTGTGGTTTATTTAGCAGTTGATAAGAAAAGAAACTAGAATTATATTTTTAAGATCCTAAATTGTTTGGCTTCTAAAGGACTTGTCCTGACTGTCATTAATTTTAAGGTAATAGAATTTCGGTTATAAAAGAATAAAGGAAAAAAATTGTCATCTGCAAAGTATCCCTTTGCAATCATCTTTTAACTCTCTGTATAAATAAGAATCTGATGGTTGTTGAATGTGGAGTTATGTTGCTGTTCTCTGAAAAAGTAAAATCTGTGTGACATATTATTTGATTTATTTTCAAAGAGCTTGAAAAAACTGGAGCAAATTACATAGATCAGATTGCAAAAAATGCCTGAATATTTCCACTCTTTTAAATCAGAACTAATTCCTCCACTTTCACCTTCAAATGAAGTCTTGGAAGACAGAGACATGCCAATAAAAATTATAATAATAATGTCAAGGATAAATTTAAAATTTGTGCCCCTTCTTTTTATAATTATATTAAAATAATTTTATACAGAGAAACTGCAGAACATCAATTTTTTGGAAAATGGTGTTGAATGTATATTCATAACAGTAATGTTTTTATTAATGTAAAAAGTTCTGGGTCATTGATTTTTTTTCTGCTCTTTATGTTAATTTTTATAACCCAAGTTATAGTAAATTCCGGTATACATGATCAAAAGCCGCATAAAGATTTCTACATGGCAGATTATTTGGTTTATTGCTACCAAGTTTGTTGGTTATTATTTCTCAGGAAGAAATATTTGCTAAAAATGATATTTTTCAAAACTTTTATATAAAAATCTATCAAAATATTCAGAATGCTCCGAATCATTTTTATCTTTCAAAAATTATGTTTTCTGTTATGTAAATTGTAACTCCATAGTTTTTGACAAAATATTTAGCACATTCACCGGTATTGTGACGATATTAAAAACATACATATTATCACTAATACATAATTTCAATCAAATAAATATAGACGAAGCAAACCTAGTATGCTGTTGCTTTTCAGGATTTTTACGCCACAAAGAAAACAGGAATCGGTTTTTAAAAAACGGGAAAATTGAAAAATTCCAGAAAAGCAGGGAAATTTAAGGCTTTTATTATTATTATCATGTGAGAAAATGTTGCTTTCGGTAGAGGGTTTAGAATAATTGATGGCAACGAATAATTGAAACGAAATCGTGTAAGCAATGAATAAAGCATAAAGGGCATTATTCATCATCTTTTAATCGCATATATTTTGATTGATTGATTGGTTTCAAATCTTGGAACTTATAGCTGCTATGGCCTTTGCCCCCTAGTATCCAAAGAACGCATATATATATATATATATATATATATATATATATATATATCATGCAAGAACACGATGTTTTTTTGATTTTTTTCTGCTTTTACCAGTATTGCCTTACTATTATGTATGCTTCTTTGAAAGCAAACGCGTTTTTAAAAGTTTGATTTGCTTTTACCTGTATTACTTTATTATTATGTGTGCTTCTTTGACAGCAGATGCGTTTTTAGAAGGTCCACTTTAAACTATGACATTCATAGCTGTTATTTCATCTCAAAATTGGTCGAGCTTTAAAACTTTGTTTGCCAGGTAGAAAAATTGAAAAATAAAATTTAAAAAAAATTGTCATTATATATACCTATATAGATAGAGAAGTATCGTGATTCTTTCAAACCGTTTTAAACTGGTTAATAACTTAAATTAATTACAACAAACAATGTCTTAAAAATAATAGTGTTCTGACATGATAACTTAAAACTAGCCATCGCAAATTTTATTTTATTGTCTCCTTACAATTTTCACTATTTTTACTATGTCAGAAGTTGATGTTTGGGGAATGAGGTTTTCTGGCGTCAACAAAAATCTGTAGGCGAAAAATTTAAATTTTATTATCTGCATGAGCATCTCAAATAATAATAATAATAACCCGTTGCCATCCCATTTACAAAATCTCTAATTTAAAAAAAAATAAGTAATGACTACAATAAATAAAACCTAGAAAAAGGCCATTTTGAGCTCGTGAGTATATGAAATGAAATAAATAGGAAATGTGATATTTTTTCAAACAATCGATAAATGCTAGGCAAAAGTGTTTTTTTTTTTAATCGTTTGCAGTACTAAAAAGACTCATTCGATGAAACAATTAAAATGAATAAAAATGTAATTTAACTCGCACGAGCACTTGGTGCTTGGCCGTTCAAGAAACGATGTTCTGACATTGATACATTGAAATATGCATGGCAGATTTCATTTTGATCTTTTATTTACATTTCCCCCAGCTAAGAAAATGCCGATGTCTAAAGACTGTGAGATTAAAAGGTCGAAGTCATAACTTCTAGAAACGAGATAATATTATTCTCAATTGTGTGATACAGACACTCGTCTATTTTCTCTCCCCTTCCCATTTTTACTGTATAGATTATATTAGTTTCAATTCTCGAGACAGATACTTTTTTCCGTAAGATTCCCGAATGAGAATGACCGAAACTGTTATAACTGCGTCAAAGAATAGCATATGTTTCTTTTACGAGATTAGAAACATTTAATTTGCTGAGGTAGTTTGGTGGTGTTTAGTCTACCAAACTTGAGTTTATCGAACGGTTCGTTTATTGTCTGAAAAACTGTGGGCTTATTAAATCAATTTGTCTTGTATTCCTCGCTTTATAAGAAGATAATAAGCCTAACTAAACGCGCATTTACTAATCATGCCAAAATAGGAAAAAGTAGACTTACTGTGAAAGAAATTATAGACTAATTGGATAGCAAAACTCTAGATAATAAATGAAGATAAACTTTTTTTCGGCATGTAAATATAAGTCTTCTTTTAATATGCTATTATTTTGAAAAAAGTTTAAATTATTTCTTTCTTTCCTTGCTTTTTCACTCCTTAAAACCATATTCCATTATAATTAGCACATGGCTGTTATTCGCACATTTTCTCGTATCTTTAATATATAGTGAAGGGATTTTTCCCCAGATTTGAGTGGCAACACTGTTTATGTTTCAAAATAGTTTGGATCGTTATTTATTTTTTTTAGCTAGGATTTTTGTAACGAAATTACCTTTCTTGCACTTTAAGGTGTACATTTGGTTGTAAAAGGTGAGAACCTCTTGATGATTCGGGCACCTTCATACGAATTTGACATTATTAAAAATTGAATTAAGGTTTTTCTGCCAGAGCAGTTTGCTTCAATTTGTCTGCATGAAGTCAAAAATGTTTGGAGAAGTATTGCATTCACGACTCTAATGCCAATACTGTAAGAAATTTCTAGAATTAAAATTAAATTTAGAGAAGAATTAATAACTTTCATAATTTTAACCCTCTCTTCTTAATATTATTTAAGTTTAGGTTGGTCAAAATACTGAAAAACCCCGAGTTTCTCTTTCAAAGACAAAGAAATTCCCCTTGATAAAAACAGCAATTTTCTTAAAGAGATGATTAATAAAAGATCTCCCTTAACTAAGGGCTATTAACTCTTTGCAATCAGATGTACCTCTCAAAATAATACAACATTTTGACTTCATTAAAAAAAATTTTGATTATTAAAAATCCCTGCAGAATGGTAAGAACATTTAAATTAATTTTTCGAGTAAATTCATTTTAAACCAATTACAAATTTTTATTTTTTGGAACAATACTCAGGCCCTTGTATTAGGTAAATAATTATGCATCGAATTAATTTTCGGTTTGCAAAGGATTAAGCAAATGTATGCTCAGACATCTTTTAAGAGACTCTCAAACTTATTTGGCCGAGCTTATCTAAAGAAAAAAAGCACAGGCCTAAGTATTTCCATTTAACCAATCACGCTTAACGAAAAAGGGGAGAGCTATTTTTTCAGCGATATCCAACAGTCTCGTATTCCTGCCTGAATTTCTTTAAACAGGTGTTAGAGAGATCTTTCGATTTTCATAGAATGGACTAATCTGGACATCCCGGTTTGGGCATGGTTGTTCTTCTGTGTTCTATCTGTAAAGTGTTTGAATGTGCCCTCATAAAAAGGGGCTTTGTAATGAATGAGTAGCAAAGCTGTACTCTTGGCCCTATTTGGCACTACTTCAAAACAAAAGACCTCATCTCGATCAAAACCGCTGATGCATCAGAGGGCTTGTCCATGGCAAGTGCCATTAGAAAAAAACAACAACAAAGTGAACTAAAATAAAATTCTAGAAAATTAAAATAAACATCTCAAATGTAAAAAAAAATGATTTTTCCTGTTTTCTAACTTTAAAAGCAAGGAGAAAGAAGTAAAGTATATATTTGAATATTTTATCTTTTCTATATGCTGAAACATCAAGGTTTCGCTTGCTTTTATCTGTGGGCAACTTAACATGATTTTAGTTGAAGTTATTTTTTATGAAAGTATAAATAAACTTTCATAAAAATAAATATGGATTCTTTTTAGAATTTTGTTTCAAGAAATCCCTTACATCCTTTAATTTGAATGTGGATTTTTTTGAAAATATAAATATTACATAAGAACAAACAATAACTTGAAAGGATTATTTTAGAAAACTCTTTTGAGTATTTACCCAGTATATTTGCTTGCATAGCACATATTTAGAATTTTTTGATCACATATTATGAGTACAATCTTTATGGGTACTTACGTATTATACCGTCTTCGCCAACGGTTTAGTCACTCATTGGCGACGGATTTAAATTTGGAGATAAAGATCAACGGATTACACCATTGCTGGATTGCCATAATTGGCGCTTTAACAACTCATTGGCGACGACTTCAAATTTGGGGATAAAGTTGGACGGTATAATAAGTAAGTACCTCTTTCTGTGATCTAAAAGTGAATTATTATTATTATTATTACTATTATTATTATTATTATTTCAGCTTAATTAAAAAGAAAGGAAGCGATACAATTCCTTAGAAAATACTTAAATTTCGTGAGCAGATCTCGATCCAAATGACCTATGCTTAACAGATGAGCTTTATGTTAACAAATTTGCATTGACTATTCGACAACGGATTCTGAGATAACCACATTTCGACGTTTCCATCTTATAAAGGGTGAGACGTGGAGTGTTCAGAACATTTCCGGTATTCCCATTAACCTTGGATTTCTCCTTTTGGATATTAGTTCGATTTTTTTTTTCACATGTATTGATATTTATGACGGCATTTCAACTCAAATTTCCGTGTTGATATGACTGATTCAAGTGATAAAAAAAGTTTTCAGGAGGCCTACGATGAAAATTTTATATAATATCATTAAATATTGTGACCAAGAAGCACAAGAAAGAAAGTTATTAAATCGGTTACACATTTTTCAAACATTGCAATAGTACATTTTTCCTTCTGTATTATTAATTATGTGTAGTGTTAACGTCTCTCAAAACCAAGAGTCTTCATTGTTTAATGTAAACATCCCCTTTTTATCATTCCTTCTATCCCTATTTTGACTAATGAAACCCATCCTAACGCATGCCCAAAAGAGCGGAAGGTTTTATAATCCCTTGTTGAACAGCATACATGAATGATTCAATTTTAATTAAGTATAAATAGATTTTACTTAACATCCTATAATTAAGTATAAACGGATTGTTCTTTACCTCCTGTTCAATGGGCTGAGTAAAGTACCCAGTTTTCTTATGAACTACCATCCTTATATGATTAATTAGCCATCTTTAAAATGGTTGTTGTTGCACATTAACAAATTATGAGGCTATTATCTTCTATTCAAGGATTTATTTCAAATAACATAAGCTTATTCGAAGTTTCGTTTTGACTAAATACTATATTAAGGGAAGCTGTAACAATAATGAAATAATAAAATAATTAGATTCTACGATTCCTCTCTTTTTTAAATTGTTAATTAATTTTTTAAATCTTACATTTTGAAAGTTCTTTAGAATAAATCACAGATTATACATTTTATATTAAATGTTGTCATTCCCTCGGTCTTTTTACAACTTTTTTCCAAAGATCTTTCGATTATGGCTGTTTTATATACTTAATCATATTCCAGCAATCATAGTCGATAGGAAAATGTTTCGGAGTCACATTAGACTGTGTTCTAAAAGTCATATTTTTAATCAAAGTTTTTTAAAATCCTGTTTTTAATCGTATTTTAACAACTGTACTCAACAACAAAATATTTAAAATTCAAATTATATCGTCTTTTATCGTTTTTTAGAGGTTTTTGTGAAGGTTTGAATTATTTTCTTTAACCAGAGATTCAATTTCATCTAAGAGATCGAATTTTCACTTACCATACACAAAGACGATAACTCAATAAAATACAAAATGACCGCGTGATTGTAATGAATTTTTGACATTTTAAACCTTTTATAATCTGAAAAAAAAAAGGATGAGATTATATCTGTGAGCATGTGAACATAAAGAAAAATGCCTTGAGTTAGATGAATGGAAATTAGCATATGGGTTTTTAAGAGAAACTGTAGATCGGAAGGAATTTTCGATTAAATTCACCAGTAGAAAAGTACTCTTCTTGAAGCTATACACTATTTTCTTTCCTGTATGATAAAGCCTTAAGGTCTATATTTGTCAAGATTTCTTTAACATATACACAATAATCAAGAAAAAGGATGATGTCAGCCATATTTAAAGTTATTGGGGGGGTATGCCTGTTGTAACTAAGGGAATTGCTGTACTGAGAGTCTAACTAAGGCAAGAGGAAACGGGGTAGTTGCCCCAGATTCCCACATCACCCAGGTAGGACACCCTGTAGCATAATATTGTACAATATTTTGCGATATTGTATGATATTAAACAATAATCCAAAATATTAAAACAAATATTGCGAATATTAATCAATATTGGCACATTTTATGTGTGCTACTAGGGCAGGAGTGGTGGATCGAATTTAAAGTTTACGTAACGTTTCCTTTTTAAATGACCTTTTTTAAAACTAAATATCGGTAAGCATACTGATATACTGATAAATGTAATGCTTCGAGTTAAAACTAAGAGTGTTTTTAGTTTTAAATTTAAAAAGCATTTTGCATTGCATGAAAAATACTATAGACAAGTTCTATTCACGGTTCTTCATTACTGAATTAATGAAGCCGAAGGGGGGGGGCAAAAAACTTTTTGCTCCAGATTCCAATTAGGTTATGTTGGCCCTGGCCCTGTCTGTACTGAGTTATAGTTTCTATGCATTCGCGCTGCCATTCCGTCTAATACATCATTCCGTAAATACATTGATTTATATGCAATTTATATGATGGATAGAACTGAAAAATAAATTGTCTTCTGTTAATGCAGAAATAAGAATAAAAATTTCCATATAAACAAACAGACTTCATTGAATAGCTTAATCCTTTTTAAAAATCGGACGCAATTTCCTTTCGAATACATGTTCTTAAAAATACTAAAATCAACTAATGCTGGATTCCTGCATACATTGGAATTCTGAGGAAAGAAAACGCGAATAAGCAGCGAAAACTTCAAAAACAATCGGGAAACATTTGGGCCTTAAATTGACGCTTTCCCATTAAGGAATATGACAAATTGTCTGCGGCAGACAAACAATAACAAAATACTGCCTTTAATGAAAGGCTTTAGTAACATCATTTCTAGGAAACAAGGCTTAGAGTAGAGCACGCGTTTTTGACTCACCGACACCCAAGTAGCACATCCTGTTGCATAATATTGTACAATATTATATGATATGAAACAATATTCCACAATATTAAATAATATTGCGAATATTGATCAATATTGTACAGTATTTGTGTGCTACTAGGGAACTTTCTATACTCGAAACTCCTATATCTAGCATATGCAATTGCATTTTAAACATTAAGTATATTTTATGTTCGTATAAACATTTTTTTTTAATTCAAAGAGCCCATTTTGGTGAGAGAATCTTTGGTTTCATTCATTTAATTGGGACCAATTCTAATGACAATTTTTCTTCCTTCCTTAATGAAATTCAACTTTTTAAAATGGTTTAATTTTAACGAACTTTTAAAAAAAAATGTGATCTAAAAAAATAACTAACCATTGGTGCAGTTAAGCTAAACTGCCTTTTCTGTCATTAGATCAAACCAAACCAAATTTTACCGAATAGCAATTTCCTTAATAATTTAAAGTAAACTTATAATTAATTAAAAAGTTGGTTTTATATACTTTGAACAGTAATTTATAAATATCAGTCAGGATTATTTGCTGTAACAACCCCATGCCAAGTTTCATATTTATAACTCATTGCATTTTTGAGCTTCCATAATTTTTTATGATAATTTAATTTAAATTTAACATAAAAGATTGATTCAATTTTGAAAGTTTTGAATTGCATATTAATTTACCATTTACAGCAAAGGATATTAAACCTTTTACATCTGCTCCTGATTTTTCAAGGTAGCATTCACCGTTGTACAATATTGTGGGATATTATATGATATTAATCAATAGTCTTCAGTATTATACAATATTATGTATATTTATCAATGTCATATAATATTGCACAATACTGTTACAAAAGAATCATGTAACTCTGATTTGTTGCTAATGGCTGAATACGTACTGGAGATATAAGTCTACAGCATTTATAATTATTTAATTTCATTGTTGTTTTTTTAATAATATCTTGTATTTTTTAAAATTATGAGTTCGACTTTTAAAGGCAAACAAAATCTCTTGTTTTCTCATCTTAGAGCTACAATTCTAATGTCAAATTTATTTCCTTTAGAAGCTAGAAAGATGGTGATCTTTATACTGCAAGCAAAAATTTCTAATCTGTACACACATTATCCATCGTTAGTACAGCATGGAAAGCGTGGCTTTGAGAAATAGCAGATTACAAGGTAATTTTCGTTATTTATTCCCTTTTTCTAACTAACCAAGTATCCTTTCATTCGTTAAATCCTTTGAATGCCTTTAAGTCTCATGATTTAACTTCCTATTGCAAAATGCTCCTTTGATTGACACAAAAGTTATCTCCAATCTTTATTTCCCTCACCGAGTGGATGTAAACCTTATTTCTATATCATCACGTAGTTTACCTTTACATTAAATAACCCTTCATGTGCAAGTATTCTAAAAACTTACAAGAAATCCATTGCATTGAATATTGTGTTAAGATTTTTTTTGGAAACATTCGCCTTGAGTTGCTTTCTTCCCATAGAATAATTTTAGCAATCAACCACAGAGATACAATATTAGGCACAGCATATCTTGTTGCCTAATATTGTATAATATTGTACAATGTTATATGATATTAAACGATATTCCACAATATTAAACTATATTGAGAATATTGATCAATATTGTACAATATTTGTGTGCTACTTTAGGAGTGATCTTCCCGAAAATTTCTCACAATTCACCTTATAAAGATATTACCTTTCTCCCACTCTTTAGCTTAAAATTGTGGACCTTAATAAAGTCCATCTTGAGAGCACAAATTTTTATTGTTAGAGTGCCTTGCATGATGAATTTGTGCTATGTAGTATAGTGAAGAGTATATATTTGTATTTGAACGGCATTTTTTTAAAAAAATTCAAACTTGGACATAGAACTATAATTGTAGTAACCGGATAATAAAACGAGTTTTATTTATTTAAATGGTTTCATTTTTGAGTTATCGTTTTTATCATACACGAGAATATGCAACCAAATGGTCAACTTTTTGACAGATTTCAAAACTTTATATTAAAAAATATGCATATTAAATACTAAAACTATGGACTGAATTTTATTTATCCAAATTTTTTCAAAAAAATTATTGTGTTTATTTGCATACGAAAATATGGACAGTTAGAAAATTAATCCCTTAACGAATTCGGTTTAACCTTTGATACAAATACACACTTCAGATGTTAAAAATCTTAGTACTGAATTTTATTCAATTAGCTTTTTGCGTTTTGTAATTATCCCTTATATTAAGATAATTAGATAAACACATTCTGTGATTGGAAGCAATTTAAAATTTGGTAAGAACCTATAAATTTGGAATAAAAGTAATATTATAGAATATTTCTCACAATATTGAAATAGTGGAATATATAAGCCTTTTATCAGTGAATTGTTTTAAGATTTATTTCTTAATATTTTATCATAATTTTGTTCAATTTTACACAGTTCTGAGTAATATATTATACATTGCTAAATAATATTACATAATAGTGAAAGTCCGAAATTTATCTATTGCAGAGAAAAATAAAATAAAAAGGGGACTTAATACATCCGTAAAGCATCCATTGATCATTCTATTGCTCCTGTCATTCCTCTTGTCACATCATTAGCAATTTACTTTCAATTTCGAACCCATCTCTATAGTTACTAGAACATCATCTTATTTGATGGAGAACATTATTAACAAGTTCTGTGAATAGCGGATAGATCTTGGTAGCGGAGATTCACTAAAGGAGTTCTGTTTCGTATGAATCATTAGCAACCTACTTAGAGTTTCGAACCCAGCTCTATAGTTGCTGGAATAGCATCTTATTTGATAGAGAACTCTATCAACAAGTTTTTGGAATAGCAGATAGATCTTGGGAGTGGAGTTTCACAAAAGGAGTTCTAGTTTGGAAGAAATATCGTAGAAGTAGGGTATTTAGTTTAATATAATATTTTCAATTAACTAATCATTTTCAGTTTATAGTTAATAATGTAATTTAAATATAAGAGAAGAGAAGAGTAAAATAATTAGAATTTGTTTATGATTATTTTAGAACATTAGGTTAAAAGTATTTGTTTTAAAACTATGATTTTTTATGATTTTGTTTAGTTTGTCAACTGTTTTTTTATTTTGAGTTAATGCACATGCAAAAAGTCGAAACATTAATTAAGAGGTGAAATTTTCTATATGAATCTTAGGTTACTCAATGTATACACTTGATAGGTTGACTAAAGAAGGTAATTTTGAGAATAAATATGATGATCCTTTCATACATAGATAATCAAACCTATAATTTGAAAAGGTAACTAATTTCACAAAATTTTATGCTATTATTGTCTGACTAGGAGGAGCACTTACTCAATCTTCTATTTTATTTATGGCGTCCATTTATATATATATGATTTCAGAAAGAAAGAGAGATATAGAGAGAAGATTTTTTGCATTAATAAACCACAAATAGAATGAATTATTCTTAATAATATTTGATTTTGATACTAATATGAGAATTAATAAATTTGTGATGCATTATTCTTCCATTTCCACTTTTGAATAGGAACATCAATTTTGAGTTTAATTTCTCTTTTTTCTTTACTTCTACGATATAAAAAAATTTCCAAAAGAAAAGAGCCGTACTTCACTTCTTGATTGTAAATCTAAACCCGAAGAATATCTTAAATTTTGTATAGTCTATTACAGAAAAGAGATTTTTTGATATAGTCATTATGAATGATTTTTTCTATTAATTTCACCTCTTGCAGAAAGCATTTCATAAATATTACTCCTGATTTAAGTTTATCAGCTTTTTAAAATAACTTAATAAAATATTTCGGTATTTACAAATCGTATTTCAGGGTTAAAGAGGCGAAACTAGATGTGCACAGAATGCAGAGAACAAATTTGAAGAGATAATAGAGATAAACAACTAGAGAAACCTTATTTACCGAAAAGTGAAATCGTTATATTCTTATTGAAGAGGGCGCTGCAGTAAGTCCGTGATGCATTTTTACTGCTGGACAATTGAAAATTAAAGAAAGGAACATTATTAAATATATTCAAATAGTATAAAAAGAATATACAAATGAATTTTTATAGAAAATTATTTAATATTTTGGTATTAAATATTATTGTGTGGTTCATTTCAGGATAAAAAGCACATATCGAAACTGCCACGCATTAAATTCATTCTCACGAAGAATTGATGTTCAAGGAAATCGAAAACAAGAAGGGGGAAAAGAAAATTCGATACAATTCAATTTAATGATTTTTTTAAAAACTGGAGGAATGTATTTTTTAAAATAAAATTTTAATTAAAAGATATCGACAAAGAAATTTTAACTCCTATTTTTTTTATTGAAATTGATTATTAGAAATTATAATTAGAGTTCAAAAGAATTTAAATAAGTTTAGATAAATTTTTGAACTCCACAAAACAATTAAATTACTAGAAATTTCTCACTTTCTGTGAATAGTGAAGGCGTGACTAAGGTGTGTCAACTATATTATCCAATAAAAAACGAATTCTAAAAACTTCGTTAAAAATGCGAGATCTTCCTTATATAAATACATTTTGAAAATTTCTATGCTTTGAATTCTCAGTTAAATAAAAAATTCGGGTATTTAAAATATATGGAAAAGAATTAAAAAAAGAATTATTTTTTTAAAAAAAATTACAAAAATATATTTTGCTATATTTATAACAGTGTTTTAAATGCTAGTTCATTTACGCTTTTTAGTTTCACATTTCGAGATTATGAGGATTCTTTATAATAAATTAAGATTAGTTTTGTTTTCCATTTATTTTTTCCAAGAAAAAAAATCATGTTGTAATCTAAGTCCCTACTATTTTAACTCAGCTTGAAATTATATGAGGAAGATTGCAATGGAAACTGCAAAAATAATCAATATAAATTTAAAAAATTAAATATTGATTGCTATAAATCATTTCGAAACCTAGAGAAGCAAGATTTCAGTTTTGGGTTTGAATATTCTTCAAAATTACTACTTGACGCGCTTTAACGGATCGCTACGCATGCGCGTACGTCGCGAGGTATATGCCCTGAACGAAAACAAACAGTACGCTGAGAATAAGGGATATTCCGAATGGTGTTATAAATTTATTGTGAATGTCACCGGTGGTTTAACACAACGATTGGAATATAGGAGTCATCTGGGAATATGAAGCGGCGAAATGCCGAATGTGGAAAAATCAGAAGGCCAGTGAAAAGAACTAAAATAGCAGAAGGTATTTATGGAAGGTAAGCGCTGCTTGTAGGCCTAGTCTTCTGTACGAATGATCTAACTGCTTTACTTTCGCGGGTTTATACGTCAACATGGCTGACTAGCTTAATTCAAAATTATTATTCAAAATATACACATTTCATGATTTTAATTAGAATATTTGTACATATTCAGTATTTCCGTACGTCAAAAGCCTGATATATTGGTTTTACTTTATCGGTTTCGTACGCGCGCTCAAGACCGCTGTTTACTACCACATGTTATACTACTCGCGTAAGACGTGCTTGCGGCATTTAAATTACTATCACCTTTTAAAGGTGTTCAGTGACCATTCACGTATTAAATGGCTATAGTATGATTACTACAATGCTCTTCATGTTATGTTCATATATATGAAATTACAGTTTTTTTTGTTTTTTTTTAAAAGGGGGGAATTGATAAATTTGAATTTTGTTTATATTTTTCTTCACATTCAGCCTTAATTCCTCTTTGTTTTGTTTTATTTTTTTCTTCTAATTTTTCTGAAATAAACTGCATACTATAATATTTAGAGTGTGGGTAAAATTTACTTCTCAAATAAGTAAATAGCCATTGTAATGTTAAAATCAGCTATTAAATATTTCATTAACATATGAATAAAATTTTGTATTTATAATAAAATATTAGTTTTTGCTAATAAAATAAGTTAAAATAAAATAAAATACCACACTAATTCACTAACAGCACTAGATTTTTTAAATCAATGTAAGCATTATGTTTAGAATTTAATATAATTTTATTGTTGTTTATTTCCATTCATTTATATTTATGAGTTTCAAATTTTCTATTCTTTCTTTCAGTTATGATCTTAAGTAGTTACAATATTAATACAGATTAATTTCAAAAGTATTAAGCTTGATATTCTATAACTTCTCTTTTGTAAAATAAACATTATGTTAAGTGAAATTTAAAAAATTAAATAGATATTAAATTGTAAAAACTTTTAAAAACTGATGGCTGAATTTAATTTTAAATTTATGAATAATTATAAGCATTATTTTTACTTACAAAGTTTATCATTGACCTTTACAAATTTTAAGCTTTTTTTTTGTATATAATATGCTTTTATAGTTGTTTTCAGTATTTTTTTTATTCTAAAAAGTATATTTAAAGTACATTCCTGCTAAGTAAAATCAAATTTTTTGTTAAATTTGATATTAATTTTTTAAAAATAGATTTTTTTAATTTAATATTTTACTATATGTAAGCAATTAGTTACTATTAGTATTTTTAAAACCAATTGAAGTAAAAATTAAATTAAAACAATTTGTTGGCATCTTGATAATTTAAAAATGTCAGCATTGCTTTTTTTTTTTTTTTTTTACTTTGGAGATGGAGAATGAATATTGTTGAATATTCAAATTCTTGAATTTGCTCCAATTGTGAAAGGTTCTTTAGAAGCAGTTATAACAAATATTATGTAGAAATACATAGATAATTCTAGAAATATTTAATGTTTCTATAAATATTAAAAAATTTTGATGCTCATTTTAGATTTTATGATGTATTTTTTTGTAACAAAAAAGGTTTTTCTGTTATTTGTCAAAAATTCTAGCTTTTCTTTCTATTTATATCAAGCTAAATTAAGGTTAATGAAATGCAACTTTGAAACAATTAAATTTTTAGGAAATCTAAATAATACTAATAATAATAATTTGGCTTAGATTTTTTATGACTTGTCTACTATACTTGTAGCAAGGAGACAAAAATTAATTTGCCATTATTCTTTATCAGTTATTTTGGTATAAGCCATGTAACATCTTGTTTGTCGCATTTTTTCTTTTGCGGGGAAATTACTGCATGAAAAATTATTTAATTTTGCCTATAATATCTATAAACATTGTATGTATATATACATGTCTTGTCTATATATAAATATACATTTCTGGTATTAAATATAAACTTTCATGATTTTAAATTAAATTTCATGGTTTGATTTGTTGCAACAATTGTTTTTTTTCTCTCTAAATTAGATATTTTCGCTTTTGTGTTAATATATTAATTTCTTAAATTAAAAATATTTTATCTAGTGTATAGTTGCAGTTTTATTGTTTTGACACCTGTCATTTGAAATAATTGTGAGCATTCTCCTTTAAGTTAATTACATAATTAATTGCAAATTGAAACTAATTTTTTTTCATTGTATTACGTTCTGAAAGTAAATATAAATGTAATCTGGTAAGATGTAAATTTGTTGAAATAAATTCATAATATGAATTTAAAAAGCTATTTCTTTAATCTTTCATACAACCTGGCATTTTAGTATATTGATGTTTATAATGAGATAAAAACTCATTTAAAAATTATAATTTGAATTACTGGAATCCAAAGAACATTCCATCCTTGTAGCTTTTAAAAAATGTGAAAACAAAATTAGAATTTAGTATTTTAAAACTAAATACAAAGAATGAAAAACTTGCACCTTCTCAATTAGTTAAATTACTAGATGGGAAAAGTGAAATTAATATGGAAACTCCTTTACAATATACATTATAAAGTAAATATTTTAAATAATTTGCTTGCTGGCATCATAATCCATCATATGCATTTTATTTATGATTTTATTATATTACATGAAGTATTGATAATTAACTACATACCTTATATTTGTTACATTTCTTATATACATTTGATGTTTGCATAAAAAGATTTCTTTCTTTTGTATGGTTAAATACTAAGCAAAATTCAGTTATTTATATTAAATTAGATAATTCAGTTATTTATATTAATTTGCTTGCAAAACCTTAAGTTTTTCAATATTTTATTTGTAATTCTTATATGACTAACTCCTGTTGTATGAAAGATTTTCTAATTTTTAATAAAATATTATAGCCTATTATTGAATTGTTCTAGATAATTTGTTATTTTCTTCTTAATATCAAGCCTTAAAGAATACAGAATAAAAAAAAATTTCTGATAATAAATTATTTAAAAGGAAATATTTAAACTCCTTATATTAAACACTTCTTGATATGAAGGGAAGAAAGGTTTTATGGTTAAGTACACTTATCCAAATTTATTACAAGATATTAGATTCGTTAATTGTGGGCTAAATTATTTTGCTCTCCTAGTGGTCTAGCTTCTGCTTACTTCAGATTAATTAATTCGTTATTGTTATAATTTTTTGAAAATAAATTTGTAAAATATCTTTCGAGCAAATGTCAACCATTTAAATATATATGAAAAATTGGTTGGTTTATCAAAAATGTTATTTTCTAGAGTTAAAAATTATTAAACGAAAAACTGACCCCCAAATCTACTTTGAAATTATATTTTATTATTGATCAAACTTCAACAATAAAAAGACATTTCTTGCTATTTAATTCAGACATTTCATTTTATGAACTGTTATAGGATTGAAAGATTGAGTTGAGTTGACCTTATATGGAAGTGATTCAGATTCTTCATTGGATAAGCATACATTGCTCTATATACTATTTTTGCTTATCATTAATTAAAAAATTTAATAAAATAATTTTGAGCTGATGATTTTTTTTTTTGAAAATGAAAAGAAACAAAGCTATAACCATTTTTTTTTTTTTTAAATATTAGTCTGCAAAATATGTTTGTGTTGTCATGCTAATAATATCAGTTTAGAGAATTGAAAGTGTTTTTTTATTACAATTGTGTTTAGTTAAAGAAAAATTTAAAAAATTTAGTTTTTGCTAAAATTAAAAAAGAAAAATGGTTCCATTGCATTTAAAAATATATATCTAAAAATGAAATTATTTATGTTTTAACCACATATAGTCTATTTTAAAGTTTGCAGAATTTGAAATACAGCTGCATGACAATTGTCATTTAGAATGTCTTCTGGCATCTTTTTTTTAACATTATATTTTAGTATGACATTTGTTGGGTTTGCTCTTGCAAGATGTATAACAAATTCAAAAAGTAAATTAATATGTCTAATTTAACATGAATTATCTAATCATGAGTTTATTGCATTTTAACTTCAAGTCACATTTCATCATATGTTTCATTTTTGTAGAATAATAAATTAATTGATGAATCATGTTGATTATGCATGGAAAATGCTGAAATAAGAAGCATTTAAACCTTACGACTGTTTAACATTTATAATTATGGAGTGTCAAAGACAAATATGAAGTTTAAGAGAAATTAATTGCTCATAAATCTAAATTTTAACCAACTTGAGCATAATTTTCAGATAAACAAATCTACATAATAGTTTGACCTTATTAGAATGCAAATATCAGTTTAATAATTTAACTCTGATTACATTGGTAAATCTTTGTAAGGTGGATTTCCTGAAGTTAATTTTTTTTCCTCATTTTATGGAGTAAAAGTTACTATTGCACATTCTTCTTATCTGTTTGCTGATAGTAAATTAAATTTTTGGTAGTATGAATGAATGAATTGCTGATATAAAAAGCATGGTAAAATAAATGTTTGAAGGCATTATCTTTATATTTCAGGAAAAATAATTTTTATACCATTTTATTCATTGTTAGATGAATAATTTTTATAAAACTCTTAAACTACATGTAAATAAATGTACTGACTTTTTTTCCTTTATGTTTCTTTTTCATTTGTTCTTTTAGATACAATATGCTTTATTGAATGGTATCTTTTTTTATAAAAGGTGGTGTCATTCAATCTAATTGTGTTTTTATTTCTGAATGCTGTCCCTTACCTTATGAAATTAATATTTTACTCAGAAGTTTTTTGTGAAATATATAATTGTTCCTAATTATAAACGTTAAAATTTTTTTAAGAATTCACTTGCTTACTATACAGGTGGAAGTTTATAATTTATAAATTAATTTTAATCTTTTTTTTTTCTTTCTTGCATCCAGTATTGTGAACATGTAAGTGACTTGTCTTTTAATTTTTTAAAAAAACTTTATATAATTTGTTGAAAAAAAGTAATTTTTATATTTTTGTTCGGCAACATTTTAATCATATAAATATATAAACTGAGCTCTTGATCATTATATTATGGTTTAATTATTGAGAAAGTAGATCATACTTTTTTTCCCAACTTAATTGGATTTGTATGACACATAGGTAAAATAAATCTGATTCTGCGGGAATGATTAATTAGACAGTATTGATATTGAAAAACAATAATATGAATTTAAATTCTATTAGAGATATAAACATTAGGAACAGGCATGTGAAAGCTGTGAAATACTATCTGCAATTTTTCTTATTTTGCACGTATTAAAATCTATCTTGATTGAATAATCTTATTCTAGTGAGAAAGTTTTGTAAATGCCACTAATTTTTTTTCATTAAATAATCAAATTTTCTCAAAATATAATTGCTTACCTACCTAATAATCAATTAAAAAAATAATTGTATGGACGAATATTTGATTTACTAAAATCCTTTTTTATATACAATTTACTTATTTCATATTCTCAGATTTGTTTGATAACAATTGCTAAATAATAGTTTTCCAAATTTATTTGGACACAAATTCATTTAATTTCTGCTGTAATAACATTTTTTCACAATTTCATTTGTGAAAACTTAGTCTGTTTTAATTTGTAAAAGTTAACTACTTTTGTTCCTTTTTTAAGTATATTTTCTCTAAAAGTAATGAGATTTTAATTTACTTAAACATGATTTTTTTTTAATCATGTGAGAGAACGTGATGTTGTTTTGGCTACGGAGTTTTGTGACGTCTCCAAAAGAAAAGAAAAAAATGTAGGCAATTGATTGTTTTGTAAATATAATCTAAAAGATAATCTGTTAAATATAATCTTTTTATAGACATTTAGCAGACGGTTCCTTTTCAGACATTTTATAACCGCTATAATTTTTATTTTAATTAAAATAAAAGCAAACGATTTTTTCTTTAATAAACATATATTTTATTAATTTTTTCCATCTCAAAATCAGTCGAGCTTCAGAACTGTGCCAGCTATAAAAATTGAAAATGAAAGTTATTTATAAAAAAAGAGAGTGGGGGGGGGATTGAGACCGATAGAAAAGCCTCGTGATTGTTTCAAATGGTTTAAACTGGTTAATGACTTAATTAATTAAGACAAATTATGACTTAAAAATTATAATGTTCTCGCATGATAATTTGAAATTTCAGATCGTAGACTTTTTTTTCTGTGTATTAAAGTTTCCTTAGCTGTAATTACCGTGCCATTTTTAAAACTTTATTTGGATCATAATTTTAGCATTCTACTTTAGATATTTTTTCTATATTTTTTGATTGGTTTCCTTTGAAATTTCGGAATTAAAAAAATTGAACTATATTTTAAATTGCATTTCACATATGAAACAAATCAAAAAGGCGTGCTTGAAGTTTCTAAACGGAGCATTCGAAGATCGAAATATGTCGCCCACGTTACTAGGATTCGCCCACATCTCTTTACCAAGCGCACGATTATTGAAATAAGGCAGAATAGCACGCTTAAAAAACCATTTTCTTGTAATGATCATTTTATACCAAATTACTAAATGAAGATTATAAAGATATATCTGACAGACTGAATGCAGGAAAAGGTGCTATTTTAGATTTCAATCAGAGTATCAATGTGATCGAATTGAATAAACCTTCCGTTACATAAAAAATTAACACATCTTTCGTCCATCCGAAAATCTGAGTAATTTTGGATACGTGCCAAGCTCTTGCAAAACGCAACAATACTATTTTTAAATTCGTAATAGTAATTCGCTACGTGTTTTCTATAATTATGCAAACAGCTGTTCTCACTTGAATATGAGTACCGACAGTTGCAATATGTAATATTTAGTTAACCGAGGAACATATTCTTTTTAGTAATGCTTGATTGATAATTTGATAATCGTTCGTAATTTGGTTTAATTTTCTATTTGTTAATTTTATTTCTGCTTTTCTATATATTTTTTTGTTTTTTGGAATTACAAATCATAATTCGTCTCTAACGGATTTATCAGAATTGGTTATTTGTTCTTTAATATTCACCTCCAAAGTTAGCGATATATTAAATTCCTTCGTATTTTTCTTTTTGCTTTTGATTTGCACGATTGCAAATCGGAACCTTAAAAAAATGGAATTTATTAAAAACCAAATGTTAGAAAGAAAATTATTGCAAAAATTTCCAGAAATTGCAGATCAAAACCTGTTTTTGTAATGAAAATTTATTAATAACCAAATGTTAGAAGTAAATTATGGTGAAAATTTTCAGAAAGGATTATTACTTGAATAGTCCTTTCTGAATAATCTTAGAATGATCCTTGAATTTATAAAGAAATTTTGCAAGAACTTAAAAAGAAAACTTGTTATGTAGAAAAAAATATTCTTAAAAAAAAATAATCCAACAACTTTGATTATAGTTATGCTAGCCACGTACTTTCTTTTATTATCCGACTATGTAACATGCATTTGTAAACATAAATTTAAATGTAAATTGACTTTTTTTTTTGTTGCTGTTAAAAAAAATTGGTACAATTTTTTTTTATTTAGTCTCTGTATCAATTAGAAGCCAAGCTATAGCAAACTATTGACATGTAAGTGATGCTTATTTATATAAAAGCACTTGAAGTTTCATTTTCTTAAGGAAGAGTTTTTTCACAATTCTTCTGTGCTAGTATATTGTCATATTTCAATAAATAAATAATTAAAAAAAATAATGAAATGTATAATTAATGCTCAGTATATTATGAACTACTTAATTGATGTTGAATGCTCTAAACGTGGACTTTTGATTGTTTAATGTAAATATTGTTGAAAAAAGTTTCAAATTTTCATATATTACTGACTAACACTTTATTTTTGGAAATATAATTCTTAGATAATAGTTAATTGCTCTCTAAGATGTATTACTCATACGGTATTCGAGATAAAAATGAAATTTTTTTTTCTAGATTATTCTAGAGAAAAAACTAGGATTATTCCTAGTGTTTATAAATAAATCCTAAATGTGCCTTTTTTCTAAAAGCTTCTAACTTACTCGGATGCCTTAAGAAAATTTGATTTTATATTTTCTCGTGCGAAAGTGACATTTGAGACATAAATCAATGACAGCACTACTGTGCGTTTTCAGACTTCATAAAGTTTAACAAGATCTCCTTGAAATTAAATTTCTTAGAATATAAATATTTAGTGATTGGAATAAAGCTTTAAAAAAGTAACAATCTCAACTATTTTGAAAGGCATTAGGAATCTTTTTCAGGACTATTTATCACATGTAAGTCTTAGCTATCATTTAATGGTAACTCTTACATATACTTTTTCGAAAAACTACATTTCTTAATGAGAAATGCTGCAAATGAATTTCATATTTATTTTTTGTTTGTTATTTAACATTTTTGATTCATAGCATCAATGATTAAAAAATGTGAATTTTTTAATTTTTTTTATCTGGTATTATTGTTTTTTTTTCTTTATTGAATTCATACGTTGTGTTTCCTCGAAAATACTTACAAGATTGTTAGTCTCTCTCATATTTTTCCGGATTTTTTTTTTTTGAATGAAAAAAAAATACTTCGATTTCTTCAGTTTTTATTCCGGAAAGTTCCGAGAAATATTCATTAGTTTTCTGCCCACAAAGTTCTGTTGGGAATGTTTTTACGTTTAATGTTTTAAAACTTAGTTATTTGATTTTTTTACTATTATTTTGGAAAGATAAAAATTTTAAATTTCAAAATGAAATTTTGTAAATTTTTATTCTTTTTTGTAAATAATTTTTTTTAATAAGTTCTAACTGCTTTGCATCATTTGTGCTATATAACTTGAAATAGCGCTAACCATTAATTCGTTTCGTTTATCAAAATTTGTGTAATTATTCTTACCATTTTGAAGCAACAATATTTTAGTGAATTATATTTTTTTGTCTGAAAAATAATTAAAATTATTTTGGTTCAGCTTTGAAACTGAAGAAGTTGGAATCCATAATTCCATCATTAACCGTTATATAATTTAATGTGAATGCCTATCAATATGCATTATTTTTGCACGATGATAGTAATAAAAATGTTCTGTATGTTATTACTATGCCTGTATGTAGATATTTATTTATTTATTTATAAATAATCAGCTGGTGTTTGGGTATTGGTGCAATTATAAGTCGAGGGATACGCGTCAAGATTGAGAAACGTTGTACTATTCGGATGAACAGAAATGGATTTTAACGGCTTTTAAAAAAATTCTTATCGGTACAGAAAACTTCGATTGTCTTCCATTATATCCCTTATTGTTCTTAGTAACTGTTATTGATAACTGTTGATAAAAATTGAACAACGATATGAGCATTTATTTTCTTTAGAGAAACACTTTTTTTAGTTGAAGCTTTTTATTTTTATTTTTTTGTTACTAAGATTAAATTGTGCGAAAATTTATCTTTGCTAAAAGAATTGAAAATATATTTAATTTGAAACTGATCGATTGAAAATAAACAATTCTTTGATAAACAACTGTATTGATTTATTTCTATAAATAGATGCGAGCTGATCCGTTTATAATTTAATCACCAAATTGTAGATATGTGTCCAGTTTTGAAACAAAATTTTGAAATGTTTGTTGTCAAGAACATATGTACAAGTTGACTCAAAAATTCATTAAACTAGATAAATAAAATTTTATATCTAATCTTGTTATTAAAATTACGAAGTTTTAATTCCGTTCGATCAGAGAAAAAGGCTCTTATGTGTATGCATCCTCTTCACTAGGTTATGAAGCTTAATCAAAAATAAGGATGTCATATGATAGTTGAATATTTTCTCGGTTTTTAATTGCTAATCATTACACTAACTTTATGACATAGTTGAATTTCATTTTATCGCATATCTGTTAATGCAACAAAAATATTTTGTAGTCAAGACTTGATTATCTATGATTTTCTCGCATATAATAATAAAAAACTAGTAATATGGTAAAAAAAAAAAGTAACGAATTGTCGGAAAATTCGACTGAGAGTTTTGAAAACATGTCTATGCTTCTTTTGTGTATTTATTTATGAGAATAAAATCACAGTAACTTGTAAATGCTGTAAGCTAGACGGATGAAATTTTTGTGGTTTAAACGTCATCATTGTAGATTTAAGATCAACTTGGTTACTTCTTTATAATTGAGCATGTATAATTGAGGGGAATATTCCCTTTTTTTTCAATTCCTACTATTAGTTCATATTCTCCCTATATATATATATATATATATATATATATATATAAATAAAATCTTGTTCAAATTTTCAATCGTTAATAAAATACTTTTTTTTACACCCACTCAAGTTCTAGTAAATTTTTTAAAACTTGTAGTGGATGACATTTGATGTTAATACAGCTTTTTCAAATATTAATTAATTCATTAAATTTAATTAATTTTTAAATAAAGTTTTAGCAGTTTTTAAATGAAAATTGAAATCAACAGACACTAGTTCGATCGATAAAATGCGAGGATTTCAGTATTTTTCCTGAAGGTGAAGAATGCGAGTTCAATTCTTGTGAAAATCAATCATTTTTTGATAAATTATTTATATTAATTGTAATTATTTAATAAAAAGAAACTAAAATAAAAATTTTCCTTGTTGGCCTAAGTAGGAATTGACTTTTTTTACATGTTTGTTTGATATACATGTGTGTGTTTAAATTCAACTTTTTTCAAAATTTGTATTGGATGTTTTTCAATTTAAAATTATTTGAAGTTTTTCCCCCTCTTTATCGTTAAAGCATATTATTCCAGGAAAAGCAAATAAAAAAATCTTTTCAGTATTCTATCTCCATACGATTTTTTTTCTCTAAATTTAAAATTTTTTTAAAAATGTTTTTTAATGATACTTTTTATTGCTGTAGTTAATGGAATTTTTATTCATACACATTGTGATAATATTAAATTCATTTCTCTGAGTATGTTTTCACTTTTGTCTAAGGCGTAAATATAGGAGTGAAATTTATATATGAAGCTTAAAAAATTAAGGATTTGATGTTTCGAAGTAGAGGCTCGAATCTGTATTACCCCCCCTCCACCTTTAATTTTACAGATCATTTCATTAAAAAATGCTATACATTATTTTTAGGAAAAGTTTCGTTCGCATAATGGAAATAATGGATAAAATTATTTTTCATTTTTTAGATGTTTCAAAAAGCACGCCTGATAATTTTTATTGAAATAGTTTGTGCAGATTTTTCCAGAGTTAAAATTAATTTGGATATGTTGTGTGAATATTAAAACTAATATACCAATATTAAAAGTAGCAAATTGTGAAGATAAAATATGAATTTGAGAATTCGAAGTACTCTCTTATCGCGGGATGTAAAAGTGTTTATAAAATTATTGTTTTACAGAAATTATTTTTTATAATAAGTGAGAATTACAATTCCAAGTGGCATGGTATTCATTCTGTTTTGTATTGGTCATATGAAATTAATCATAATTTCCTTTATGTGCTTTCTTTGTCCTGTATAATTTAATCATGTTTGGAGGTGACTGATTATATGCCAGAAATTCTATCGGATTATGTTCGAACGACCTCGATATGGCCGTTACGGTCAAGAGCCTTAGCCCCCCCCCCCGCCACTTTTGTACCGTTGTTTTATTGATCGATTTTTTGAGTAACTATTGGGTAAAAGCTTGTCTTCTCGGTCCTATGTAAAGAAACAGCTATTTGCTTTTTCGGCTCGATTTTTTTTCTCCTTCGGATGGAGCTTTTGTGTTATGATCAGATATAAAATGAAGCCAAAATTGTTCTTTGCTTTAATTTGAATAAGGAATTTGCATTTAATGAAGTCTCATCGGTCAATTTCAAAGCTTCATGATTAAGAAAAGTCATTCAATGTATGTTTTAAGTTGTCATAAGAATGGGGGAAAATAAAACCAAGCTGATTAAAGGCTTATTTATTTTATTACTAAACTATGAAAAAAAATATATTATCTAGTTTTCTACTTGTTTGTTTTAAACAGATTTTTCATAAAATGCTTTGTAAAAACTGTAATATTTTATTTATAAGATTGTTCTGAAAATGTTATTTCCGTTGCATTATTTCAAATGCTGTTAACATTTCTTTGGAAGTTTTTTGTTTAATAACCTCTGAATTACTTACTGATTTTTCTTTATTACTTTTAATAACCCATTTACTATTTCCTGTGTTCTATATGATATTCACGTACCACAAAGCCTTTTATTAACGAGGAGAAAATATGCTGAAGTTCGGTAAATTTTGTTGGACAAACAACAAGGAACACACACACACACACACACACACACACACACACACACACACACACACTTACCATGCAATATATTTGCTTGCATTAATTTTTTTTAAGAATACGAGTAATATGCTAAATGTGATACATTGAGAAATGGTGGAATACTAATAAGTTTTAATTTGTGACTCACGTAAGAAAATATTAGAGTTCGAAAATCTTTCGCAGGGCTGTTGTTGCAGATCCAACTTTTGTAAGAAGATGTTGCTCAGAAAATCATTTTTATCTTAGAACTCTTTTGAAAATGTAGAATGTTTGTTTTTATTTCAGTTTGTCATTGGATGTTATAATTTTATCCAATCATTAATTTCTGTAAAAAAATTCGAAATGGAGGGAACGGAGGGGTGTGTGTGATAGAAATGGTAAAAATTCAAAAATCCAGGTTTACAGTTCAGTTTTGGCTCTTTTAATATTTTTTTTTTAATATCAAGACTAGTTACCAGTTCATGATATTATTATCATGTCAGAACATAATGTTGTTTTTGCGACGAGGTTTTTGGCTCAACAAAAAACTGAAAGATGAAAAATTGAAATTTTATTATTTGCACGAAAATTTCAAAACAACAACAACAATATTTTAATAACGCATTGTTATTGCATTTACAAAAGCTGTGATTTTTAAAAAAATAAGTTAATGACTACAATAAATAAAACATAAAAAAATGTCATTTTGAGAACTTGATTATATGAAAGGAAATAAATAGGAAATGAGATATTTTTTTAACAATAAATATGAGACAAAGTTTTGTTGGATCGTTTGCTATTCCGAAGTGACCCATTCGATGAAACGATTAAAATGAATAAAAATATGATTTAACTTGCACGAGCAAGTGGTGCTTGGCCGTTCAAGAAATGATGTTCTGACATGATACATTGAAATATGCATATCAGATTTCATTTTAATCTTTCTTTGAAGTTTAAATTTGGTGGAGTAAAAATGAACTGTTCTTAAAAGTGTCGCCAATGAAGAAAAAAAGTTACTTGCAATATTAAAATATCTCAAATGTTTTTATTGGCTTTTACTTGTATCAGAATAACATAGGCCTCTAAATATCTAATTATTCGGTAGATATTGTAACTATTATATAATTACCAAGACGTTAAAAAGCTAGTCAAGGGGTCTTCTTTGTCACTGATCTTCATGGGGGGATTGTCTTTTGCTTGACAGTGTACTCTCCTTCAATTAGAGTGGTGATGAATTTTAGTGGTGAAGTGTTTTTCATCACTTTTTTCATTGGCAGATACTTCCCACTCTCATTAAGAAGCTTTGTTATACAAGCAAGTTCTTCTCTCTATTTTGGCAAACACAATCCTAATCTGAGAATTTTCAGCAAAAACACACAAGAAGAAAGTTTAGATTTTACCAAATAAATCTGTATGCTTGTACCATGGTATTTGACATATAGTGATTTGATAATGAAACTGTTAAAATTCACGATTGCACCTAGAAGTTTCTTGGGTACTTCAAACAAATCAAGAGCTACCCTAATCGAACATTATTAGTCTACAGGGAATGAAAAATAATATCCACATGCCGCTACTAGACGGTCCTTTTAATTTGAGGCAGGTCATATAGTTTTATCACACTTTTTACTGCAACTTCAAAATTAATTTTTGCAATTTGGCAACTCATTCCTTAGCCTTATTCTAAGTGGTTTCTGTAACCAGACAACGAATACTGTTTTGCCGAATTTCTGTAGTTTTTGGTAAAGATTCCATCATACCAAATATTGCATATTTCAATGTATCATGTCGGGTTGTGCATATTTCAATATATCATGTCGGAACATCATTTCTTGAACGGCCAAGCACCACGTGCTCGTGCAAGTTAAATCATATTTTTATTCATTGTAATGGTTTCGTTGAATGAGTCACTTTAGTATCACTTTGTCTCGCATTGATTGTTAAACAAATATCACATTTCCTATTTATTTCATTTCGTATAATCGCGTGCTCAAAAAGACATTTCTCTAGGTTTTATTTGCTGTTGTCATTGATTTATTTTTTTAATCAGAACTTTTGTAAATGCGATGACAAAGCGTTATTAAAAGCTTTTTTTGAAATTGTTTGTGCAGATAATAAAATTTCAATTTTTCGCCTACGGATTTTTGTTGAAGCCAAAAACCTCGTCCCCAAAACAACATGTTCTGACATGGTAAAAAGTGCATCGATATTGACACTAATAAACACCCAAGTCAAATTACGGATCTAAAAGCAATGAGTCAAACAGCTTGCTCTATATTTTTTTCACAATCCAATGAAACATTCTTGAGCATAGATTTTAATCTTCGCGAATTGTAGAATCTTTAACCTTAGAAGTTGAAAGTTATTCCTTTGAAGGCGGTTTTTCCAATTTCTCTTTTCCTTCTATAATGAAATTTTTCGTTTCATGACACGCTTCATGTCCTTGTTGATGGATGTTCCGTGCAAAACTTTCTGTATAAAAAATGCTTAAAACGGGCTAAGAAAAAGCGTTACTTCTGATTTTCGGCGAAATAGAGCAGAGAGTGAAGGATGTGGGATATTTATTTGCCGGATTCCCTTACGGAGGAAGTCTCCACACGGTTGAGGTGATTATCTAAAGAGTTTGGCTCAAATTTTGTAAGTTAGGAATGTTCTGTCATTCTGAATTGGAGCAATTTAGCAAATATGGCGTGAATGACAACTCATTTGCTGAAATAATTGTTTTATGATACTTTTTTTTTGCATAACGATGAATTTCAGCATAATTTTAGAATAGAAACAAAAATTGAAATTATTAAAAAAATAATGGAAAGCGATCCGACTTCTTTGCATTGTTCACTTTAACTGTTTTTATTTCAGAACTAGTCACCTTTGGCGATTTTTAAACCAAACAAATTTTAATAATCATATAATTCATTTATAGTATTATTTTCTTCAGATGTTCTGTTCATTGTACTACTTATCTTTCTCTTTCTATCCGTTCAATGATTGTTCCGGAATTGATATTTTACTTAAATGGTGGAGGGAAAGGTCTGAAATTCTACGTTTTTATAGAATAATGAGATCCAAATTTTCATAAATGTAAACACAATAAACAAATAAAGACACAATTGGTTTTCAAGAGATGCGAAAATTTAAAAACAGCTTGGGAAATGCCGCGCACAGAGGAAATAATGGTGACACACATACACACACTTCTTTTTTTTCTATCCCTTTTTTCTTCACTACTTTTCTTTCTACAAACCCTTTTTTCCCTTTTTTATTCTTTTTTTTCTTCCCTGTCCAGACTTTGAGCAGGCATAGATTAAATATCCATACAAACTAACAATAAAAGCAACTATTTTCTTTTCTTTAAACATCCCCTTATCTATAAATGAAATCCAACTGACTTTGCGTATTTCTTTCTAAACAAATCATAATTTATTACTTCTTGCTATGTTAAACAGTTGGTGTGGGGGGAAGGAAGTGAAGATTTTTTTCAGGAAAGTAAGAAAAGTGTCGTTTTAACCTTTTCCCTCGCAGTTTTTTTCATTTTTTCTCTCCATAAGAACCATCCTCGTGTCTTAGCGAAAATACTTTTTAAAAAATTAGCCGAATCGGTCGAGCAGTTCTCCAGTTTTGCGCTTAACAACGCATTTCGCGATCCATTTTTATTAATATAGATTGGCTTCTGCGTATCATCAAATAAAATCAATTTCTTTTATTTCTTCTTGTTTCTTTGAGATTATTCTAGCATTTTCTTATATGTAAGTTACCACGTGAAATATCTTGCGAATGAGATGACATTGAATAACAAGCAATATAATACAAACAGAGTATTATGCAATCGGGGGAGATTTTATTGTGAATTGTCAAGCTTCGTTGACTCTTTGTTCACGATTCAAATCAATTGCGTTTGTCTCCTTAATTGTATATAGAAAAAAAAAGGAAGAGTTAAATTGTGTCATTTGATGAACTACCATCTTGCTTTCAGTATTTGCGTGTTTTAGCTTGTAAAGAACTTACCATTAAAAACTTTGTGACTTAAAAAAAAGTGCTCTTTTTCAAGCAAATGTCTCTCTCGGATTATTTGATAACAAAGCGTTTGATAAGAGTAACATACATCATGAAAATATTAGGTGGATATTTTTATGTATTCAGTTGCCAAAACTTCATCATTTGGCGATTTATAGAGTACTGCTTGTTTTGAGTTTTGTTGGTTAATTAAAAATTTGGCTAGATATAGATTTTCGACAATGGCTCTTTCAGAATGGAGTTGTACTTACGGGTGTCGTATCACTTAGAAATATTTCATTGAATCATTCCGCTGTATCAGCATATATAGTAACAAGTTTTTAACAGTTCTCATAATGTCTTACTTCATACTTCTTAAAGTAAAGTATTGCTTTCCAGTTTTTGTCTATGTTTGATCAGAAGTTTTGCGTTAAGGCAGTTTTGATCAAACATGACTTTTGCGCAAATAAACTTCATTATATATTTTGACAATATATATTTTGCTATTTATTATCCTGTCAGAACTTGATGTTGTTTTTGAGATGAGGTTTTTGGGGTCGACAAAAATCCGCCGGTGGAAAATTGAAATTTTATTATCTGCACGAGCATCTTAAAAAAAACAACAACAACTTTTAATAACGTGTTGCCATTGCATTTACCAAAGCTCTGATATAAATAATAATAATAATTACAGCCAATAAAACCTATAAAAATGTCATTTTGTGAGCGTGATTATATGAAATGAAATAAATAGGAAATGTGACATATATTTTTTTAAACAATCAATGCGATACAGTTTTTTTTTAATCGTTTGCAATACTAAAGTGACTCATTCAGTGAAACAATTAAAAGGAATAAAAAATATAATTTAACTCTCACGAGCACGTGGTGCTTGGCCGTTCAAGAAATGATGTTCTGACATGATACATTGAAATATGCATAGCAGATTTCATTTTAATATTTTTTATTATATTTTTTCTGTCTAAAATCATAGGCAATTTATATACTAAGCATACGAGTAAATACAAATACTTTTGCAGCAAAATGAGTTCCTATTTATATGCGCAATTATAATATCGTCTGCTAAAATGTCTGACTTATTTGAGATGATGACGGAGCGCTTGATGGCTTGCGGTTTCTATGGTAACCGAGACAGACGGATGCATTATTACGTTTCCCTATTTTTTTTCCTTACTGTTTTTCACCCATTTCTTGAACCATTTTTTAAATTATTGAAGTGTCGTGATTTCCGACTGCATTAAAATGCTCGTCTGAATAAGAAACTGCATCTAGGGACAAACTGACTGGAAGAATCTGCCTTTTGTCTTGTTTCATATAATAAACGCAACGCTTGGAACTAAAATTAAAAGCAAATAAATATCTCAAAAACCATTCTAATGCATATCTTTAAATTAAAAAGTTGTTGGATTGGAGAAAGCATTTGGATATCAGTACTTTTTTTTTGTAGCATTAAAAATATAGTTCATGTAGTAGTTAGTATTTCGGGTTACTTGATAAAAATGTAAATACTTTTTCCAAATTTAAAAATCTCGCACTTTTTTTTTTCATTTTCGTCTGATTACAAATTAAAGGCAGAGAAAAACCATTAATTATGCTTTTAAGCGTGTAATTATTTGAAAACAATAAGCAAAAATATTAAAATAAAATCTTTATCACCAAATTTAAAACCGTCGCCAATGAGTTACTAAACCGTTGGCGATCTTTGGCGAAGACGGTATAATACGTAAGTACCTATTTAAACTTACCAGCGGGTGACCGAGCTCCGCTCGGAGAAAACAGGTATCGAAGCTACCTCGAATATTTAAATTTTCAATTGTGATTTATCAAAACAATACATGCCATAAGAAAATTTGTGAAACCATTGGTGAAAAGATAACCGGTTAAAGTGCACCATTGTAAACTATTCTAAACAAAGTTAGAGTTTGGAAAGGGAATTATTCTATACAAAGGTAAAGTTTGAAAAGTCATAGAAAATAAAATGTAATTGATAAAAAATTATACAATTAAAGAAATGGTACAAAGTGAGCAGTGTAAAGATTGAAGTGTGTTGAAGTTCAATATTTTTGACAAATTTATTTAGAAAAACCAAACATATATACATACATAAGAAACATATTATAAACCTATAACAGCATAAACATAATAAACATTAAATGTTTTTTTGGAAATTTGAATATTTGGAAATTGGAATTTTGAACGAATCAAAAAGAACGAATCTTTTTAGTTAACGAACGAGCGCTAAATTCAAAATTTCATTAACAAATTTCCCTTAATAAAAAGCAGTGGAATTAGAATCGTACTTTTTTGAAAGAAAATTTAGTAAAAATATCAAAGTTATCCTTATTTTTTTCTGATGAATGTTGAAATGTCGGAAATGTGGGGCGATTTTCGACTTGGCAACCATTCCTCGTATTATAGTATAAGATAAAATTAAAACTTAAGCTCCAAGCATGCGTTACGAGTAAAAGGGAAAAAATTATCTTATTAATATGTTGCCATCAGATTGACAAAAACTCAAATTAAAAAAAATTATTATTGCGCATTAAACATATAAAAATGCAATTTTCATCACGTGTCTGCATGAAATGAAAAAAAAAAAAAATATGTGAATATTGATATAGGTGGCATATTGGCTATAGATGGCAGCACGTTACCACTTGAAAATTAAAGTAGCCATTATGGCGAACTAATAAAGTTTGAAAATATCCTATCTGTAACTCCAAACTGCTCAACCGTAGCGCTTCAAAACCGGCGCCAATCGATTCCTCGTGGCCAAAACCCCCAGACCCCCAAGTTTACCGGAGTTTATTAATTCTGGGGCGATTTTCGACTTGACAACCATTCCTCGTATAAGATTTAGTGTTAATTTAAGTTTCATTATTTTAATCATCATTTCACTGTCAGATGCCATATAAATACTTACGACGACGTAATAATAATTTTCATTAAATATTTCAAACAATACTGGCAAAACAACTCTCTGATGTCATGGGTCAGGTGATTTGCTTCTGTCGTTACACAAAGAGAATAAAAAGCTACGTTTACAAAAATAGTTTTTAATATAATAGATAGAAATGCCACTTTTAGAATACAAGTATGTTAATTTTCATTTAAAATAATCTTTAATATATTTTTTCTTAAACATTTCCACTAAAATTAAATATCTCACTCCGTACATGTGCACTCAAAACTGTGAGAAAAACAGGCACACATCTCAAAATATATGGGCGAAATGGCCGTAAGAAAATACCGTGGGAATGGGATGAATTTTACGGTTCCGAAGTAAACGTTCCCGTGTTTAAAAATAGTCGTCACGCCTGCTTAAATATTCTTACCAGCGTGTGCGATCTTTTAAAAACTGAAGAATAAATCTTTACAGATGATAAACCCGTTTTCCATCCGAATAATATATTTTAAAAATACTCTGCTAAAATTTACATCCCTTCAGGAGATTTGCATATTTATGATTCTGTGTTATCATTTGTCTTCTTTTGAAAGAATGAGGATCTTGTTATCTTGGCTCTGTTATCCTCCTTAATTGAGTATTGTGTGAGAAAGAATAACGTTTATAGCCCCTTTTTTCACTCCTCATTAGTTGCGGTTGCGGTTTAATGGTAGTGAATGAGGCGTTAAAGTAAAATTAGTGAGACAATGTAAATAATTTTAGAATTGATGGTTGTTAAGTTTATGAATAAATTACTGTTCAATGTGAACTGAAAATATGTTTAATGCTGTTTGTCATTATTGCTATTACGATGGGAAAAACATTTTTACTAATTATTTGGCGACTCATGAGTAAATTAATTTTGGTAGTATTTTAAAACTTATGCCCACAATTCTCGGTTTGTTAAGCTTTTGGTTTTAAATTATATTTGAAGACATTATATACACGATTGGGCACGTTGGACATTGCAAATCTCAAGGCCGTTTTAAAATCAGTTTGTTTATCGATTTTAGTTTGAAGTTTCCAAAATCAAATATGTTTATCGATTTTAATACAACCTCTACATAAATAATTTTAAGCACCAAACGAAATAGCAAAACGCTTAATAGCTGACTGTTTTCTAAGACAGCTATTCCGTACATTGCTTATGGGGGGAAAAAAAGGCTCTACCGAGATTTAAAAATAATTCTTAGTAAAAATGTGAAAAAAGCAACATTTTTCTTATCATTACCCAAATAATATTTAATAATGGATAAGTTAAGTAATAAAGATTAAAAAATTGAGTTGCTGTTGTTTCTAATGGCACTTGCAATGGTCAATCTCGCCGAAGCATCAATGATTTTAAGCCGAAATAAGCGTCTCTTGTTTTGAAGTAGCACCATCTGAGGCCAAGAGTACGACTTAGCTACTCACTCATCACATTCGCTTGCACAGCCCCGTTTTATGCGGGGGGCACATTCACACCCCCTATAGATAGAACACAGAACCGGGAAGAACCATGCCCGAACCGGGAAGCCCAAATCACGGGGAAAACGTGCCACCCCTATACCAGGACGCCGACAAAATATTATTGTAATGTTATTATAAAATTGTTCCAAAATTAATACTAATAGCACAGATTAACATTGAAAACAAAATTAATACTGATTGTATAAGTTCGCGTTCATGATATTTATAATTAAGTGAAAATACAAAATCAATTAGTTTTCAAAATACTGGAAAAAAAATTGACCTTTCCTTTCCAAAATTGTAACATTCCTAGGCAGATGTCTATTTTGCCTATTTAATAATTCGACCGTAATTATGAGATGTGAAGCTCCTCATTTAAATTTGATGTGCGTGATAGTTTGCTAGTAAATTCGACTTTTTCAACCTTGAATTTCAACCAAATCTGAAATTGAATCTTGATTGACTTTTCTGTTTTATATTACGTTTTAGATAGCAACCGTTTTTATTTTGCTTTCTTTTGTTTGAAATATATGAAGAAAGAATTGTAATTGTTGGAAAATCCAATTTCGTAATTTTGATGCATCTTCATTTTTTCAAATTTACAGAAGTATTAAAATAAATGAAATTAAGTTTAGTTTAACTTAATTAAAGTAGACGAATTCTGCGATTTTTATTATAATATCTTGCTGTAAAAATTGTTGTGACTAAATATATATATTTTTGTTAACCCCTTGACTGGTTTGTTTTCCTTACTATCTAATAAGATGATACCTTCTATTTTGGGAATATTTTCTTATTTTGATTCAAATGGAAATCCATGGAACACTTGGCTTATCTGCGTATTCGAAGGCATTTTACTATTGAATTATAATTGTTATGAAAGATTTATTTTTTGTTTACAATTATCGAAATTCGATAAATCGATGCACGTACGGCATACAGGCAAACCGGTTAAGGGGTTAATAAATATTATTTATCTTGTTGACTAATAAGGTTTTTCTCTAAATATAAAGAATTAATGATAATCATAACATTTAATATATAAAAACATTTAAGAGAATTTCTACTTAGGTCAACAAAGTAAATTTTTTAGTTACTTTTTATTAAATAATTACAATTAATACAAATGATTATTGATTTTGAGATTTGAGAATTGAACTCGCATTCTTCACCTTCACGCGAAAAATACCGAAATCCTCACATTTTACCGACTGAGCTACTGCCTGTTGATTTCAATTTTCATTACAGACTGCTAAAACTCTATTTAAAGCATTACAAGTTAATAACATATAACTAATAAATTAATATTTGAAAAAAAAACTGTATAAACGTCAAGTGTCATCCCCTACAAGTTGAAAAAAATTTATTTGAACTTGAATGGATGAATAAAAAGTATTTCATTAACGATTGAAAATTTGAACAAGATATATATATATAGAGAGAGTGTGTGTGTGAATTAATAGTAGGAATTGAAAAAATATGTATTTAAACGAAATTGTTAATCGTATCACTTAATGTTGATAATTTGCCTATAATTTTAAACAGTGATAAATTTCTTATTGTAATAAATTTATAGGGATTGTTGTATAGATATTAATATATTAAGTTTAAAAAATGTATTTGAACTAAAGTGGATGAATAAAAAGTATTTTATTAACGATTGAAAATTTGAACAAGATAAATAAATATATATAGGGAGAGTGTGAACTAATAGTAGGAATTGAAAAATACGTATTTAAACGAAATTGTTAGTCTTATCACTTTACGTTGATAATTAGCATATAATTTTAAATATAAATATCTTATTCTATTTTTTTAATTTATAGGGATTGTTGTATTAATACATTCACGTTCTAAGCATCCGCATTCCTCTAAAGGTCTGTTGCCTTATATCCAAGAAAGAGATGCGGGTTTTACCGCAGTTTGAAAAATCACTAAACTATAATATGAACTTTTAATCATGGAGAGAAATGTACCATACGAATTTTCAAAAATTAATTCAGAATAGTTAGCTATCCGAGAGAATTCCGTTTTATTATATAAATAGAATGTACGAATGACGCTATATATTATTAAAATAGCTCTAAGCAACCCCTAGCGTTACGTCGCGCTTTAATTTATTATGATGCTACAGACGCTCTTGTCTGGCCATGCTAATTACGGTCTTGTGACTTGAGTGTGGTAATTTTACTGGCTTTGAAGACTATAACATCTAATTAACTGTTGGTACTTGTGTTTTATCACAAGCAAAATTCCCTGTGGTATAGACTTCATTTCGTGTCTGCCTAGTTTTAACAAAACGTGCTCTAATTTTTTATTTAACTTTTTTGATAATCTTTTTTTTTATTAATGAAATTTTAGCTGTAAGCTTAGTGTAATTTTTAATTTCTGGCGTACAAAATATACACTGAGTAAATTTTGTAATCGCTTGAAAATTCGTCATAGATTTTGATTAATTTCTATATATTTTTTTCTTTCTATCGATTTCAAAATAATCATTTTCTAAATTATTTGTCGTTTGTCTCTGAGCACGACACAGAAAAAAGGAATTTTAGTCCCCCCCTCCCAAATTGCAAATTGTGGGTCGAATCTTTCAACTGAAAGTTTTCCTGTTCGTTTGTATCTGCATTGGGCGTACCAAAAAACGTGTAGATTAAAAAAAGCCTTCCCCCCCATTCAAATTGCAAATTGTGGGTCGAATCTTTCAACTGAAAGTTTGTCTGTTTGTATCTGCATTGGGCGTACCAAAAAACGTGTAGATTAAAAAAAAAGTTTGATTTTCATCACCAGAATTATTTTAGAAAAATTTATATGTCAAAATCAATTGTCTTAATTCTTTTATGGATTGGATTTTTATTGCCCTCTCTATTTTTGTGTATAGAAACACGATAATTCAAAAATAAAATTAGCTGCTTCTATGAAATTTGGAATGTGGTCCTTGACACTTCATAGATTTGTATGACAGTTTTGGATTTGATGGAATTAGAGAAAAAAGGTTCAAAACGCCGCCTCAACTTTCGACTTTCGACACGAAGATTAATGTTAACGATAAAATCCCTCATTGAAAAAATATAATAAAAATAACTGCATATATCTATGATGGGAACATTTCCCTCTAGTTTTCAAACCATTTAATATTTTATGTGCTTTTGATTTGTATTCCCTTATTAATTGGTATCACATTTCTGATCAACTCATATGGGCTTCCGCAATTCGTACCGAAAGTTTTGTAAAATTTAAATTGTGCGATCAAAAATCATTTCATTTGCTCTGTAGGTTTATCATTAAAAATGGTGATCGAGTCTCATGGAAACTTCCACATTTTTAAAAAAAAGTCTGATGATTTACTTTCCTAAATTTTGAAAGTTGGTTTTATTTGTTTACAATTTTCAGTGTTTGACCCATTTCTTAAATACGCATGCTATGCAGTAACGGTTCCTCTAAAACGTATTGCTCTCATGATATCTTTTCACAATCTCGTATTCATTCGAAAACACATATTGCATCTCTGAAATTGGAGGTTAAGTATGAAAATGAAATATTAATTATTTATAAAGAAACTAAGCGTATACGTTGAAAGAATAATTTGTATTGTTAATTTGCGTATTATATTTTTCTGACCAATCTGTTTTACCCAAAGTGTTTATATCGACGCGTTTTAAACCCTTGGATAGTGTTTATTATCATGTCAGAACATGATGTTGTATTGGGAATGAGGTTAGTGGCGTCAACAAAAATCTGTAGGCGAAAACTTGAAATTTTATTATCTACATGTGCATTTAAAAAAATCAGTTTTTAATAATGTGTTGCCATTGCCATTGAAAAAACACTGACTTAAAAAAAATAAGTTAATGACTACAGCAAATAAAACCTATAAAAATGTCATTTTGAGCACGTGATTGTATGAAAGGAAACAAACAGGAAATGGGATATTTTTTTAAAACAAACAATGCGAGACAAAGTTTATTTGGATCTTTTGCAATACTAAAGTGACTCATTCAATGAAACCATTAAAATGAACAAAAATATAATTTCACTTCTATGAACTCGTGGTGCTTTATTGTTCAAGAAATGTTTTGATATGATGCATTGAAATATACATAGCAGATTGCTTTTTAATCTTTTTATATTTTTCTCACCAATCTGTTTTACCCAAAGCTTTTATATCGACGCATTTTAAACCCTTGGATAGTTTTTATTATCATGCCAGAACATGATGTTGTATTGAGAATGAGGTTAATGGCGTCAACAAAAATCCGTAGGCGAAAAATAAAAATTTTATTATCTGCACGAGCATCTCAAAAAAATCAGCTTTTAATAACGCGTTGCCATTGTATTTACAAAAGCTCTGATTTTTAAAGAAATAAGTTAATGACTACCGCAAATAAAACCTATAAAAATGTCATTTTGAGCACGTGATTATATGAAATGAAATAAATAGGAAATGTGATATTTTCTTTAAACAATCAATGCGAGACAAAGTTTTTTTGATCGTTTGCACTGCTAAAGTGACTCATTCAAATGAAACAGTTAAAATGAATGAAAATATAATTTAACTCGCACGAGCATGCGGTGCTTGGCCGCTCAAGAAATGATGTTTCTGTCATGATACATTGAAATATGCATAGCAGATTTCATTTTAATCTTTTTATATTTTTCTCACCAATCTGTTTTACCCAAAGTGTTTATATCGACGCGTTTTAAACCCTTGGATAGTGTTTATTATATATTATTACTGAGGAATTAAAAAAAACGAAAATTTTGGGGACCTTTCCTTGACGATCTTCGGATCTCTCGGAGATTCCATCACAATTGTTGACTGGCTAGCACGTTGTTAAGTTTACAATCCAGAGATGAGAGGTTTATTGGTTCGAACCACGATTTCACCAAATGTTTTTCGTGTTTATGGAAAAAGTGGAATGTTCAGTGGGCAGTTTAACCCTTTCGCGACGGCGCGCCTGTGCCACTCTTCGCTATTTTTCGCAACAGAGTGACTGACTATACTTCGCCACGTTTCGCCACGTTTTCGCCGCCGTATCTAGATGACGTCAGCCTCTGTGGACGAAAAAGTGGCTGCCGTATATATACGGCGTCAGCCGCTGTGGACC